>OY019130.1:83029175-83421675 GCA_955652365.1 Eristalinus aeneus
TTACGTGCTTTAACTGCGACATATTGGGCTACACAACAAGTGAGTGCATCAAAGTATGAAAGAGGAGCATGCCATGTTTGCGTCGAAATGGGACATTTGGGATCACAAAAGTCAGACTTTGCAAACGTCGATCTTTTTCCTCTCATTCCAGGAGTTTAGTGTATTTATATATTTATATTTTTTTTATTTCTTAGTAATAATTGTTGGCGCTACAGTCCAAGGGGGGACCAGGGCCTAGCTTGCTCATCAACTACTCGTGTTGTGCGCGCTACTGTTCTCTCATGAGTAGAAGGGACCTACAGTTTTCTGCCGACTCCGAACGGCGAAATTTGAGAAGCTTTCTTAGACAGTTATTACTCTTTGAGTGTTGTCAGCAGCTCGAAAAAGGCGGTGCCGTGAAAACTTCGAAAAATTGGTGTTGAACTGGGAATCGAACCTAGACCCTTCGGCGTGTGAGCGTCGCACTCTACCCACTACACCACGGCGGCGTATTTCTTACAGTTCTAAATTCAGCCTGACGTGTGCATCTTATACAGACAATCAAAACAAAAATTACAGCAGCCACGGTACGTTGCACGGGCATTGACTTCTACCAACAGCCTGATCTTCGGGGCTTACTACCTGTATTTTGAGAAGATAAAGTAGAATTGCTTTGTTCCACCAGAGGCATTCCTTTAGGTAGGTAGGTAGGGTTAAGGTGACTGATGAATACATTTAGTCCTATAGAGGACCATTGTGCTATCACACCATGTGGGAAGAACCTAAAACCAGCTGGGGCCGATGATAAAGTTTAAAATGTCGGCGGGAGGGGTTTTATTGAGGTCATGTAGGCCGTTAAGGAAATAGCTTCCAAAGTGTTTGTGTCTGAGGCGCGAGAGCATTGCTTTACTCAGATATAATGGGTCTAGGTCAGGACAGAGAGGAATGCCCTATAATCTTCCACGTCGCACGCCGAACAGTGGATCGGTGACCAGAACGTTGCGCGCAACCACGAGGATCTGCTTCGGCTCAGTAGAGCAATTTCCGCCAGAGACAGGAGGGAGTCTTTATGCATTTATGTTACGTTTATGTAATATTGCCAGCTGGGCAGTCTGTGGCCAGCTTCTAAGTTGTTAAATTTTAATTTAATTTTAGTTTTAAGTTTTATATACTGTGAGCGTCAAAAGTGAGTAAACAAATATCTGACTACAAGAAAGAAGCCAATTCTTTCAAAAATTAATAAACAAAAACGTTTAAAATTTTCAAAAATATATATAAACAATGACATTTCGTTATGAAAAAACATTTTATTTAATGATACAAGCAAATTCGAAATTTTTAAGAGCCATATGAATAAAAAAAATTTGGAGAGCAAAAAAATTAAGAATTTACTGAAAAAAATATAAGGGCGGTCGTCAAACATGGCGGAGGGTCAGTGGTGGTGTGGGGGTGTGTAGTAGCATCCGGGGTCGATCATCCTGTCTTCATTGATAGTACAATAAGGAAGGAAGATTATCTAAATATTCCCAAGAACAACTTGCAACCGAGCGTAGACAAATTAGGTTTAGCTAGGAATTGGATCTTTCAGCAAGACAATGATCCTAAGCATACCTCAAGTCTTGTTAAGGAATGGTTGCTTTAATGGACCCCAAAACAGCTTGACCATCCCCTGCAATCACCGGACCTTAACCCAATAGAACACTTATGGGAGCATTTGGGTAGAAGAATTCGACAGAGTACTATTAACAACAAGGAAGACCTGAAGGAAGCTATAACAGAAGAATGGTCAAAAATTTCCCCCAATGTTATCAATAAACTGGTAATGTCTATGCCACGTAGATTCGAGGAAGTAATACAGTCTAAAGGAGGACCAACAAAGTACTAAATTTAATTTTTTAAGCAATAAATAAGTACATTTGTTGACAGAAATGTATACTGTTTACTCACTTTTGACTCGTAATACATGAAGTACACCTATCCCCCGATTTGCACGGTACTTGTTTTACACGTTTTCGCCTTTACACGGCTTTTCAAATAAGTTTATTTTTGTTTTTATCGCACCCTACTAAATGCTCGCAGAGTTAATGGCTGATAAAGAAGAAGAAGTGAGGATAATTTAGTGAACTTAGTTTGCTAAAGTGAGTCTGACAAATCTGATGAAGAGGAATTAGTACCAGTAACACTGCTAAAGTCATCCGCGAAGGACTCGCATTGGGAAGAAAGCTGGGTAATCATTTTATACAAAATGACACAAACGTTGAAAGGGCTTTACGATTCCAACGTGACATAAATCGCTGCTTGGATCAATATGAAGAAGTTTACAAAGATCTTACAAGAAATTCGAAAAAATTGTTAATAACCGATTTTGATACCATCACTCAGAATGAAAATATTCCTGCTTTAGACATCGAATCGGCACAAATAACTTCGAGTGATGAAAGTGAATTCCTACCTTCGATTCCGAAAAAAAGAGAGTAATTTCTGATCGTGATGAAGGACAATAAAACACCTTTGGTTTTATTTTTTGTTCTTCTTTTTAATGTATTGTAATTAAATAAAAAAACAGTGTTTCCGTAATATGACACATATTTTAACCTATCAATGCATTTTATTTTTATTTCTGTGTACACCTAAAAATATTGAAAAAAAATCACAACTGTTAAATAGCAAAATTATGCATTTTCTGCAAGCTTTTCGATTTACACGGTTTTGACTTGAAAATTTTTAATTTTCGATTTACCTGTTTTTCTCAGGAATGTATCTACCGTGTAAATCGGGGGATAGGTGTACTTATAATTGTCATTAAAAAATATATTTGTTTTTGTTTTTACAGTAATTAATTTTTTGAATAATTGATCACATTTAATAAAGCTGATTTTGTGTATCAATGGAATTTGAGTTTTGTTGTTGTTCTGACCCAGTTTTCATCTTTATCATCTCACCTCTATCTCTATCTTTATCTTTATCATCTAATAAGATATTGGTTTACTTACTTTTTACGCTCAAAGTATATGCGAAGGTTTCATTTTATTTCGGGATTTTGCAACCTTAGTGTTGCAATCTGGCAACTGCCAGCTCTATCGTAAAGTTTGACATTTTTGAGGTAATACGTACTCAGAACGTTTTGACATACGAGCGCTATTTGCGTTGCTTACAGTGACTTAAAAGATTCATCTTGCCCAAAAATTGGAATTAAATCGTGAAAATTTTCGTGCGATTATTGTTTACAATATTCGACGTGGATTAACTCAACAACAGTGCATCGATGGACTTAATTCAATTTTTGGCGATGAAGCTCCATCAAGGACCAGTGTTTGTCGATGGTATGGTGAAGTCAACCGAGGTCGTAGATCACTCGAAGTCGAATTTCGTGAAGGTCGTCCAAAATCAGTTGTTGTTCCGGAACCATTGATCCTGCGTGCCAACTGATATTGCAAGTTCGTTATGTGACCTATCGTGAGATTGAGACAATTTTTTGCATTAATGGGACCAGCATACATTCAATATTGCATCAACATTTGACATTTGTCAAACAAATTTGATTGCGTTGGATCCCATACGAAAAAAAAGTGACAATTGGTCGAAAGAAATGCTCCGAAAATACGATCGCGGTGCTTCGAAACAAGTCTACGACATCTTAACAAGTGATGAATCGTGGATTTACGCGTATGAGCCCGAAAGTAAACAGCATTTGACTGTATGGGTGTTTCAAATTGGGCCAAATACAACGAAAGTTGCTCGCTCAAGAAGTTTTTATGGAAAAAATGGACCTATCGCAACCGTACCACTAGAACAACGTAGAACAGTCAATTCTGAGTGATACACAACCATTTGTTTGCCAGTTGTCTTCTAAAAAATCAGAGAAACCAACCGCCGAAGACGGATGACTCTTCACTACGACAATGCGAGCTCTCACACATCGGCTCAAGCAACTGCATTTTTGAGCACTCAAAACATCGGTTTGATGAGTCATCCGCCGTACAGTCCTGACTTGGCACCTTTTTATTCCCGTACGTAAAAAATAAAATGAGAGGTCAACGTTTTCCAACACCTGAAGAAGTGGTTCATGCGTTCAGAATGCATGTTTTGGAGATATATCAATCAGAGTGGCAACAGTGCTTCGACAATTGGTTCAAACGCATGCAAAAGTGTATAGACCTTAATCGGGAATATTTTGAAAAACAATAAAGCTATTTTCGATGATGAATATTGGTTTTTGTTCTCTAATCCCAAAATATAAAAGGCGACCCTCGTAACTGTTGTTAATAAATATTATGTCTGATTTTTGTTTGTACATCTTAACTGGTATTATAAATTTGTAAAATGTTCTCTCTCTTAATGGTTTTAAGTATATTATAATGTATTACAATTGTCACGCATCTTCGTTCTAAGTTAAATTAGGCAGAAGTGCTTCTCAAAATATATTCATTTTATTTGTACTATTTTTATTTTGATTGCACGAAATAGTTTAATATTTGGTTTTGGATAAGGTTTCTTTCTTTCTATTAATTATACCATCTTTTATGTGAACAATAAAAATAACATTTTGTAATATTTTATCCTGTTGAATATCTGTGGCAATAACTTGAAAGAGCTTAAGTCGATTTTCATCATTTTTCAGTTTGATCAAATTAAGTTTTGTGATCTAGTTTTTCAAAACATTTTCGGTGATTACTTTGAAACCATTGGTGCTAGACAAACGATTTTTTTTTCAGAACACATGCTTGTAATATCCATAAATTGTATATTTTGTTTTTGTTGAAAAATAACCACAAAAGGAATAAATAAAGCGTAGGTCGCCTTAAGATATACGTTTTGCAGCCAATAAAAGTGGTAAAATAGCTTATGTTGACATAAGCTGTTTAATAAAATTGAGTTTGGTTTAAAATCACTTTTTCTAAAACGGCTTATGACAACATAATTTATTAAATAATCCAATTTGCTCAAGTTTAAAGTAACATACTGCAGGTAGATCCTTCTCTATCAACTTCCTTCTTATGGTTGATGGTGATACGGGCAGATTTAGTTCCTCTTTTATTTTGTTTGATGTGATGAAGGGGTTTCGTTTCACTAATCTTATCATTCTTCGCTCGTCGTTAAAGGTTAATTTCGATTTTCGACCTCTTGTTTCTTCTTTTTCGACGTGTTTTTTGCATTAGTAATCATTTTATTCGAACAACCAACGATTTCCCGAATAAATTTGTACGTTTTTCCGTCAGAAATTAATTTTTTTATAAGTTCACGTTTCTTAGGAGTACAATGCACACCGCGACCCATTTTAATTGTTTATAACGTTGTATTTTAAGAATACTAGTTTCAAGATACTTAAATATTTTTACTTAAATCTTTTCACGCACAAAAAAAAGAACTAAACACCACCAAACACTTCGAAAACACTTTTTAGAATGACATGGTGCTTTTATTTTGCACACCAAAATTTCGGTTTCATTTCGTATAACGGGAATTTTCTGGTCTTAAAATGCATCTTCGCTTATCTTGTTTTTTTGCATTTTATTACTGATACCCAGCAGATGTCCTACAATAAATATCGTGTCTTTACATGAGCATGGAGAAAAGTAATTAGCATCCAAAGTGCAGACGTCAACGTGGTGGTATTTTTTCGCACAGAGCTATATGTCATAATATAAGTTATCATTTCTGTTGATGTTCAAAAGTAATAAAGGCTTATATCAGGACTTAAGCCAGTTCAATATTTTTATTTTTTGGAAGTTTAAATGAATTTGTGCTCAAGATAGACACAAGCTGTTGTGTAAATGCAATTTTTGTCCATTCAAGCATAAGCTACTTTGACATTTTTAAAATTTAACGGCTATTCTTTGTCAAAGAGTGTCGGGACCCACACCAAAGAAAGATAAATAAAATGGGAAATATGTGATATTAAAAACACGATTTTCGCTTATGTCGACTTAAGCTCTTTTAACTTTTTGGCACAGTACCAAATATAGCATCAAATATGTATTTTAACACTAATCACACCAAGACTTAATATATACCTATTTCTACCATAGGGAGTCAAATAACCTGACTTTATGTTTCATGCTTGAATGTATGAAATATGGATGTTAGGAAGGAAATAAAAATATAAATAAAATTTATTATAATTAAACAAAATAGTATGTTGAGCATTTCGATTACAAAAGCAAAAAATAAAAATTTTTAATTCATAGCGCATCGCATTTTTAACATATAAGTGTGTCCATTGTACATATTCCGCAAACATATTTTTTACATTTAGAGCAAATTTTGTTGGTTTTATTTTCTTTACAGTATCCTATTTGACATCACATACGTTTATAAGCATCTGCAGTAGACTTAGGCAACGTTCCTTTCGTATTTGTTTCTTGTTTTGGTTGTTCACAGGCTTCTCGAAAATCGGCGACAAGTTCTTCTGCTAGCGTGAATAAAAAATTTTGTCTCGAGATATTTTCTCCTGCGGTTTGCATAATCCAGGCATTTATGCCAGCTCAATCAAGGATATTAAAAAAAAAAACTTGGAAAGGCCATCTGCAAGACTTAGATTTTGTAGTAAATTTCCTCGCCATTTGATCGGTCATGTCTACATCAAATTTGGTTTAATTGTAATATGAACCAGTTTCAGTTTATCATTGTTTTCTACTTTCTACTAATTTATGTTTAGAACTAAGTACAAATACTTTTTTTGTTGGCTTACTTTTATAGATTGTAAGAGTACAATTATCTGTTGTAAAAATTTTCGATGAATCATCCTTCTTTTGCTTCGCAATTAGTGGTAATTCCCTTTTATTTGACCGAATAGTTCCAACTAAAGTATTTCTTTTTAGCCAGGAGTTGTGTTGCTAGGGATTTGCTTGTGAAGAAGTTGTCTGTGGTCACAGTTCTTCCGCAACCCGTAAATGGCTCAATGAGTTTGAGTACAGCATATTCAGGGAGTGGTACTGAAGAGAGCCTGCAGTACTAACCCTACCTATCATTATATGACGTTTTGCATATCCTGTTGGACCTACTTCTTGCCTGAAAATATTATGAAGTCGTGCTCTTCCGGGTTTGCCACCTACTTGCATTTGTTGCCAAACAGATCCATCATTCGCAACATTTTGTTCATTTATTTCTACTTCACTTTCTTCCGAACTTGAGAGTAATCTTATTCTTTTTCGGCCACTACATACATTCACAATATTTTCCTCTTCATCGTCAGTAACTGTAGCATCAAACTCATTTTTATTTGCAACCAATATATCTTCATTTTCAGAAAATTCATCTTCACTAATTTCTGAAAACTCTTCGCCAAAATTATTTATATCTTTTAAGAACTTGTACTGTCTTGTTTGCTTCGACATTTTTCTGGGTAAAAAATTACCTGTATTACTATAGCTGTCAAGATAAAATATAACTGGGGACTTACCAAGACTTTCAATTTTTGCCACATTTTCTTACACGAATTTGATAATTTCTTGGAATTATTCTGAGCTATTTTCGTTGAACTACTTTATGCAACAGTTTTTGGAAGAATGTGCAACTTACTGACTACAAATATGACTCGATAATCTCATAAAACAAAAAAATTCTCTTCGGGTCAAATGACCCGTTATGGTATGTTTAGTGTTAATTATAATACGCGTCACTCGGAATATCAATTGGTATGAAATTTTTTTTAAGTGTGCGAATTTTGAGTATGAGTTACTCTCTTGTTTTTCAATATATTTCATTATTTATTATAAATAATTTATATTATCAAATAATCTATTTATTAGAAATAAGTCCTATTTAAAGTTTCGCAACACTAACTTGCGCAAACAATTTGCAGTAGATTTTCCGTTGTGTTGTTATACACAAAATGGCTGACGAATTCACGAACAGTGGGCAATTTACGAGTGTTTGACACAATTGAAGAGGAAAATTGACAAATTAGCCGCCATTTTGCCAATTTCGCTGGGGAAACGTAAAGATGTGTGAGTAAAATGAGACGATGTTGGGTGTCACGTAAATAACTTTCAGAAATTGTGTTTTTTTTTTCTATAAAAACACGCAAATAACAGTCAAACGATCGATAGACAAAGGAACAATCTGCTGTTTGATCAGTTGTCTAGTTGACCATCTCCTTCCTTAATGGCTTCTGGTTTGAACTTCCTGGAAATAATATGGATTTCTTGTTAGTGGCGCCAACTATATGTCAGTCCCGGGATTTTGTTTTGTTATTGTCCGTTTCTCATTTTTCTTCTTGTGGCGTTACAGAACGGGGTAGACCGGGGCCTTAACCAACATGCATCTCCAGGAAGCACGATCTGTAGCCAGTTGCCTCCAGTTGGGTACTCCAAAATAATAATCACAATAATTGTATGGTGCGACAGTCCACAGGGGAACCAGGGCCTAGTTAGCTCATCATCTACTCAGGTTGTTCGCGCTACTATTTTCTCACGGGTACAAGGGACCTACAGTTTTTTGCCGGTTCCGAATGGCGAAGTTTGAGAAGCTTATCCTTAGACAGTATTACTCTTTGAGTGCAGCTCGAAAGAGGTGGTGACGTGAATAATTCGAGGTGTTCAGCCGGGAATCCGACCTAGACCTTCGGCGTGTGAGCGTCGCACTCTACCCACTTCGCCACCGCTAGCACTCCAAATTGCTAGAGGTCCTTTTCCATTTGGGTACGCCACCTCAGCCTAAGCCGTCCTCTGTTTCGCTGTCTCAATGGCTTGGATGCGAAGACTTTTCGGGCCAGAGCAATGGTGTCCATACGCTTTAAATCTAAAACTTTGTATCCCAAGAAACTTGTCCGGGCGTATGCTGCTTTACACCCAATAGAGCCCGCCACGGCGAGCACCCCAAATGGCTAAAGGTCCTTTTCTATTTGGGTACGCCACCTCAGTCTTAATCGTCCTCTGTTTCGCTGTCTCAATCGCTTGAATGCGAAGACTTTTCGGGTCAGAGCAATAATGTCCATACGATTTAAATCTAAAATTTTGTATCCCAACTGCCCTGGCGTAAGCCAGTAGAGTTTGTCGTTGAATCGTCTTCCTCATATGCCATCAACGCAAATAGGACCATGATTCCAAGCAGAATTTTTCTCTCGAGAAAACTATGGAGTTCCTTATTCGCTTTAAGTGACGTCCAAGTTTCGGCGCCGTAAAGAAAGACTTGGATGATCAGTTTAGTCTTTCGATATAGGGCTCTATTTCTCAATTGCCTCCTGATGCTCAAAGAAGTTGCCACCGCCAAAAGGAATTCTGTGTTTGTTTTCGGAATTAATGTTGTAGTTCGGACCCGAGATAAAGGAAGTCATTGAATATCTAAAATTTTCTGCTGCTTAGTGCGACACTCTGTCCCAGTTGATTTTGTGTGTCCTTCCTTGGCGACAGAGTGTACTCTGTTGTGCTCTTATTTACCGCTAGACCCACTTTAGCCGCTTCTGCTTGCTGTGTTCGTTCAACCACTTCAACCACTTCAAAGCTAGCTGTTGAGCTGCCTTTTGGATGAACTTTCTCATTCTCTACCATCTTCGAAAATTGGTCCTCTTTGGCACCGATTCAGTCATTTCTTCCAAAAACCCGTACCTGTGATTCCAAAATCATTTCGCATCCGCCGAAAAAGCCAGTAGCCAGACGGAGCAAAGTCTAGGAAATGCGGCGAGTGGAGTAAGGCCTCCCTTTTTAGCGTTGCCAAATAATTTGTCACCGCTACAGCCACATGGCAGCGTTCTCGTTCTGCAAAGTCACCTTGTCATGCTTTTCGGTCGTTTCTTGTCGTTTTTTTACGCAATGAACGCCTCAAACGATTTAGTTGTAGTCCATAATGTTTTCCATCATTTGCTTCGCCTGGTTTTAGTGGCTTAAAGTTCATAGGGTCCCACGGTTCCAAATTCAGCCACAAATTGCAAGTGGCGCCATCTTTTGAAAATGGACCGAATTTATTTGTACCCCCAATAAGTCTGGATCCAAGAGGAATATGTCACATGGCCACCTTCACAGTGCCACATGTGAAGGAGATCAGCTATTTGGTACATTTTAGGAGCAAACAATGCGTTTCAATAAAAAATCCTAAAATTTCAAGTTAAGGGATTACTCATTCTTCGACACGTTATATTTACTTTTGATTTCTCTGCTCAAAACCTCCAGAACTGAATTGTGAACGACTCGCTGCAACCAATTTCCATAACCGCGCGCAATATATGCCAACTTCGTCCTTCGTTTGTGACGATTAAGGATTCTATAGTTTTGCATAGCCGGCAGATTCATTTCGTCCTTTCTTTTCGCACAACACTGGCCACGTCCGTGAATGGGAAAAACGACCCGATGATAAAGGGATTTTCAAGGACTTAAGATCCTCTAAACTGAATCGAATAAAAAAGTCGTCCTCACCTTCTTCAATCTGCCGCATTGGCCATCCAGCGGAAGCAAGGCATCTTTATCGCTCTCCTTGCGACAGCGGTCGTCGCACTATCAGAACCTTAGTATCTTCAACGTCCTCGTTGTCGTTGTCGTCGTCGTCGGGTATGGCGTCATGAAGAACGTTAAAGTGCAACGTCCACGCCATGCATTTTTAATTACACCATTTTCGGTTCGTTGTTGCGGTTTTAAAATGCAAATGAGAACAGCAGAAATGCATTTAATTTGCATGACGATCCTTCGAGTTGGCCGCGCGGAGGTTGGACCGAAACGGAACCCCGGCACGGTCGCGATAGCAATGAAAACCAATTGCAACGAGAATTGCGATAATTTTCTTCCACTCTTGCGTCTGGTGTCTTCTGGAATTCAAATCTTCAAGGAGTGCTAGAAAAACGAGATACTAATCGGCTTACTGCCCCACGCCCCACAGTGGGCGCATCCACGGTGAAGATACGAAGAATAAGATGTTTCATATAAGTGAATGTCGGGGTGGGTGAGACAGTCCTTTATTTGTTCAAAGTAATATTAATGTCTCCATGGGTTCCTTCACGGTTTTGGTATCCCCAAGGTAAACAGTGGCCTGCGCGCAAGCGAAATGACTTCTTAATTAAGTCAGCGTTCACTCTGTCTTTTGTGATTTCAGGACTGCCGTCTTTTAGTCCCTTACAGTTGGTCACTCTAAGGGACTAAGTAATTGAAGTTGCAGGCTGGGAGTTTTTAAAACAAAAAGCGATGCCATTGATGTTGGGAGTGTTGGTTGGATGGGTTTCAACCCCACAATGAAAAATTGTCAAAATTTTGATAAGACCACACGATGTTTCCAAGCAACCAACAATTCAAACCCAATTCAACCTCACCACACAATGGACCAAGTGCTACGATTCTGTTAATTTTTCAATTACGTCTGCTGTGTGCTCTTCAAGTCCGCCTTGCCACTTGAGAAATTCGCCCTCAATCGTTGCGCATGTTTTCCATTCACTCTCATTAACAGGACAATTTTCTCGTTGTGGTGCTTCCATTCCCATTAATATTCAATTATCGTCCTTGTTTTCCTCTCCCAGCTGAGGATAGAGACTTGTTACATGCGAAGAGTGTCTCGTTGCCACAGGTAACAACCCCTTAATTACCCCCCTAGCACCCAATATGATTTATATTAATCGTTTCTTGTCGCTCTTTCGGCAGACGTAGTCACCTTGATGCACCGCTTTTCATTCCTTGGCAGACACTGCTTCACCCCCTCCACTCCATGGCCCGGTTGGAGCGTGTGATTCAAGTCACAGACATCTTCACTGTGCATGTTGCGGCATCCCCACTCCGCTTTCAAGGTTTATGGGCAAACTTCCCTGTGACAGTGTTGCTGAAATCCAAACTTTTTAATTAAGTTTCTGTCCACGTCATCGGGCATTGGTGTCACTCGATTTGTATGTATATATATGTGTGTGTGAGGGTGTTTGTTGTAGTTGGTAGTCAAATTGTACAACACCAACCGAAGCTTAGTCACCTCAAATGGCAGGGGGCAGCCTCGATGTTATGCAAAGGATGTACATAAGTTAACTCCCCAACTTTCATTTACCTTTTTGCGAAGCAAGTGGTCGTTGTTGGGCTCCGCACCTCCAACGGAATAGTGGATTAATCCGGTTTAGTGGGAGGGCTACACTTTACCGTTATCGTCATCGCCATCGTCATCAAAACATGTTGCAGTTGCTTTCGCTTTAAGTGATTTTTACATTTCTGCTTACGGACCGGGGGATTGTTGCTTCGAAGATGAAACAGCTACCTCGAGGGGGTCCGGTAATGGCTGAATGGGACTTATAAATGCTTATAGGAAGTGGCAGTGACTTGCTCGTGGGGGCACTTGTTTCATTTTAATCGAAACACGGGATGCTTTGTGACTTGTGAACTCTGTGGTTGACGTGTTTCTGTTAAGTTTTATGCAACAATGTGCACGACTCTTGGCGCTCACTCTGAACTTGATTGACAGGAGTTATTTTGTTTTGTGTGTTACAGGAGACAAGTGGACACAATGTGCTTTTTTCTTCTTCCTCACGGGGGTGAAATGTTTTGCTGCAGGTGCTAAAAGAATTTCGAGCACAACAAATGTGTGGAATCAATTTTAAATTGATAACCTCTGCTGAAGATGCTCGATTGGCATCTCCTCTTCGAAAGGTTTGACATTTGAGCACAAATTGACATAAGGACTGTTCCTGTACTCGAACAAACAACACAGAACAGTACGAAACAACAAACTAACACAAATTCCGTTCCCGTATACCTACGTTAACTGAGCGATCTCTCGAGAGAGTAAAATATTTCCCCACTCTGCTCATTTCAAAAGAATAAATTTGTGTTGGTAGGTTGTTGGTCTTCCGTCAAATTAATTGATTTGACAGAATTGACCCATAATCTATGTTTGTTTCGCAAATTTTGTTTTTGTTTTCAGTATCGAAAAAGTGAATTTGATATTTCTTAATGACATACGATATATTCTCGTCATCGGGGTGAAGCTGCGGTTATATATAAAAATTGACTTATTTATCAAGTAAAATTTTTTTAAAAGCTATAGGAAAGTTTTTCAAACAAAAAACAATAAAATTCAAAAAGCTGCATGAAATCTTTATTTGAATCGATAGTACGGTCCATGTAATTTAATGTTTGAAGATTATTTCATGCAAATGTAGACCTTGACTGCGCCCACCCGCATAGCCCAACTTTGGCATATTCTTTCCAACATTTCGGCCAGTATTTCTCGAATAAATGCTTCAATGTTGTCTTCCAATGCGTCAATTGAAAAGGGCTTGTCTGTATAGACATGAGCTTTAACATAGCCCCACAAAAAATAGTCTAATGGCGTAAAATCGCACGATTTAGGCGGCCAATTGACCGGCCCCGAAAGTGAAAAAATGTTTACCAAACTCGCCTCTCAATAAGTCCATTGTTGCGTGTGCTGTGTGGCATGTGGCACCGTCTTGTTGAAACCATGCAAGTCATGCAAGACAAGCTCTTGCATTTTGGACAAAAAAAAGTTAGATATCATCTCACGGTAGCGCTCACCATTCACAGTAACGTTACGATTCGCGTCATCTTTGAAGAAGTACGGTCCAATGATGCCACCAGCCCATAAACCGCACCAAACAGTGACTTGCTTTTGGATGCAAAATCGACAATTCTGCTTATTTACGTACCCATTGAGCCAAAAATGAGCTTCGTCGCTGAACACAATTTTTCGGTAAAAAAGTGGATCTTCGGACAATCTTTCAGGAGCCCATTCACCAAAAATTTTACGTTGCGGTAGGTCGTTCGGCTTCAATTCTTGCACCAGCTGTATTTTGAGGGGCATCACACATAAGTCCTTCCGCAAAATTTTCTACGTTGTTGAGTAACGAAGGCCCAATTGCTGGAAACGGCGACGAACCGATAATTTATGGTCATCGTTAACACTGGCCGATACAGCTGCGAGATTTTCTTCAGTTCGCCCTTTACGTAAGCGTGTTGGTGGTATAATGTCCAACAATGTAAATTTGGTGCGAAATTTAGTCACATGAGCCCAAATAGCCGCTTCAGTGGGTCGATTAAACTGACCATAAAATGTAAGATGCGCGCGATGAACTTTCTTAACAGAGCACGCATTTTGATAATAAAACTCAATAACTTTCAAGCGTTGTTCGTTTCTAAGACGGCTCATGGTTAAATTATAGACCAAACTGAAGAAGTCTGATAGTGAAACAAAACTCGAAACGTGCGTCAGCTGTTTAAACCAGTTTTGCCAAAAAGATAATAGCTAAAAAATCAATCTTTATTATTTAAGTGCATTCATGTAAAATCTCATATAAATGTGATTATGAATTAGCGTTCTTTCTCTAGTTCTACAGAATCGTAATGGCAACTGAGACGATGATGGTGAAAATTGAGCATCACGCTGTAATTAAATTTCTCACTAAGCAAGGAAAAAGTCAAAAAACTATTCATGAAGAGATGGTGGCTGTGTATAAGGGTTCCGCACCTTCATTATCAACTGTGCAAAAGTGGTCAAGTGAGTTCAAGAGAGGCAGAGAGAGCATTGAGGACGACCCCCACTCCGGCGCCCGGCTACTGCTTGTACGGGAGAAAGTATCAAAGAAGTCGAAAAACTTGTTCTTCAGGATGCCCGAATAAAGGTGAAAATGTTGGCAGAGATGACCAAGCTATCAACTGGTACCAACCACACGATTCCTCATGACCATCTTAACCATTCACCCACCTTGTGGCACCCTCCTTGCACTGACCACAAGGTGGGTGCCACGAATTTTCACAGCGCCTCAGAAAAAAGTGAGAATCGCATGCTGTAGAGAGGTTTTGGAGATGTGTAGTGAAAACGCGGACGGTGCTATGGATCAAATTATTACTGGGGACGAAACATGGGTTCACCACTATGACTCTTAAAGTCAACAAGAGTCCATGGAGTGAAATAAAAAAGGAACAGATCCCCTCGAAAAAGGGAATCTTGCTCATTGAGTACAAAATAAAAGGTGAAACCACCAACGCCATATCCTACGCTTCAACTATGCATAATTTGCGGGAGGAAATTAACAAGAAAAGACGGGATAAACTCGCAGCGGGTGTGTTGCTTCTTCATGACAACGCTCCTGTTCACACGGCGCGAGTTTCCAAGGCTGCTACGGGGGATTGTGGTTTCGAAGAAATCCAACACCCACTCTATAGTCCAGACCTTGCCCCTAGTGATTTTTTCCTGTTTCCGGATTTGAAAAAATGTCTTCGTGCAAAAATATTTTCGGATGATGAAGAACTATATTCGGCAAAAGTTAGTGTTTTATAGAGAAAGTGAAAATTTATTTTTTGAGGGTTTACAAAAGGTTTTCTCAAGATGTAACAAATGCATCGATGTTATGGGAGATTATATTGAAAAATAAAAACAATTTTAATCGAATTCGCATTTTCCTTCATATCCGAAAATATATTGGACGACCCTCGTACGTTGGTAACAACGCTGCACCTTTAAAATATTATCTTTAAGTAACTACAATATGTGTAGACATAGTTTAAAGCCAAAAAATTCGAAACACTGGTGTACAATTCGAAAACGCTGTTCAGAATGACGTGGTGCTAATATTTTGATAATTGGGTAGCGCTACAATCCACAGGGGGACCAAGGCCTAACTTGCTCATCAACTTCTCGTGTTGTGCACGCTACTAATCTCTCACGAAGGGACCTACAGTGTTTTACCGACACCAAACGACGAAATTTGAGAAGCTTTCTTAGACAGTTATTACTCTTTGAGTGTTGTCAGTAGCTCGAATCAGCGTGTGAGCGTCGCACTCTACCCACTACGCCACGGCGACCAAACACACAAAGTTTCAGCTACATACCATATTTATTTTGCTTGTGAGGGGAATAAGAGTTAGACGTGTTTTGCGAGTGCAACGATTTCCTGCTGTCAAAAAAATGGATCAAAGCATTTGCATTCAACACAAAATGTTGACAGTGACATATGTTGTTTACAGGTGGTGCAAGCTTTTCAAAGTAGATTGAGAAGATGTGAATGACGACGCTGGCCCTGGACTCCCCAGCACATCAATAACCGATGAAAATGCTGAGGTAGTAAAGAAATTTGGTATGCAGAATCATCAATGAACGTCTGAAACCGTTTGTCCATAACCTGGTCCCTACCAGCGTGGTTTCAGGCCAAGGAAGTCCACAATAGACCAGATCTTCACATTACGGCAGATCCTGGAAAAAACTCAAGAAATGCAAATCGACACTCACCACCTATTCGTCGATTTCAACGCCGCGTATGACAGGGTGCATGGAAAAGAGCTATAAAGTGTCATGTCTAGTTGTGGCATTCCTACCAAACTCCTCAGGTTGTGTAGGATGACGATGGAGATCTCCCGCTGTTCCGTCAAGGTCGGTAACGAACTCACCGAGACCTTCAATGTCAAAAAAGGTTTTAGACAAGGCGACGCACTGTCATGTGACTTCTTTAACATCATCCTCGAGAAGATCGTGCGTAACTCACAAGTCAACACCAGAGGCACGATCTTTCAGAAGTCAGTTCAATTGTTAGCTTACGCTGATGACATTGACGTAATTGGAAGAACACAGCGAGCCATCAATGAGGCGTTTACTGGCATTGAAGCGGAAACGGGCAAAATGGGTCTGGCGGTAAATGCGGACAAACGAAGTATATGCTGTCATCAAAGAAGGACACACACCATTGATGTATCGGACAGAGCGCCAGACTAGGCAGCAGAAACTTCGAGGTAGTCTTAGTCTACATCGGCTCGGTAAAGAGGGACAAGGACATGAGTACCAAAATCAAACGTAGAATCACTCTTGCCAATCGCTGTTTCTTTGGGCACAAGAAGCAATTGAGTAATACAGCCCTCTCTCGAAGGACTATGCTCGCTTTATCAGCTTGATCATCCCCGTCCTACTATATGGCGCGGTAACCTGGACGTTTCCACAGGCGGGTGAGGAAGTAAGGAAGTCTTTGCGAGAGAAACGTTTTGCGTGCGATTTTTGGTCCTGTTTGCGTTGATGGTCCGTAGGAGAAGATTTAACGATGAACTCTATGGGCTGAACTGCAACATGCGCCTGGTCAAGCGTCTATGCATACCACGCTCAAGATGGCTAGGCCATGTATAGCGCATGCACACCACTGCTCCGCCCAAAAAGTTTTCGAAAAGTTTTGGTCTTCGAATCTGAGCCATTGGGTCAACGCAGAGGATTGCTTAGGCTAAGGTGGCGCACACAAGTGGAGAAGGACCTCAGCCAACTTGGAGTGCGGAACTAGAGACAGCTGGGGAAAGATCGTGCTGGCTGGAGAGGCATGTTGGCTGAGGCCCAGGTCCTCCCCGGACTGTACCGCCACAAGAAGAAGAAGCGCCTCTTCTTCTCAATTCCTACTGGAGAAGTTGTTGAAAATGTCGGCATATCGGTTGGCTCATACCATGTAATTATTTTTTGATATTTTGGGCATGAAGCGTGTGGCAGCGAAGTTCGTTTCAAATTTGCTGAATTCATCGCTCAGGAATTGTTGAATAATTTCAGCGGCGGTCCAGATTTGCTTAAAAGTGTTTTAAGTTCTTCTTCTTCTTGTTGTGGTGCTACAGTCCGGGGTGGACCTGGGCCTCAACCAACATGCCTCTCCAGCCAGCACGATCTTAAGCCAGCTGTCTCCAGGTGCGCACTCCAAGTTGGTTGAGGTCCTTCTCCACTTGTGTGCGCCGCTGTAGTCTAGGTCGCCCTCTGTTGCGTTGTCTGACTGAACTGATTTCTGGAAGATCGTGCCTCTGGTGTTGACTTGTGAGTTTCGCACGATCTTCTCGAGGATGATGTTAAAGAAGTCACATGACAATGCGTCGCCTTGTCTAAAACCTTATTCCATTTTTGACATCAACGGTTATATCGTTGATGTATAGTATAAAAAGTAGTGCACTTAGAATACAGCCTTGTTTAACACCCATTGCAGTTTCAAATTCCTCAAAAATTAAGTCTCCATCCCATACATGTGCAGTATTATTCTCAACCAAGGCTCTCAGGATTCTTATAACTTTGCTTCATACGCCGATTTTGGAAAGCTTGTAAATGAGTACTTCACGTGGTATTAAACCAAACGCCGCCATGTATAAGACTTTATTTGACATTGGAGATCTCGGTGAGTTCGCTACCGACCTTGACGGAACAGCGAAAGTTCTCCATCGTCATCTTACACGATATGACGAATTTGGTAGGAATGCCAAAACTAGACATGGCACTGTATAGCTCATCTCTATGCACACTGTCATATGCGGTCTTGAAATCGACGAATAGGTGGTGAGTGTCAATTTGCATTTCTTGGGTCTTTTCCAGGATTTGCCGTAATGTGAAGATCTGGTCTATTGTGGACTTCCCTGGCCTGAAACCACACTGATAGGGACCTATCAGGTCATGGAAAAACGGCTTCAGACGCTCACACAATACGGCAGAGAGGATCTTGTATGCGATGTTCAGGAGACTTATCCCTCGGTAGTTGGCGCAGTCAAGGGGGTCTCCTTTTTTGTGAACCGGGCAAACGACGCTGAGGTTCCACTCATCGGGCATGCTTTCCTCCGACCATATCTCACAGAGCTGGTGCATGATCCCAATCTCCAGCGGCATCTCCAGCTCTTTTAAATAGTTTTGAGGACAGTCCAGACTTCATTCCTGCCATAACACCTTTCCATTTCCTTGACCGCGCGTTTCTCATGTTCCTTCATTTTCCTTCTGAAAAGCCGGTGCTCTTCCCTTCTTCTCTGTTCGTAGAGCTCACGAACAGCCCTCGTTGTTCGATGCAGCGTCGCCTTATAGGCGTCTTGTTTAGCTGCTTGCGCTTGCCTGCTTTCGTCGTCAAACCGTGGATTCCTTCTGGGTGGTGACGTGAAACCCAGCACATCAGTGGCAGCTTCTTTGATGTCTTCTTGACAACGTTTCCATTCTTCTTCTAGTGTTATAAGTGTTATAACTGATGACGAAAAATGAGTATACTCGTAACTTTAAATACTTTTTTGGAAAAAAGTGGTCCGTACATTGAAAATTGCCCTCTGCTTAGATTTTTATCGATGTTCCTCAAATAAATGCAATGAAAATCAACTTAATCCCACATATCCCACACACAGGACTCCCATTCCCTCAAAGGGCTTTATTGAAAATATTGCCGATGGCGCCACAGGAGTGTGAAGCAAATTACTCTAACGCAAAAAGAGGAAAAATCAAATTAGTTCGTAATCCTGTCAAAGTTTCTGCCGACGAAAGGCTCACACACCCTCCACCCCCATCGTCGGCGATGGTGAATTTGATTTAAAATCTGAATTAACCTGGATCGTGTGTGCATACACACACACACACACACAAGTATACACATGTTCAAGCACTGCGATTCAGATTCCAGCTGCCAGTGGTGGCATGGTGTTTCTCGAAAATCAGTTTATGCCTACCAGCACAATCCTGTAATTACATCGTCTTATACCACCGGTGTAGGGATTTAAAGTGTATACCACCGCGGAGTGTCAAGAAACACCATCGGGTACGGTGTACACTACGGTTTTGCTTCATTTTTCGAGTTGCGTTGCACAAGCATCGTACTCACGTACATACTAATTACACAATGTGGGCGTGAGATTTTGCATCGGTGTGTGAACTTGTAGACTTGAACCTGAAGCACACCTTGTTGATTGCATTCGTCTTTATTTTGAAGGAGGTCTTGGAGAGGGGTGTGTGGGGATTTATTTTCAATTAAGTTGGGCCCTCATAGAAGTGGACACTTCGTGAAGGGGTCATGTTCAATTGTTGCTAACAGAACACAGTTACAGTGGTAGCAAAACAACATTGTGGCAAAAACTTGCTTCCCCTGTGCAATGTTCCTTTTTAAGGACGATTTGGTTCAAGAACGCATTCAAAGCTTTTGGAAAAAAGACACCGCGAATACTGGGTTCCGTCACTTGTGTGCCGGGCATTGAAAATCACAAAGAGTGTTGTTGCAGTTCTCAAGCACAAAAAGAAAGCCGTTTTGATTATTTACAAAGAGCAGCAGACCCCACAGTTCCTTACCGTTGCGATGCAACTCCCTTGGTTGAAATTTTGTGAACACAAACACACAGGTCTAGTTAGTGCAGGTAATGACCTCGCCTCCTCGCAGTCGTCAGCTCTTGAACGATGCAAAAGCAATTACAGGGCCACTATCATCTGCCGTAGCCGTAGTAGCAGGACGAGAAATTTTCGTTGTTGTATGCAAATCGTCAAAAGCGAAGTACACAAACAAAACAAATGGAGACGGTTTTATATTTAATTGGAAATTTTCACTCTTCACATAAAGGTTGCTGAGAGAGTCACCATCGTCAGCATAAACATCAGCATTTCAGTTGCCCGAGATTCCATGATGACATGCTAAACGGATTTCCCCCGGCGGCGACTTGTTCAGCTCTTGTTTGCTAATTATTGCATCATATCCGCTCCTGAGGACCTCTCCGAACTCATCGACTGCTGTGTTCTCTGCTCCTTCATAATTGAGAAAAGGAAAACGGTTTGCGCTTCAAAGCTGGGTTCACTCTTCTCCTCATCATCGCTTCGTTGAGTTGTAGTTTTTTTTGTAAGTTCTCCCACAACAATGATTTCCATTATTTGGGTCTGCATCAAGCATCAGGCGCTTCCATACGTCAAATTTGTGATGGAACATGTGAATGAGGGTTTCGGGATATTTTCGGTTTGGCTTAATTGTCGGATGGTACCCTTCAAAACCACCGCAAAGCGGTCACAACATCAATTCCCTGAGACAGCACAGAGAAGTGGAGAGGGGAATTAATTTTCATAAAGTTTGCCAATTAAATGTATGTGTCGGCGGGGTTCTTGAGCCAGCGGGGAAATGGATGAGTTGATGGATGGCAGGATTCTCTGACAGCCTTCTTAGCTCTAACCTCTGGCATTCAATAAACTGGTTGCTACTGAGAATTGGATTGTGACACAAAAAGAAACCAAACTCAAAGGGAGTTCGTTGACGAATGTATACGCCAGTTTTTCAAAGGGAATACCTTATGAGGTCGGCCGCTTAAGTGGGTTCACTTCGTTGACTTAGAGCTCTTAGAGGAGTGCCGGGGGAACTGGCGTTCTTTTAAGGACACTGTAAGTGAATGTTTAATTAGTCCTAAGAAGAGTAAACTCTTCTTGTAATTTCCAAATTGTATTGCACGTGATTCTTTGAGGGCTACCCGTCGGCAAAGGGTTTGCTTGGAAACTCAAATAGCTAAACAACGGTATGAAGAACAAACCAAAACTTGTCTAAAAACCTTCCTTGTCCAAAAGTCAGAAAATCAGCTCTGTCGAAATTTTGCGCTTCATAGGGACCACGACCACTGCACGCAAAGAAATGCGGAGGTACATAAAAGTCGTGCAAATTTATTGAACTCTAAGAAGAAAACCAAAATATGAAAATTAAACCATCAGAGATTTGAATACGAAAGTGGTCCGATTGCTACACATATTCATCAAAGGCGAAGCAATGGCTCTGCGGTGAGACTTCTTCGAGTTTGTACCGAAAAACCATGTCTGCTACAAATCGGCAGATCTGCTGTGATGCGCTGGACACGTCAATATCATTCCGTTTCGTTCCCAGCGACTCATTGTAGGGGCAACAGTGACTTAAAAGTCGAAATGGGTCGGGCTTAGAGTGGACCAGAATAAAACAGACTTTATGCCCTGGCGTAGTGGTTAGAATGCGACACTCAGACGCCGAAAGTTCAACCCCCGGCTGAACACCTCAAATTTTTTACAGCACCACATATTTCGAGCTCAAGAGTATTAATTGTCTATGAAAAATACTGTAGGTCTCTTTTTCTCGTGAGAGAACAGTAGACCACATAACACGAGTAGTTGATGAGCAAGCTAGGCCCTGGTCCCCCTGTGGGCTTTCGCGCCATCCAATTATTATTGTTATTACTATTAACTAAGTTATTGCGGATTTGTTTAAGAAAATAAAAGAACGTTTCTTCATGGAACGAAGTAAATTAGTTCTGCAATGTATTGCTTATTTTGAGCAATGACCTTTTGCCATCTTCCAGGCAATATCACAATTCCACGTGCATTAACTTCTGGTTTTAACCAGCAAAAAACTGAATCAGGTACGAGGGTTGCCTTTTATATTTCGGGATTAGAGAAGAATAACCAATATTAGTCATCAAAAAGAGCTTTATTGTTTTTCAAACTATTCCCCATTAAGATCCATACGCTTTTGCATGCGTTTGAACCAGTTGTGGAAGCACTTTTGCCACTCTGATTAAGGTATCTCCAAAACATTCTGAACGCATCAATAGCTTCTTCAGGTGTCGAAAAACGTTGATCTCTCATTTTATTTTTTACGTACGGGAATAAAAAGAAGTCATTCGGTGCCAAGTCGGGACTATACGGCGGATGACTCATCAAATCGATGTTTTGAGTGCTCAAAAATGCACTTGTTTGAGCCGATGTGTGAGAGCTCGCATTGTCGTGGGGAAGACTCATCCGTCTTCGGCGGTTGGTTTTCCCTATTTCTTGGAAGACAACTGGCAAACAAATGGTTGTGTACCACTCAGAATTGACTGTTCTGCGTTGTTCTAGTGGTACGGTTGCGATATGTGCAGTTTTTCCGAAAAATCAAGCGACCATTTGCTTGGAAATGCATCGTGCGCGAGCAACTTTTGTTGGATTTGGCTCAGTTTTAAAAACCCATACAGTATATTGCTGTTTACTTTCGGGCTCATACGCGTAAATCCACGATTCATCACTTGTCACAATGTCGTAGACTATTTTCGGAGAATTTCTTTCAACCAATAGACACGAGCCGGCTTATAAGCGATTGACAAATTGTGTGGGATCCAACGCGAACAAATTTGTTTGTCAGTCAAATGTTCATGCAATATTGAATGTATGCTGGTCCCACTAATGCCTAAGGTTGTCTCAATCTCACGATAGGTCACATGACGATTTTGCAATATCAGTTGGCGCACAGTATCAATGGTTTCCGGAGCAACAACTAATTTTGGACGACCTTCACGAAATTCGCCCTGGAGTGAGCTACGACCTCGGTTGAATTCACCATACCATCGATAAACACTGGTCCTTGATGGAGCTTCATCGCCAAAAATTGAATTAAGTTCATCGATGCACTCTTGCTAAGTTAATCCACGTCGAAAGTTGTAAAATATAATCGCACGAAAATTTTCACGATTTAATTCCATTTTTTGGGCGAGATTAATCTTTTAAGTCACTGTAAGCAACGCAAATAGCGCTCGTATGTCAAAACGTTCTGAGTACTTATAACCTCAAAAATGTCAAACTTTACGATAGAGCTGTCAGTTGCCAGATTGCAACACTAAGGTTGCGCAATCCCGAAATATTAAAGACAACATTCATATAAGAAGTAACCAGAAGGTGCAAGGTCTAGACTATAAGGTTAATGTGGCGAAACATTTCAACCAAGCTCCAATAATTTTTGCCGAGTGACCAAAGATGTGTGTGGAATTGCATTGTCATGATGGTATACAACACCTTTTCGATTTGAATGAAGAGATTTGAATTGATCATTCGGGTAGGTGCTAAAAATTGAATGAACACTAAAATAAAAAAAAGGGGAAAGAATTGCACCCAGAAATTTGACGAGACAAAAGAATACGCACACGAACTTACAAAAACAGCGACAAGTATTTATTTCGGTTGTATATATAAAATGCACGAAGTTGAATTGTTTACGTCAAACTTCTAAGTGATCAGTTATCCATAAGGAAATCATTAAGACCCATCAAAATCGGTCGGCTGGTCATCGCATGCGGATATCTAGCCTTTTTGAATGGAGAAGGACAGGAATAATCGTACAACACAGGAGCGTGTGGCATGGTGGCGAATTTTCCTGATGAGCGGATGATGCATCCTATGACTATATGATGCTGCTGTTAACGATGAACGGATCTTGAATAGCCTGATGATGTCCTTGAAATTCGTTGTGTGGATCTGACGGGAACATGCGATTCTAGGTACAGTGAATAAAGAAGTTCTTGATGAATAATATCAATGTGCAATATCATATGAGAAAATACAATATAAAAAATTCGTTTTGATTTTCCATTTTCAACAGACGCACAACGGATCAATTGTTTTTTACTGATTGACAGTTGAAGTACCAACTAGCAAATAACAAAATGTGTTTGACATTTCGATTACGTCAGCAAACATCAAAATTCAGCTACAGCCATCTATTAGTGAAATCCGCAATCCGTACTTAGTTGCAAACCCAATATATAACTTATTTTCAATTGACAAGCTTGACGGTCAAGACAGTGATAAATGGAAGAGGAGCGGAGTGCTCATTCATAAGAACAAAGAATGTGGAAGCAAAAAGACGAAACAACGTTTGCTACAATTATTTTATGTGTGAATTCTTCTTCTTCTTCTGTTGGCGCTACAGTCCGGTTTGGACCTGGGTCTCAACCAACATGCCTCTCTAGCCAGCACTATCTCTCCCCAGCTGCCCCCACTTGCGCACAACAAGTTGGTTGAGGTCCTTCTATACTTGGGTGCGCCATCTTAGCCTAGGCCGTTTTCTGTTGCGTTGTCCCAATGACTCCGATTCGAGGACTTTTCGGGCCGGATTAGAGGTGTCAATACGCTCTACATGGCCCGGTCATTTTAAGCGTTGTATCCGACGTTGCTTGACCAGGCACCTGACACTGTACAGCCCATAGAGCTCGTCGTTAAATCTTCTCCTCCAGATCAAAGCAAACAGGATCAACAATCGCACGGAAAACTTTTCGCTCGAAAAGACTAAGGGCTTCTTCATCCACTTAAAGTAACGTCCATGTCCATGACTGTCAACTATTATTATTATTTCCCAAACTCATCACATCGCCTTGGTCCATCAAGGTTTAGTTATACCCACGCTGTCTGGGTATAACGATGCGTCTATTCATAAAGTGAGGATCGTCATGTTACATCCGCCGCAGGTGCGATCGCGGAAATCGGTGGTGGTTAAGTCTTCTCCTTCAGATGCAATTAACGCAAACAGGACCAAAATTCGTAAACAAAACTCTTGGAAAGACTAAGGGCTTCCTCATCCGTATGTAATGTGATACCTAGGTCTGTTAGAAAAAACAAGGTAAATTTTAATTTTTCTCAAAAATATTTACTTGTTCATCAATTTTCATTTTCTCCTCTTTAAAGTTGCCCCACTGAGGTATAATAAATCTGTGTCAGCGTTTTTTTCCAATCCTAAAAGCAGTTATGCACTTTTTTGTAAGCCCTCGAGCCCTCACAGCAGTTGTACCTCCTCAGTTGTCTCAAATAGCCACTCGCGATCCTTTGATGTGTCTCTTTAATCCTAGGAACAAGAAAAAGTCGCAGAGTACCAGACTGATGACTATGGTGCCGGAGCGTTGCACTTTATTTACCACTCCCCGGCAACCTCGAGATGTCCCATCTCGTTGTCGAGAAAGCATACTTAAAAGATTGCACATTCTGAAATGTTGGGCATGGGAGAGTCGTCTACAATACAGCAACACAGCAACAGTTTATAAACAACCAAAACTGTTTAAGAGTCTTGTTTGCTTCCTTTACTAGGCTATTGATTGCACCTGATGCAGTGGTACACACCAGATTCCAGGAAAGAACCACAGGAATGGACATTGGACCCGCGATACCAAAGAGCTATTGTTTCCTTCCAAACGTTGATAAAGTGATTTGCAAATGAACAATATTAAATTTGTTTACGATTGAGACGAACACGTACTGGGTCGTTCATAACTACGAAGGTTGTCTTTTATATTTCGGGATTGAGCAACCCTAGTGATGCAATCTGGCAACCGCCAGCTCTATCGTAAAACTTGACATTTTTGGGGTTATACATACTCAGAACGTTTTGACATACGAGCGCTATTTGCGTTGCTTACAGTGACTTAAAAGATTTATCTCGCCCAAAAATTGGAATTAAATCGTGAAAATCTTAGTGCGATTATTTTATACGACTTTCGATGTGGGTTAACTCAACAACAGTGCATCGATGAACTTAATTAAATGTTGGGCGATGAAGCTCCATCAAGGACAAGTGTTTATCGATGGTATGGTGAACTCAACCGAGGTCCTAGTTCACTCCAAGACGAATTTCGTGAAGTTCGTCCAAAATCAGTTTTTGTCCCGGAAACCATTGATGCTGTGCGCCAACTGATATTGCAAGATCGTCATGTGACCTATCGTGAGATTGAGACAACCTTAGGCTTTAGTGGCACCAGCATACATTCAATATTGCATGAACATTTGACCGACAAACAAATTTGTTCGCGTTGGATCCCACACAATTTGTCAATCGCTTATAAGCCGGCTCGTGTCTATTGGTTGAAAGAAATTCTCCGAAAATAGTCTACGACATTGTGACAAGTGATGAATCGTGGATTTACGCGTATGAGCCCGAAAGTAAACAGCAATATACTGTATGGGTTTTTAAAATTGAGCCAAATCCAACAAAAGTTGCTCGCGCACGATGCATTTCCAAGCAAATGGTCGCTTGATTTTTCGGAAAAACTGCACATGTCGCAACCGTACCACCAGAACAACGCAGAACAGTCAATTCTGAGTGATACACAACCATTTGTTTGCCAGTTGTCTTCCAAGAAATCAGGAAAACCAACCGCCGAAGATGGATCACTCTTCACCACGACAATGCGAGCTCTCACACATCGGTTCACACAACTGCATTCTTGAGCACTCATCGATTTGATGAGTCATCCGCCGTATAGTCCTAACTTGGCACCGAATGACTTCTTTTTATTCCCGTACGTAAAAAATAAAATGAGAGGTCAACGTTTTTCGACACCTGAAGAAGCTATTGATGCGTTCAGAATGTTTTGGAGATACCTTAATCAGAGTGGCAAAAGTGCTTCCACAACTGGTTCAAACGCATGCAAAAGCGTATGGATCTTAATGGGGAATAGTTTGAAAAACAATAAAGCTATTTTCGATTTGTTTTTGTTCTCTAATCCCGAAATATAAAAGGCAGCACTCGTTTTTCATGATTTATTCCTTAAGTGGTCAATGTGAAGTTGAAGAAATTTCGAAAGACGCGATTCGTTTTCCTTGCCAGAACGCCTGATCCTGTACAAAATGCCCCCCAATCTCAATCGCATTGGAAAGATGCTTGAATTTTATGCAGGTCTCTCTACACGCGTCGGAATGTGGAAATCGCAAATTGTTTCCGATTCCACGTCAGCCTTTGTATGGCATAATGCTTGCAAAGGCTTTAAAAATCTCTGGACTTTCCCTCATTGGCAATTCATGTTCACGTGTTTAAGTTCGTAAAACAGGCACAGACAATTGATTCCGCTTGTATACCTTGACTTTCGCAGTATCGAAACCGTTCCTGTTCCCGACATACACTGCACTGGAAACCTTGCAAACGCCGTACATAACATTTTGCACTTATTTCCTGTAGGCATTAACTTTACAAAACATAATAGAGTTCGTCTCACGCTGCACAGTGAGGAAACACATGTCAACGCACTGTGCCGCACAGACGGATGCAACTTAAGTAATTACCCTCGAGCGAAAGTTCTCTTCACCCACCCACAGGCTATCAATTCCGTTCAACAGACAACGGAGGCAAAAAAAAAATGAAGAGGAGGAACGAACGATCTGCCAATCCCTGCACTTGTCGTCAGCACGAAGACACATCCGCAACTTGTACGTTGTTTCGTCTCGAAACGCGTCTTCGAGAATTTCATGGATAACGGATCCGTTGTTTAATTTCAGTTTGGGCATGTACCAGCATAGCTTCCTCCTATAGCAACTCCCCCGTGCACAAAGCAGAAATGCAGAGCTACAAGCTATGAATATGTGAAGTACGTTCAAACATATTGCTCCGGCAGACCCACCGCCAAAGGATATGTTGAGTAGTTGTACACAGATTTTGAAGTACGCGCTGAAGAAAAGTTTTTAGTTTTCGAACACCTTACATGCGTTGTGCGCCCCGCCCCCGACATGCTCATCCGGCATGGACATCGTCTTCCTTGTTGGCAAACTTGGCTCATTCTTTCCTAATTTCCTCACACCCTTGTCGATCAAGTTTTCCAATATATATTAACTTTTGCCGAAGTTCATGGTTTCCATAGAGTTTGTATCCTTTTTTTTTTTTGCTATTGAGTTGAAAATGAAAATAAATTGAAAATATGGTTACAGTTGCTCCTGCTGTTGTCCTCTATTTCTGGCCTCTCTGGGGAGGGGGAGAAATGAATGAAGTCTGCGACTTGGAGCGTTTGATTTGGAAATGAAAAAACATTTTGGCTTTGTGGTGTCATCGCAAGGTGTGGTCGGCTGTCCTTCTCGGAAACTGCACGACTGGGCAATGTGCTTATGTCTGCTATAATGCTCTTTATGATTCGGATAGCGAGTATTGGACATGCCAACGTTATGAGGCAAATATAAAAATTCATTTGAATTTTTTCATAATATGAACTGTTGTGTGTGGATGATGATAGATAACAATTCCCCCCCCCCCCCCCCCCACTTAGACGAGGTGAAGATAGCAATATCCAAGCTGAGGTCGAACAAAGCTGCTGGAGCGGACGGACTGTCCGCAGAACTATTTAAAACAGCTGGAGATGCCCTGGTTGGGCACATGCACCAGCTCGTCTGAAAGATATGGTCGGATGAAAGCATGCCCGATGAGTGGAATCTCAATGTCTTTTGCTCGGTCCACAAGAAAGGAGACCCCTTTGATTGCGCCAACTACCGAGGGATGAGTCTCCTCATCATCGCATACAAGATCCTCTCTGCGGTATTGTGTGAGCGTCTGAAACCGTTTGTCCATGACATGATAGGTCAATATCAGTGTGGTTTCAGGCCGGGGAAGACCACAATAGACCAAATCTTCACATTACGGCAGATCCTGTAAAACACTTAAGAAATACAAATCGACATTCACCACCACCACTTCGTCGATTTATGACAGTATGCATAGAGACGAGCTATACAGTGCCATGTCTGGTTTTGACATTCCTCGTCAGATTGTGTAGGATGGCGATGGAGAACTCCCGCTGCTCCGTCAAGGTCGGTAGCGAACTCACCGAGACCTCCAATGTCAAACAAAGTTCTATACAAGGCGGCGTTTGACTCAATACCACGTGAAGCACTCTCTTACAAGCTTTCCAAAATCGGCGTATCAAGCAAAGTTATAAGAATCCTGAGAGCCTTGTATGAGAATAATACTGCACATGTATGGGATGGAGACTTAATTTCTAAGGAGTTTGAAACTGCAATGCGTGATAAACAAGGCTGTATTCTAAGTGCACTACTTTTTATACTATACATCAATGATATAACAGATGATGTCAAAGGTGGAATAAGATTCAACAATGTATCCATTCCCGTGCTGATGTATGCTGATGATATCGTCCTTCTGTGTGCCACTATCCAAGGTTGCCATTAATGATAAACAGGATTTATGATTTCTGTAAAAGTTAAAATTTCACTATACACCTTGGTAAATCAAAAATGGTGGCCGCCGTGGCGTAGTGGGTAGAGTGCGACGCTCACACGCCGAAAGGTGTAGGTTCGACTCCCAGCTCAACACCAATTTTTCGAATTTTTCACGGCACCACCTCTTTTGAGCTGCTGACAAGACTCAAAGAGTAATAACTGTCTAAGAAAGCTTCTCAAATTTCGCCGTTCGGAGTCGGCAAAAAATTGTAGGTCCCTTCTACTCGTGGGAGAACAGTAGCGCGCACAACAAGAGTAGTTGATGAGCAAGCTAGGCCCTGGTCCCCCTTTGGACTGTGCCAACAATTATTATTATAAATCAAAAATGATGATATTCAGAAACGCAGGAGACGCGTCTCATCTCTGGAAAAGTAGAAGTTAGACGGGGAAGACATTGAGGTTGTGTCCAGATACAAATACCTAGGTATCCTAATATCGTCCTTTTTAAATTTGAAATTACACTTTGAGGAAAAATTAGCTGTTGCTAAAAGAGCTATCTTTTCGATTTGGGAACGTTGCTTCAAAAATAAATATGTATCGAAAAGTGCAAAACAAACTTTATTCCACTCAACCGCAGCTTCTGTAATCCTCTACGGAGCTCAGGTATGAGGTTACAAAGGCTATAGTGCTGTGGAAAAATTCCTTCGCTACTTTTTGAAGAAGATCTTTCGGTTACCAAAAAATACCCCCAACTATATGCTACATATTGAAACGGGAACTCCTCCGTTGCTCTTGTATACCCTCAAAATGCACTTCAACTATATTTTAAAAATACTAGAGATGAGCGAATGCAGATTACCAAACGTAGTTTTAAGAAGTATAATTAGAACAAACGCATGCATTTGCGAAGAATGGAAAATAACAGCTTCGGAATGCGGTTGAAATCTGTCTATTGAGGCGGACGAGCCTCTTCATCTTTTAAGAAAAAAATCTAACTCAGTTTTGGAGAATTTCGGTAGACATACATATGACCAATATGTCGAAGTAACTGAATCTTCACTGTTTAGGAACTATTACAGCAAACTAAACCATTTTTTAAATGAAAAAACATACTTCCTTGACAGTCACTCAATCTTTAAACTGAGAGGGGAACTCGTTCAGTTAAACTTTATCCCCCACAGACCAGATTCACCAATTCTTTGTAACCTATGTAACATGAGGAAGAGAAAAGACATCTTACATTTTATTGGTGTTTGTGCGATTCTAAAAGAATTTCGACTAACAATTTTCGAAAAATATGTTTTAGACCAATATGAAGTAATGTGCATTTTAAATGGAGAAAAAGGATGGAAAGCCTTATACGATTATTCGGTTGCAGCACTTTGTTATAGAAAACGTATCATATATGGAGATTTTTAAGGTAAAACTTAAGTATTTATTCTGTCAACCTGGTAGACGGCCATAGGCCAAACCATAAACTAGGTTAAACTTTACATTGTAAAACATTTATTGAAAATAAAAGTCAAACTAACTAATTAAGTAACTAACTACAAGGCGGCGCACAGTCTTTAGCATCCTCTTCGAGAAGATCGAGAGTAACTCACAAGTCAACACCAGAGGCACGATCCTCCAGAAGTCAGTTCAATTGCTAGCTTACGCTGATGGTATTAGCGTGACTGTACGAACACAGCGAGCCGTCAATGAGGCGTTTGCTGGCATTGAAGCGAAAGCTGCTATTATGGGTCTGGCGGTAAATGAGGGCTAAACGAAGTACATGCTGTCATCAAGAAAGGACACACAACACCAAGGTCTCAGTCAGAGCTGCACACTAGGCAGCAGAAACTTCGAGGTAGTCAAGGACTTCGTCTACCTCGGCTCCGCGGTAAACAGGAACAACAACATCAGTACTGAAATTAAACGCAGAATCACTCTTGCCAATCGCTGTTTCTTTGGGCTCAAGGGGCAATTGAGTAATAAAGCCCTCTCGAAAGACTAAGCTCGCTTTATATAACAGCTTATTCATCCCAATCCTCCTTTACGACGCGTGAACCTGTTCTTTACTAAAAGAGGATAAGGAAGCCCTTAGTCTTTTCGAGAGAAAAGTTTTGCGTGCGATTTTTGGTCCTGTTTGTGTTGAAAGCAGAGAAGAAGGAGGAGAAGATTTAACGACGAACTTGACAAAGACGCTTGACCAGGCGCATGTCACTGTACAACCCATAGCGACATGCGCCTGGTCAAGCGTCTTCGTATACAAGCTTAAGATGGCTTTGCCATGTTCATCGTATGGACATTCGAATCTGAGCCACTGGGTCAACGGAACAGAGGGCGGCCTGGGCTAAGGTGGGGCTTCAGCCAATATGTCCTCCCAGCCAGCATATTCGTCGTGTGGACATCACTGCTTCATCCCGGAAAGTCTTCGAATCTGAACCATTGGGTCAACGCAACAGAGGGCGGCCTGGGCTAAGGTGGCGCACACAAGTGGAGAAGAACCTCAACCATTTTGGAGTGCGCAACTGGAAGCAACTGTCGAGAGAACTTGCTGGCTGGGAGGACATGTTGGCTGAGGCCCAGGTCTACCCTGGACGGTAGTACCACACAAAGAAGAATAAGAACGCCTTTTTGGAAGGTCTGTTGCTGAGTCACTAAGCGCAGTGACTTTTATGTGCCTTGAGCATTTGTGCTATAATTTTTCCTGTTACAAGAAACTAAAAGAAACTACAGAGGAATCCGCATTGAAACACTAATAACTTTCTGCTGCCCTAAAACATGCGTAGAATTAAGCACCGCTCCAGATGAATGACATCTATCCCCTTAGGGTCATTGAACGCTGATTAACTCCGAAACACTCACCTCACACTCTCCCGAAGAACAGAAGCCCTTCTCACTTTACAAGTCTTGTAAATTTCTTCGACAAGTAGCACTCCTGCAACTCGCGAACTTCCAACTTTCAACAAACTGGAAAAGTAGAGTTAAATCTCCCAGAGTTGAATGCTGCAAAGCTTTCGGAATCCGTTGCTACATTTAGATATGCGGGTTAAGTGAGACACCATTCTCCATTGCCACTTTTGAGCCCAGAGACCGTGAGAAATACCTCGTACAGCTGAAAATCAACCGTGTGCGGAATTCTTTGCCAACCGAATCCGCCCTCACCTCCATTTCACAGTTGGCACGCAGGCACACAGCCACAGACACCGCCGCATCCACACCCGCACACAGACAGCTTATTTCTCTTGTAACATAATTTGTTGAAAGTGGTTTTGCTTGTCGAACTTTTTGCCTCTGCTTCTCATGTCCTCTCATAACTTTCGTCTCACGCCGCTTCTCCATTTTTCTATGAAAGTCGCAATTTGTTTTCCATTGCTTGGGCACCCTCCCGGGCGCTTGCCATCACCCCTTCGCTGATAAATCTCAGATCTCAACTCTCCTTGGCGAGGCGTGTCGGTAATGAGGACGGCAGAGGCATCGGGCACATATTGAAGATGGTGGGGTGGAGAGGGGCGTCAGCTCCTCGACGAAATTATTAGTTTATGGCGAATTTAAATGCCTTGGCAAGGCGGGGCGTGGAAAACCGTTTAAGAATCTTGTCTACCTGGGGGACGTGTATAATCCATATTTGTGTCGTCGCTTGGTAGCGGCAGCGCGGGGATGCGGGAGCTGAAAATAGTATTAAGTGCTCTCGTTATGAGTATATCCCCGGGATGAATGGCATTCGGGAGCAATAATTAGAAAAATCCTTGGCGCAAATGCGATTGGCGTTGGATGAGATTATGAGTTGAACCCCCTTCGGGCGGAGTGGGTTTGAGGTGTCAGCTGCTGAGTTCTGCGTAGATGCTTGAGAAGGGGCTGTCGTCGTTGGGATGTTTTGAGAAATCTGAGGAGATTTTCAACCGGTGCAGACGGTGAGCGTCCTTTAAGGTCTCCATGCAGTCCACTCGACTTTGAGTTCAATTTTGTGAGTCTTCCGTCGCCCTCGCTGCTTGACGCTTCAGTGGAAAAGTGTCTTTGATGTACGATGGTACTCGTCGTGTTGAGGACTGAGATCAACGATTTTCGAATGAAAACTGAAACTAAGTTTGGGAAGGCTTAAAATTCTGGCTTAGGTGTGAAGGATGTGTACATTTAATAGTGAAACTTAGTTTTGATCTGGGAATGAGTTTAAAACCGAGATTAATTTTGGCTTGACACAATGTCCTGCAGCCAGGCAAGAGGCTTGTGGAAGGCTTAAAAGGGTTTCTTTTTTGCTCACTATCCAAACTTGTGGAAGGCTTGAAAGTGTTTCTTTTCTTCTCTCTAATAACGTCTTCTCACACTTTCAAAATGGACACTAAGAAGAATGACTTTCCCTTGCAACAGTCTTCCTTTAAGTCCTTGAAGTGTAATAAAAAAAATCCTCCCTTCTGCACTTTCAGACAGGCACACGGCACAACCCCACCGCTCTCAAGTATAATCCATTCTAAAGGATAATCTCTATTTAAATGTAACTCCTACAATGCCCGACAATTTTTTCTCCCCCCCTAAAACAGCAAACAAGCATTTTTCCGTTCAGCGCAGAATAAACAGACAACAATGCCGGCCGACTCTGTTTCGATCGGCGTCGACTGCGAACAAGAAAACGAAGAGAACACTTAATAACGTTTGCAAATTCTCATGCGGCATCAGGCCCTCGTCGAGGAGCGCGAGACGACCGAACCTCCTCCAGTACCTAGTCAAAAGCGAGGAAATCATCGCGACATCTTAGGCGAAATGTCGCCAAATGAAATGAAAATTCCGCGACTGTGGTCGGCCAGAACATCATTAGCGATGATTTTTTCGGTCGAGCCAGAGACCCGAGCGCGGCGCTGCCAGGACTCAACTGGGCGGTCCGTGACGATGCGACGAGCTACATAACGTGTGGCAAAATCCCAAGATCTCCATCATCCCCAACAACCAGCGGCATAATGAATATTTATGAAGCTTAAGGAACATTTTCTATTCTTGTTGTTTTATGATTTGCACTTCCTACACTTGCCTCCCCTCCCTCGTTCCCAGCTGACCGAGGACGGAGGACGTCTGTTGACAATAGCATCTCGATGGACGATGTCGAGCTCTTCCATGCTAGGTTGTGCCTGACGCTCAAAGTGGAAGCGGTCTTTTTTTTTGGTTTTTGGAGGCAAGAGTGATTTTATTGGAAATTTGTTTTGACTTTCTGTTTACGGGTGTATCGCCGTTTTAGTCGGTTATTGTCCCTTGGTTTTGGTCCTTTCTTGCATCACGGTCCTTTCGGCGGTTTTATCAGTGGCAATTGTATTGCTAATGATTTTATTGGCTTGTTTTCGAGGACCAACCGAGAGCAGTCTGTCATCGTGAGGTGGTCGGCTTGAGTATCCTTTGACTGGAGGGTGTATCCTAGACTTGTTTCCAGAGGGAATGAATACACTTTGTGTTTTATTCCTTGTTTTGTTAATTAATTATAAAACGGGAATAATTTTGCATGATTTGATTGTAGACTGTGGGGGGAATTCTCTTTTGAATTCTCATTTCTCGTAAATAAAGTGGTTTGGGGAGGGGGTGGATTGTGGAATTTTGAATACTTCTGAATAGTTAAACATTCGAATCCCTTCTCGGGGTGGATAAATAAACTTTGAGTTGATGTATTTTGGTATCAGGGAATTAAATGTTTAATATTTCTCAGCTTACTGGCGTCAGGGTTTAAGGATACGATTGGGAATTTAGTTTCCCCAGTTTATGCTTCTAATGTTGCTTCTGGAGGAAGAAATTCATGAAGTGCTTTCACAATACTGTCAAATTTGTTGGACATTAATGTATAGGAGCTTTACCAGCATATAAGGAATGTTTTTTTGGAGATATAGAGCTTTGAAATTGAATGATGAGTTTTTTTGGTGTTCACAGAAGATAGCTAAGTGCACGATCTGAGAGGCCAATTCATATTTCCTTGAACTAAATGTGATACTACATTGGCTAGGCCATGTAGACAGTACGGACACCACTGATCGAAAAGCCTTCAATTCTGAGCCATTGAGACAACGCGACAGAGGACGTCCTAGTCTAAGGTGGTGCACACAAGTGGAGATTGACCTCAACCAACTTGGAGTGCTCAACTGGAGGTAACTGGTGAAAGATCGTGCTGGCTGGAAAGGAAAGTTGGTTGAGGCCCAAGTCAAGTAGCGCCACAAAAAGAAGAAAAAACAGAAGAAGCGGTTATCAAACGCTTGCTAAAACAAATCAATTGTGGTAATAGCTGTGTGACATATTGTGCCCTCTTGCTGAAATCACAGCTTCTGCATCATGTAAGTTGAACTGTTTGACGATAGTAATTAAGACTCTACGGTGTTCACAATGAACTAAAACATTCTGGTCAGCATCGTCTTTTCAGAAGTATGGTCCAATTTTCCCTCGCAATGCCATTTAGAGCAAATCTGAGACAATGCAAATCAGAGGCATTCACAAGTAAAGAAGGACTTCAACCAACTTGTAGTTAGCAATTGGAGGCAGCTAGCAAAAGATCGTACTTGCTGAAAAGTCAGTTGTTGGTTAAGGCATAATTTCACCCCGAACTGTAAGAAGATTAATTGTAAAAGTACAACAGCCAGGTCTTTGCGGAATAAACTTTTCGCAACATTCACATGAAGTTTTTGTAGTGTATGCTCCTCAACATCGTTTGCACAATCCGCCATGTCAAGTTTGGGCATTCCACCCAAACTCACCAGTTAGTGTAGGATGATGATAGTAAACTCTCCTTGCTCGGTTAAGGACGGTAGTGAACTTACATAGACTTTCGATGTCACAAAATGTTTGTAGACAAGACTACTACTTCATACTTGAGAAAGTTGTGCGTAACACCAGAAACCTCTAAGGACGGAGATGGTCAACTGAACAGCTGATCAAACAGCTGATTTCCCCTTCGCCCATCGACCGTTCGACTGTTATTTACGTGTTCTGGTAGATATAAGCCCAATTTCTGAAAGTTACGAGGGTTGCTTTTTATATTTCGGGATTAGAGAACAAAAACAAATATTAATCATCAAAAACTGCTTTCTTGTTTTTCAAAATATTCCCCATTAAGATCTATACACTCTTGGATGCGTTTGAACCAATTGTAGAGGCACTTTTGCCACTCTGATTGAGGTATCTCCAAAACATGCATTCTGAACGCATCAACCGCTTCTTCAGGTGTCGAAAAACGTTGACCTCTCATTTTATTTTTTACGTACTGGAATAAAAAGAAGTCATTCGGTGCCAAGTCAGGACTATACGGCGGATGACTCATCAAATCGATGTTTTAAGTGCTCAAGAATGCAGTTGTGTGAACCGATGTGTGAGAGCTCGCATTGTTGGGGTGAAGAGTGATCCGTCTTCGGCGGTTGGTTTTTCTGATTTCTTGGAAGACAACTGGCAAACAAATGGTTGTGTATTAATCAGAATTGACTGTTCTGCGTTGTTCTAGTGGTACCGTTGTGACATGTGCAGTTTTTCCGAAAAAACAGGCGACCATTTACTTGGAAGTGCTTCGTGCGCGAGCAACCTTTGTTGGATTTGGCTCAATTTGAAACACCTATACAGTCGACTACTGTTTACTTTCGGGCTTATACGCGTAAATAAACGATTCATCACCTGGCACGATGTCATAGACGTGTTTCAAAGCACCGCGATCGTATTTTCGGAGCATTTCTTTCGACCAATCGACAGGAGTCTTTTTTTGAGCGATTGACAAATTGTGTGGGATCCAACGCGAACAAATTCTTTTGACGGTTAAGTCTTCATGCAAAATTGAATGTCCCACTAATGCCTTAGGTTGTCTCAATCTCACGATAGGACGTTCTTTCAATTTTAGTTGGCGCACAGCATCAATGAATTTCGGAACAAGAACTAATTTTGGATGACCTCCGCGAAATTCGTCTTGGAGTGAACTACGACCTCGGTTGAATTCACCATTCAATCGATAAGCACTGCTCCTTGATGGAGCTTCATCGCCAAAATTTGAATTATGTTCATCGATGCACTATTGTTGAGTTAATCCACGTCGAATGTTGTAAAATGTTCACGATTTAGTTCCATTTTCTGGGCGAGATTCATCTTTTAATTTACCGTACACAACACGCTCGTATGTCCAAACGGTCTGAATACGTATAACCTCAATAATGTCAAACTTCCCAATCCCGAAATATAAAGGCAATCTTCGTATTTATATATACTGGCATTTGACTAAACCAGTTTTTGTCCTGCGGTAAGCATATGGCAACAGCTTTCACATAGTCAAAGAACACTTTTGCTGGGGCAAGTGTGATACCAGGTATACTGGTATGAAATGAAAATAAAACACTATTAATTAATGGGAAAGTAAGAACATTTTATTCAAAGTATTGGCCATTGTTTTCTACACATTTTGACCACCTTCCTGGCAATCTGTGAATACCAAGCCAATAAAATTGTTCGTCTTTTAAAGCAAACCAATCAGACACCCAATTTTCGACCTCCTCGTAGGAATCGAAGTGCTGCTCAGCCAATGCGTGTCCCATCGATGAAAACAAATGGAAGTCGGAAGGAGCCAAGTCTGGTGAATACGGCGGGTGAGGTAGCTGCTCCCAGCCAAGTGTTTCGATTGTATCCTGAACCGGTTTTGCTTTGTGTGTTGGTGCATTGTCATGGAGCAAAATTACCTTGCCGTGTCTTCTGGCCCATTCTGGTCGTTTCTCGATCAATGCTTGGTTCAGATTGATCATTTGTTGTCGGTAGCGATAAGTATTAACGGTTTCACCAGGTTTTAGGAGCTCGTGGTACTTTTCTGGTCCCACCATACACACAGCATTGTCGTCTTGCCGAATCGATCGGGTTTTGCAGTCGATGTTGATGGTTGTCTTAGATTAACCCATGATTTTTTCCGTTTAAGATTCTTAAAATAAATCCAGTTTTCATCGCCAGTAACAATCCGATGCAAAACCGATTTTCTTTCGTGTCTTTGAAGCAAAATGTTTTTTTGGTTTTCCATCTGACTTTCATTCAATTCATGTGGCACCCATTTTCCACACTTTTGGATCTTTCCCATAGCTGTTAAACGGTCAGAAATTGTTTGTTGTGCAATATTTAACATTGCTGCCATTTGCTTTTGACTCAAAGTGTCATCTCTATCCAATATCGTTTGCAATTCGGCGTCTTCAAACTTGTTAGGTGGTCTTCCACGTTCTTCATTTCTCACATCAAAATCATTATTTCTGAACCGTTGAAACCATCTTTTGCATGTTGCTTCTGATAGAGCATGATCACCATATGCCTCGACAAGCATTGGATGCGACTCTGCAGCACTTTTCCTAAAAAATTAATGCTTTCCGCAAATCATCACTTTCTGGTACAAAATTCGACATTTTTAACACGATGAAAAAATATGATGTTGTCTGTTCAATGACTTGATGTATACTAAATATTTTGCACAGATGTCATAGCAAACAAACAAAAAATAATAAGGGCTCGTTCACAACAAATCTTCCCTATCGAAACATTTGTACTTGACGCTCACTTCATACCGTTATAGCTGGTATGTTACTGTAACCAATTTGATTTTAAATAAAAGCGATCTGCTACATAACCTTCATCTGGCCATTCGCGGCGTACGCTTATCCATTGTGATTCTAATTCAGTCCTTCCCAGATGAAGGTGTTCGAGAGGCAACGTCGGCCGAGCCCTCATTTGTGATTGCTATTCAAAGGAATGCGATTAAAAGAAATTGCATCGCAATGAAGGATGGATATTGTTTCAATTAACCTAATCTGATGGCACATTGCACGAGCAAAGACTTTGTCCAAAAGTTGGACTCTTGGGGTTTAATAATAATTGTATGGATCGACAGTCCACATCAGTACCGAAATCAAAGGCAGAATCACTCTTGCCAATCGCTGTTTCCCCCTCTCCCGAAAGATGAAGCTCGCTTTATATAACAGCTTGATCATCCCCGTCCTACTTTATGGCGCGGAATCTTGGACGTTAGCAAAGGCGGATGAGGAAGCCCTTAGTCTTTTCGAGAGAAAAGTTTTGCGTGCGATTTTTGGTCCTGTTTGCGTTGATGGCATGTGGAGGAGAAGATTCAACGACCTACTCTATGGTCTGTACAGCGACATGCGCCTGGTCAAGCGTCTACAGATACAACGCTTAAGATGGCTAGGCCATGTAGAGCGTATGAACACCACTGCTCCGGCCCGAAAAGTCTTTGAATCCGAGCCATTAGGACAACGCAACAGAGGACGACCTAGACTAAAGTGGCGCACAACTTGGTGTGCGCAACTGGAGACAGCTGGCGAAAAATCGTGCTGACTTTAGAGGCATGTTGGTTGAGGCCCAGGTCCACCCCGGACTGTAGCGCCACAAGAAGAAGAAGAAGACAGTCCACAGGGAACCAGGGCCTAGCTTGCTCATCAATTACTCGTGTTGTGCTCGCTACTGTTCTCTCACGAGTAAAAGGGACCTACAGTTTTTTGTCGACTCCGAACGGCGAAGTTTGAGAAGCTTTTTCTTAGACTGTTCCTACTCTTTGAATGATGTCAGCAGCTCGGAAGAGGTGGTGCTGTGGAAAATTCTTGGTGTTCAGCCGGGAATCGAATCTATACCTTCTGCGTGTGAGCGTCGCACTCTACCCAGTGCGCCACGGCGGCCACTTTTGGGGCTTATTTCCCCAAATTTTCGAACCACGAATAGGTTGGCATTTCTCGATTTAAACTCCAAAGGAAAGGTACAGGGTACGGTGCAGTATGTATGGCCTATAATTTGCTTAACTGCGAACAGGTGACTCCAATAGCAAGCGGACGTTGGTAGCAGCTACTAGGAACTTCTTTGGTTCAGTAGTACGATTTCCACAAGAAATAATTTTTCTAATTTTTCAGGAGTAGAAGCGCGGACGATGTTGCTGTTTTTGTCAAGGGCAAACTGGCCTTAAATCAAGTACTAACAGTCGTGCGCAAACAATTCAGAATTGAAAAAAATCCAGAATTTCGAAAACCCCAAAAACTCGAAAGAATAAAATGCGAAGAAGCAAGAACTTCTTAAGATCGGGGCTACGAGTATGTCGTGTTTTATATTTCTTCGCATTTTTGACCTTTCGGATTTTTTAGGTTTTCAAGTCTTCAAAGAATCGTTTCGTTGGTTGCGGACCTAGGAAATGCTCCCAATACCTTTGCTGGTATAGCTTTCTGTAGTGGAAAACCCAAAGAAAAGTTACAACTCGAAGAAAAATATATAGACACGTCCTCTCTTTACTAGCTCTTCCTTAATAATGAATAATCTCATGATTTACATTGGTAACATTGCTTTGTAATAAAGTGGAGACATTTCGGATAGATCATACGTACGGATGACGATACATTTACATTTAGAACATTTACTTAAAGTACGTTATATGACAGACGTGTCGAAAAGTTTCCCGCCACTTTGCAGTTTATCTGTCATTGTATTCCATTGTATTCACTCTTCGCAGGCTTATCTATTTCCTAGGATTCGTCCTTTCAGAATTGTGGACATTTTTCTGTTCTCTGTGAGGTAAGACCAGTTCTTGAATTAGATTTCAGAACCCTGCCCGGCTATTTTGATATCCAAAAGTTCTTGGTCCTGCACCACAGAAAGCACTTCGTACCAAAGCCTGAAGGCATTTCATAAGAAATTTGCTTAAGATTCCGTTGATCTAGTCTCATTCTCCTGGCTTTTCTTGAAACATTTCAACACACCAGCAGCACAACAAAGTATACGGCGCTTGCAAAATCACACACAGCGTCAGACAATGGAGCAGTAAATTAGATCTCGAATCAGCATGTTGTTGTTTGCCAGTGGTCGCAGCTCCTCCCACGGGATTTCAATGAAATTCCATCCCGCTTTTAATTTTTTGCGAAACAGTTATCGATTCTTATTCTACACACATCGAGTTGAAGTGAAGTGCAGGGGAAATACTTTCTGTGAGTGCCAGCGCATAACGCAGTGACACGAACAAGGCTAATCATTTCCTTTTGGTGGCGCGGGGATATTCAACTGTATCGCGGCGTCTCCTATGCTCCAGCTGACATGCAATTCGTAATTTAAAAGATACACACACCCGCACACATAGCTCAGGCCACTCCAAAACAAATGTTCATCAACCAGGGAGTTCGGGATGAGCTAGTGATATCTGGAACAACAATGCGGCAAACTCCTGCTGGCCGGTACTGCGCCCTACCGGGCACACCCCGCTTCGTCCGTCTCGCAGATTTAGGTGTAGACCGAATTCTATTCAAACGGCCAAATCATTAGCCCGGCTCGTCGTTATCGCGATGATTATTGTTATTCGAAGGCCGAAACGGGTGAAGGAACTGCTGCTGTAGGGGCTGCATTTAATTAAAGCGTTTATGGCAGTTGCGAAATCGTGCGCCACAGAGCGTTAGCGGAGGCACTGCTTGATCTGCTATTCTCTGCGGTCGGCGGAAGTGTCGGTGTTTATGGCTCGCAGAATTTATCCACGAAAGGGTGGTGCTATGTTGATGTTTTTGTTGGATACGATACTGGTTGATTACACCTAAAAATCCACACACACGCACGGACGTGAGCAGGCGGCGCAATGTAATGCGACCGACATGGCTGCCAGTGATTATGTTGTTCTTCAGCTGCAGCGGAATGTTTTGTTTGGCTTATGATTGACTACGCAGGCAGAAATTGCTGGTATCGCTGCCGAGTTGGAGAATCATTAGATTACTCACATTGGCAGCGAAAACGATGGACGCTTTTTTCAAGCCAGCCACTCGTTGTTTCGCCGATATTTTGCGCAAATGTTTTGGATGGTGCGGGAGTGTACACAATTTAGTTGTCATATGATGCGAGAGTGGAATTGACACGTTCTTTGAATTGCTGTGCCAAATGCGAAATAATTCAATTCGAATTTCAATTCATGGTTTTCGAGTTGAAATTGGAAGTCTGCAACAATGGAAGGAGAGGGCAACTAGGTTCAAAAAATGGCATTCGCATTTTTCTTTTATTTGGGCGGAGTGAAATGAACAATGTAATTAAGTCACACAATCCGAATTCGATTATGAGTGGTCTGAAAAAAGAAACATATTTTGTAGCCTCCGTGGGGGTGTGTGTTGGTGTGATATTTACAAGTCTGTACTAATCACATTTGTGCACGACACCACCCCTTTTCTGTTACTAACAACTCTGAAAGAAACCTAATTGTCTATAAAAAAGCTTGCCGCTCGAAATCGGAGTAGGGCCATTCTACTCGTGAGGGAACCATAACAGACTCATCTCATTAGTTGTGAAGGACACTTTATCCTTGTTCACTTTTTGGGTTACAGCGCCATTCAGATTTTTTTACTGGGGATACAACTGAACTGAAATTTTAAGAGATGGCGCCACCCGCAAGTTTTGGCTGATCTTGGAAGTGATTATTTGGTTGGAAGTGATTATTTATTGGAAAGATGTGACTCTTGTCGGCAATAATTGAAGTCCATCAGCGTCTGTTTTGGACAGTAAGTTTTTTTCTGCCTCTTTCAAAATGTCCGGCCTTGAGTTAAATAATAAGCATTTAGGAGAAGTTTCGATTTTCAATAGGAAAGCCGAACGAATGCTTGTAGAGGTTTAAGGTAAATCTTTTCTGACCGATAAATCATGCAGGGAGTTGTTTCGACGCTTCAAAAGTAGTGCTTTCAGCGTCGAAGACACAGAGCGTCTTGGCCATTCCATTTAGAAGATGGGGAATTTGAGGGTTTACTGAATCATGAACTGTGCTAAACTCAAGATGGACTCGAAGAATCAGGGTGAGTGACTCGGCAAACCATTTGCCTTCGGTTAGAGAACTTTGCACTTATTCAAGAGCAAGGAAAGTGTGTGCTGTACAAGTTGAAACCGAAGGACTTCGCATTGCGATTTTTCACATCGGAACTGGTTCTTGAAAGACATCAAAGGAAGAGATCTTTGTACCGGGTTGCGGCTGGACATGGAAGAGGATATACTATAACAGGGTCAGCCTATGAAGATAGAGCCAGGTAAACTCGTTCTACATCGACGCCAGTGAAACATCAGCGGTCCATCCAAGGTGATGATCTGCATATGGTGGGATCAAGCGGGTGTGGTGTACTTTGAGCTAAACTCAGGCGACACCATTGACCATTACCAACTACAACTAAGGCGTTTGAACCGTGCATTACTTGAGGAAAGGCGTGAAACGACCAAAACTAGGTGATTTTGAAACATGATAACACTGGACTCCTGCTGTCAAGGAGCCAATGAAATGCTCTAAAACAAAAAAATCAGCTGGTGTGTATAAAATTAGTAATAGATTGCTTAAAGCCCTTCCCTGTAGTGGTATAAACTATTTGACACCAATTCTTAACTCCTGTCTAAAATTATGTTACTTTCCGCTTCAATGGAAAACTGCATTAGTTGTGCCCATCGCCAAACCTGGTAAGCCAAGAGCAAATCCAAATAATTATAGACCAATTAGCTTATTAAATTCTACTAGTAGACTTTTCACACATCCGGAAACGGACATAGACTGTTGGACTTCGCCTCGGGGCGGAACCACTCTGTGGCTAGCACGCGGTTCCCATACTTGGACACTCATAAAGGGACCTGGCGATCTCCTGATCAATCAACTGTCAACCAGATTGATCACGTTGCGGTCGACGTCAGACACTCCTCCAGTATTCTCGATGTCCGAACCTTCCGAGGTGCAAACATTGAATCGGATCATCACCTTGGCTACAACCAAGGTAAGAACCCGGATATCGAGAGAGCAACGGAGTCGAGAAAGACCAAAACGGTTTGACGTCGAAAAGCTACAATCGCAGCTGATTGCTGGGTACTTTGCCGACCGAGTCTCACAGAAACTCGCTCAGAGTTCGACGCTTCCTGCACTAACCATAGAAGAAGAAACGTTGTCAAGAAGCCATCAAAGAAGCTGCCACTGATGTGTTGGGTTTCACGATACCACCCAGAAGGAACCCATGGTTTGACGACGAGTGCAGGCAAGCGCACACAGCTAAACAAGACGCCTATAAGGCGACGCTGCATCGAACAACGAGGGCTGTTCCTGAACTCTACGAACAGAGAAGAAGGGAAGAGCACCGGCTTCTCAGAAGGAAAAAGAAGGAGCATGAGAAGCACGCGGTCTAGGAAATGGAAAGGTGCTATGGCAGGAATGAAGTCCCAACGTTTTACAGAAAGGTAAAACAACTATCCGGAGGATACAAGGTTCGGACCAAGGCCTGCAGAGCCCAAAACGAACAACTCGTAGTAGAATCGCAGTCTGTGCTGAGAATCTGGAAGGATCATTTCTGCAGACTACTTAACGGCGATGATGGCCCAAATCCCGCTGTTAGGCAGAGATTAGACCAGATCTTCACATTACGGCAGATTCTGGAAAAGACCCAAGAAATGCAAATTGACACTCATCACCTATTCGTCGATTTCAAGGCTGCATATGACAGTGTGCATAGAGACGAGCTATACAGTGCCATGTCTAGTTTTGGCATTCCTACCAAACTCGTCAGATTGTGTAGGATGACGATGGAGAACTCTCGCTGCTCCGTCAAGGTCGGTAACGAACTCACCGAGACCTTTAATGTCAAAAAAGGTTTTAGACAAGGCGACGCACTGTCATGTGACTTCTTTAACATCATCCTCGAGAAGATCGTGCGTAACTCACAAGTCAACACCAGAGGCACGATCTTCCAGAAGTCAGTTCAATTGTTAGCTTACGCTGATGACATTGACGTGATTGGACGAACACAACGAGCCGTCAATGAGGGGTTTGTGGCATTGAAGCGGAAGCGGCTAAAATGGGTCTGGCGGTAAATGAGGGCAAAACTAAGTACATGCTGTCATCAAGGAAGGACACACAACATCGACGTCTCGGACGGAGTGTCACACTAGGCAGCAGAAACTTCGAGGTAGTCAAGGACTTAGTCTATCTCGGCTCCGCGGTAAATAGGGACAACAACACCAGTACCGAAATCAAACGCAGAATCACTTTTGCCAATCGCTGTTTCTTTGGGCTCAAGGGGCAATTGAGTAATAAAGCCCTCTCTCAAAAGACTAAGATCGCTTTATACAACACCTTGATCATCCCCGTCCTACTATATGGCGCGAAATCTTGGACGTTAGCAAAGGCGGATGAGGAAGCCCTTAGTCTTTTGGAGAGAAAAGTTTTGCGTCCGATTTTTGGTCCTGTTTGCGTTGATGGCATCTGGAGGAGAAGATTTAATGACGATCTCTATGGACTGTACAGCGACATGCGCCTGGTCAAGCCTCTACGGATACAACGCTTAAGATGGCTAGGCCGGCCCGAAAAGTCTTGGAATCCGAGCCATTGGGACAACGCAACAGAGGACGTCCTAGACTAAAGTGGCGCACACAAGTGGAGAAGGACCTCAACCAACTTGGAGTGCGCAATTGGAGGCAGCTGGCAAAAGATCGTGCTAGCTGGAGATTCATGTTGGTTGAGGCCCAGGTCCACCCCGGACTGTAGCGCTACAAGAAGAAGAAGAACTAAACTTTTCGAGAAAGTAGTAAAAGATAAAATTAGTTACGTTTTAGCTCATTGGAACACTATACCCAATTATGGCAATTTGGGTTTAAAAAAGGACATAACACTAGTCATCAAATGGCAAAAATTAAAAAACATGTAGCCGATACATTTAAAGCAGTCGACAGGTCTAGTATTATTAGACATTGAGAAAGCATTCGACACATTTTGGCATGACGGCCTCGTTCACAAAATGTATTCTCTAAATTTTCCAATCCAGATTTGGAAATGGATTCAAAGTTTCCTCAAAGATAGGAGCTTTATAGTAAGTATTAATTCACATAAATCCGCTAGGAGACACATCGAACATGGCGTGCCCCAGGGATCTGTCCTTGGGCCTACTTTGTTTAATGTGTATGTGTCGGCCTTCATTTAGCAACAATGTATACATAGTAATGTTTGCAGACGACTCTGCCTTCTCTACCTTCTTTCCTTCTGGCACATTTTTGCTAGACGTCTTCATTCGACTTCTAACCGCTCTCACTTCCTTTGAAGAATATTGCTTAAAATGGAAGATAAAGCCTAACCCTCAAAAGACACAATCTATCTGGTTCTCAAGGCGTAGAAAAGAGTGTCACGTACCTAATCACTTCAAGATACAGTTATGTTTTATAGACATTGACTGGTCAGTGCAAATATCTCGGTGTGACACTGGACCAAAAACTCACTTTTCAGGCTCACATTTCTACCACCATTGACAAAGTAAACAAACTAAAAATAGTTCTGTATCCACTCATTTTTCGGTAATCTAAACTTAATATTGAAAACAAGTAGATAATTCACAAAACCATTTTTCAACCCATCTTATTATATGGTGAACTAGTCTGGGGCGACTGCGCGAAAACGCACAAGTTAAAGCTTCAAAGATGTCAAAATAAGCTTTTGAAAATGATGCTAAATCTACCTTGGCACTTTTCCACCAATCTACTCCTCGAAGAAACCAATGTCAACCAAATCAATTTTCTAGTTGATAAATCAAAAATACCTTTCTATGTAAACTGTTCTCTTTCTGATAATGAACTCATATGTCAATTAACTACGTCGTCAGGTAATTCTTGAAATTCCAACGGGCTAAAGCAATACTAGGTTAAGTGTTATGTAAGGGTTTTTGTTAGTAGTTCCCTTAAATGAAATGTTTACCTGTACAAATAAAACCTAATGCTTATTGTATCATACCTGTAAAGGTCAATATTTGTTGGCTAATTCTCTAAAATAATTCTTAAATGCAATATTTCACAAAGATGCATAGCTTCTTAAATAAATCTAATAACACTGGACCCCATGTGGCTGTAGCGGTCAAAAACTACTGGAAAACTTAAATGGGATGTCTTATCCCATCCGCCGCATTCTCCAGATCTTGCTTCTTTCGACTACTGGCTTTATCGACGGATAAAAAGCGATTTGAAGGGTCACCGGTTCGGGCCTTTTAAAGAAATAGAAGAGTGGCTCAATAATTTGATCGACGCCAGAGAAGACTTACTTTTTAGAAATAGTATTCGAAAATTGTCAAGATATGGTAAAAAGTAGTCGCTTACAATGGACAGCATTTTGAGTCTTTTCAGCTTTTGAGCTGTAAAGTTTTTTTTAATTAAATAAATTTTTTTGAACACAACAGAACAGTACTCCCAATACATATATAATACAAAGAAAAAAAACATGGCTACTAAGGTTAAGGGACAGCAATGGCTGCAGCTTCAAAACCGGCAACCACTAGGAAATAAGATATAGCTGTCAGCTTAATGCGCCAGGGAGGATTTAAGAACCCGTTTTGGACCTGTTTAAAATCATTATTCATCAAAAAACTGAATCTTGTATTCCAATTAAAGTGCGTTTTAGCTGTAAATGATAAAAATGTCCTAGTTCTCTAAAATAAAATATATATGTAATGGAATGTACTGATTTGTTTTTAATAATAATAATTGTTGGCGCTACAGTCCAAAGGGGGACCAGGACCTAGCTTGCTCAACTACTCGTTTTGTGCGCGCTACTGTTCTCTCACTAGTAGAAGGGACCTACAGTTTTTTGCCGACTCTAAACGGCAAAATTTGCGAAGCTTTCTTAGACAGTTGTTACTCTTTGAGTGTTGTCAGCAGCTCGAAAGAGGTGGTGCCGTGGAAAATTCGTAAAATTGGTGTTGAGCTGGGAGTTGAACCTAGACCCTTCGGCGTGTGAGCGACGCACTCTACCCATTACGCCACGGCGACCACCATTTTTGATTTACCAAGGTTTATAGTGAAATTCCAACTTTTACAGAAATCATTAATCCTGTTTATCATTAATTGCAACCTTGGATAGTGGCACACAGAAGGACGATATCATCAGCATACATCAGCACGGGAATGGATACATTGTTGAATCTTATTCCACCTTTGACATCATCTGTTATATCATTGATGTATAGTATAAAAAGTAGTGCACTTAGAATACAGCCTTGTTTATCACCCATTGCAGTTTCAAACTCCTTAGAAATTAAGTCTCCATCCCATACATGTGCAGTATTATTCTCATACAAGGCTCTCAGGATTCTTATAACTTTGCTTGATGCGCCGATTTTAGAAAGCTTGTAAAAGAGTGCTTCACGTGGTATTGAATCAAACGCCGCCTTGTATAAAACTTTGTTTGACAGTGGAGGTCTCGGTGAGTTCGCTACTGACTTGACGGAGCAGCGAGAGTTCTCCATCGTCATCCTACACAATCTGACGAGTTTGGTAGGAAAGTCAAAACTAGACATGGCACTGTGTAGCTCGTCTCTATGCATACTGTCATAAATCGACGAAGTAGTGGTGGTGAGTGTCGATTTATATTTCTTAAGTGTTTTACAGGATCTGCCATAATATGAAGATCGGGTCTATTGTGGACTTCCCTGGCCTGAAACCACACTGATAGGGACATATCAGGCTATGGACAAACTGTTTCAGACGCTCACACAATACGGCAGAGAGGATCTTGTATGCGATGTTGAGAAGACTAATCCCTCGGTAATTGGCGAAGTCAAAGGGGTCTCCTTTGTTGTGAACCGGGCAATCGACGCTGAGATTCCACTCATCGGGCACGCTTTCCTCCGACCATATCTTACAGACGAGAGGGTGCATGCGCCCAACCAACTCATCTCCAGCTGCTTTAAATAGTGCAGCGGGCAGTCCGTCCGCTCCAACAGCTTTATTCGACTTCAGCTTGGTTATTGTTTTTTCCACATCGTCTAAGTCGGGGGACGGAATTCTTGTCTATCATCGACCAAATCGAGTGGAACATTCTGTCTTACAGCGGGATTTGGGCCGTCATCGCTGGTAAGGAGTCTGCAGAAATTATCCTTCCAGATTGTCAGCACAGACTGCGACTCTACCACAAGTTGTCCATTTTGGTTCCGGCAGGCTTCTGACGAGCCTAGTCCTCCGTATAGTTGTTTTACGTTTCGTTAAAACTTTCGGACCTCATTCCTGTCATAATACTTTTCCTTTTCCTCGCCGCGCAGTTTTCATGTTCCTTCTTTTTATTTCTGAAAAGCAGGTGCTGTTCCCTTCTTCTCTATTCGTAGAGCTCATGCACAGCCCACGTCGTTCGATGCAGCATAGCCTTGTAGACGTCTTGTTTGGCTGCATGCGCCTGGCTGCACTCGTCGTCAAACCATGGATTCCTTCTGGGTGGTGACAGGAAACCTAAACAACTGAAAACCTAAACAAAAATCCATGATTTTAAACTTCGAAGAAAAACTTAAAACAAGCTGCAAGTATCGCCCTCTAGATTTCCCTTTGCTGATCTCCAACGAATAATATAATTCTTGGCGCTACAGTCCAGAGGGGGACCAGGGCCTAGCTTGCTCATCAACTATTCTTGTTGTGCGCGCTACTGTTCTCCCACGAGTTGAAGGGACCTAAAGTTTTTTGCCGACCCTGATCGGCGAAATTTGAGAAGCTTTCTTAAACAGTTATTACTCTTTGAGTGTTGTCAGCAGCTCGAAAGACGTGGTGCCGTGAAATATTCGAAAAATTCGTGTTGAGCTGGGAATCGAACCTAGACCCTTCGGCGTGTGAGCGTCGCACTCTACCCACTATGCCACGGCGGCCACGTCTCTAACGAATAGAAATTCATAAAATCCCAAACAATCGAAGCGTTTTACCCTTTCAACTAGGACTCGCTAGGCATGTAACCAATTCCGACAATTTGATTTAAATAAATCTTGATGACTAAATACTCGTACATAACGAAGAGGATTTACTAAAAAGAAGAAGTACTAACCCAGACTCACTTCTCACTACAAAATGACTTGAGAACTTGAGAGACAATCTACCCTAAAATTAGGAACAAAAGAAGTCTAATCAACGGAATCGGATTGGATTGGCAATTAAATGGAAATCTGCATAAAGCCACAGCACGCGGTTCTTCAAAAACTCAGCCGATCACAGCATAAGTTCATGTTCCTTGGTTACCCCCTGTACATGTACATTTCAATCGTATGGGCTGGACGCACCTATGCGACGAGCACTAAAATTCGAGCTTGAACCTCAAACAAGTTCAAAAGACTGATCAGTGCCCCAAACTTTTGTCGGAAATCAAAGGGGTTGGCCCTAGGCTCAGATAAAGTTCAAATGTTCCAAGACCCTAAATCTCCATCAAAATTTAAAGCCTTACTAAATCTAAGCAGTGTACACGTGTACACTCGTGTGTTATACATTTTCATAATCATTTGCATCCGCTGCACAGAACGTGCAGCGAAGTGGAAAACTCTTTATCCCTCAAAGACAGCCAGTGAATACGTTTGGTGTGACGGGAATAAGGTTAGGAATGGTGCAAAACTTTCAAAACACAACAACGTAACAAAGAGACAAGAAATTTTCAAGAAATTCCTTAATTTTGAGACATTTTCCAACGACAGAAAGGCAAGCATAAGACACTGACACACCGGTCGATACACACACACACACACACACAGGGCACAAGACAAGGGCTCAACGGAGATAGAGATGGAGGTAGGTATGTGTGCCTCAGTCGCTGTGCAAATGTTGATTTCACTAAAAATTATTTATTGCATTCGTATGTTAATGACGAGCGCATTTCCCTAAGGAATATGGGTACATACGCCATTATAATTCACACACTAGCAGTCAGAGCACATCCATGGAGCAAGACGATACGTTCACCTTCTTAATGCAAATGAGGGCATGCCAGCCAGAGAAGAAGACGCTGACGACTTTGGTTGGCTTCTGGCTGGCTGGCTGTATGGCTGGCTGGCTCACTGGGTACAGAGAGGCATGGTGTGGAAAGTAGGGGTACAGCGTGGAATCGTTAAATTGGTTCACTGGGAAAGAACGATGATATGTGAGTCTGGGTCTTCTCCTTAAACTTTGGCGCTTCAATAGGAAAGCGCGTTGCTATTTTGATAATACGTTGCCGCTGCTGCAATCAGCGAATCTTTACCTTCTCCGAGGCGGGCGTGTTGTCGTTCTTACGATTTAATTTGATGTGCATAAATCAAAGCAGTCGCTCGTTTCTAATGAAATTAACAACCAAGTCGAAGCATTCCTAATTTGGTTTTTGTTTGAATTACGAACGAACGATGTTGGTGCGACGCCAGTTACTGCTGCAGCACCCAGACTCCTTCAAGTAATCCAGAGTAAAGTTTTTGCCCATTTGTGCCTGCATCCAATTATTTCTGACCCCTTCGAAGTGCAAGCGTACACTGCTCCCCGTCCCAAAAGGCCTCAGGGGGTCAGACAGATGCGCATACCACCCTATTGACATGGTTTAGTGTTAAACAAAATCAGAGAGTCAGATCCGGGGCTGTGGTAGAAATTACTCGTGGCTCGCATTTGCGCACACAAACGAGGATAACCATAAGGTGCCTGGTCCTGATTTGAGTGCTTAGTCATCGTCATGCATGCAAGCGTGATGCTCTGTGGAAATCGGAAAGTTTTTTCCTTTTTCTCGTTGAGTTGTTTTGTTTTAGTTTATTGCCGATTCAAGCAGTGAGACCAGACTGGAGGAATTCGGTTGGAGGACAGCCATACTTGAAGTGTTGTCGGAAGACAATAAACAATCTGTTGAACTGAAGATAAGGCGACTGACAGGGCCCTTCATCCCGTTGGCGCATGAATCTCGATGTCTCTGAAGGCGGATTGGGGGATGAGCGACCACATGGGTATGTAATTGCATTCCGGTGGCAGGATAATATTTTCAAATATGTCAGAGATCCGCATATGCTAAGGCGTTGTCCTCGTTCATTGCTCGCGTTCTCATTGTTTCCATCACCCATCGCACTTGGTAATAAGTATATTGCTTTACATTTCCGGGAGTATATTACGGAAATATTTTCCGATGTACGTACGTATGCGGTCTGCCAGGGAACAAAGATATTTTCGGGAACCTTGCTTTACATTTATTTGCTTTAAGATTCACTTTCTTCAACTTGTATTTTACAAAGCTTATTTTAAAATAATTTGTAACTCATTTGAGTCCCAGAATTACTTCCGAGCGGCAGGATTCAAATTATGACCTCTCCCTCTCGGTTCTAAAAATCAAAGCTATTCCGCAATAAATGGACCCAACCGCCCCCCCCCCCCCCATTCGCAGATTGCACGAGTACGATAAAAAAAAATACGCGTTGAACACAAAGTTCTGTAAATAACCGAAAAAAAAAGGCTGAAAAGAATGAAACTCTAAGCATTGAATGTTCTAAGATTCACTGAATTTTGGGATAAAGTGTTTTGTACACACTAATCTATGATACGTCTAAGGCACAACTATGGTCGAAATTCCGTTTGGCGAAAGAAGGAGGAAACTATTGCATACGAAGTCACTAAACCCACTTTCATTGCATTTCATTTCATGCATTTGTGATGTGTTGACGCATTTGTTACAAAGGAACTGACAAAAATTGTCTTTCGAAGGCTGCCTTTTATACTTCGGGATTGGGCAACCTTAGTGTTGCAATCTGGCAACTGCCAGCACTATCGTAAAATTTGACATTTTTGAGGTTATACGTACTCAGAACGTTTTGACATACGAGGGCTATTTGTATTGTGAACAGTAATTTAAAAGATTCATCTTGCCCAAAAAATGGAATTAAATCGTGAAAATCTTAGTGCGATTATCTTATACGACTTTCGATGTGGGTTAACTCAACAACAGTGCATCGATGAACTAAATTCAATTTTTGGCGATGAAGCTCCATCAAGGACCAGTGTTTATCGATTGTATGGTGAATTCAACCGAGGTCGTAGTTCACTCCAAGACGAATTTCGTGAAGGCCGTCTAAAATCAGTTGTTGTTCCGGAAACCTGTGCTGATGCTGTGCGCCAACTGAAATTGGAAGATCGTCATGTGACCTATCGTGAGAGTGAGACAACTTTAGGCATTAGTGAGAGCAGCATACATTCAATATTGCATGAACATTTGACCGTAAACAAATTTGTTCGAGTTGGATCCCATACAATTTGTCAATCGTTTAAAAATCGGCTCGTGTCGATTGGTCGAAAGAAGTGCTCCAAAAATACGATCGCGGTGCATCGAAACATGTCTACGACATCGTGTCGGGTGGTGAATCGTGGACTTACGCGTATGAGCCCGAAAGTAAACAGCAGTCGACTCTATGGGTGTTTCAAATTAAGCCAAATCCAACAAAAGTTGCTAGCGCACGAAGCACTTCCAAGCAAATGGTCGCCTGTTTTTTCGGCAAAACTGTACACCCAAAACATCGATTTGATGAGGCATCCGCCGTATAGGACTACACCGAATGACTTCTTTTTATTCACGTACGTAAAAAATTAAATGAGAGGTCAACGTTTTTCGACACCTGAAGAAGTGGTTGATGCGTTCAGAATGCATGTTTTGGAGATACCATAATCAGAGTGGCAAAAGTGCTTCGACAATTGGTTCAAACGCGTGCAAAAGTGTATAGATCTTAATGGGAAGCTATTTTCGATGTAAACTGTGGCCGCCGTGGCGTAGTGGGAAGAGTGCAACGGTCACACGTCAAAGGGTCTAGGTTCGATTCCCGGCTGAACACCTCGCATTTTTCACTGCACCACCTCTTTTAAGCTGCTGACAACACTCAAAGAGTAATACCGTCTAAGAAAAAGCTTCTCAAACTTTGTTCGGAGTCGGCAAAAAACTGTAGGTCCCTTCTACTCGTGAGAGAACAGTAGTGCGCACAACACGAGCAGTTGATGAACAACCTAGGTCCTGGTCCCCCTGTAAACTGTCGCGCCAAAAATTATTAAACATTGATGGAGGAGAAGAACTCTATGTGCTGTACGGTGGCATGCGGTTGGTCAATGGTCTTCGGATACAACGCTTAAGATGGCTAGGCCATATACCATAGAGCGTGTGCACATCACTACTTCGGCCAACAAGTCTTCGAATTCGAGCCATTGAGACAACGCAACAGAAGACGGTCTAGGCTGAGGTGGCCCACACAAGTGGAAAAGGACCTCAACCAACTTGGAGTGCACAACTGGAGGCACCTGACGAGATGTCGTCCTTCCGGGAGAGGCATATTGGTTGAGACCCAGGGTCACCCCGCACTGTAACACTACGCTAAGAAGAAAAAGAAGAAGTATAGCTATAAGGAGGGTATCGTTATGCACAAAAGAAAAGCAGCCCAAATTACACTGTAAGGCAGAATGTTCTCCTCAATTTGGACGATGATAGACAAGAATTCCCTCCCCCCGATTTAGACGATGTGGAGAAAGCAATAACCAAGCTGAAGTCGAACAAAGCTGCAGGAGCGGACGGACTGTTTAAACAGCTGGAGATAACCTGGTTGGGCGCATGCACCAGCTCATCTGTGAGATATGGTCGGAGGAAAGCATTCCCGATGAGTGGAATCTCAGCGTCGTTTACCCGGTTCACAAGAAAGGAGACCCTTTGACTGCGCCAACTACCGAGGGATAAGTCTCCTAAACATGGCATACAAGATCCTCTCTGCCGTATTGTGTGAGCGTCTGAAGCTGTTTGTCCATGACCTGATAGGTTCCTATTAGTGTGGTTTCAGGCCAGGGAAGTCCACAATAGACCAGATCTTCACATTACGGCAGATGCTGGAAAAGACCCAATGCAAATTGACACTCATCACCTATTCGTCGATTTCAAGGCTGCATATGACAGTGTGCATAGAGACGATCTATACAGTGCCATGTCTAGTTTTGGCATTCCTACCAAACTCGTTAGATTGTGTAGGATGACGATGGAAAACTCTCGCTGCTCCGTCAAGGTCGGTACCGAACTCACCGATGCCTTCAGTGTCGAAAAAGGTTTTAGACAAGGCGACGCACTGTCATGTGACTTTTTTAACATCATCCTCGAGAAGATCGTGCGTAACTCACAAGTCAACACCAGAGGCACTATCTTCCAAATGTCAGTTCAATTGCTAGCATACGCTGATGATATTGACGTGATTGGACGAACAGAGCGAGCCGTCAATGAGGCGTTTGCTGGCATTGAAGCGGAAGCGGCTAAAATGGGTCTGGCGGTAAATGAGGGCAAAACGAAGTACATGCTGTCATCAAGGAAGGACACACAACATCGACGTCTCGGACGGAGTGTCACACTAGGCAGCAGAAACTTCCAGGTAGTCAAGGACTTCGTCTATCTCGGCTCTGCGGTAAATAGAGACAACAACACCAGTACCGAAATCAAACGCAGAATGACTCTTGCCAATCGCTGTTTCTTGGACTTAAGAGGCAATTGAGTAATAAAGACCTCTCTCGAAGGACTAAGATCGCTATATATAACAGCTCGATCATCCCCGTCCTACTTTATGGCGCGGAATCTTGGACGTTAGCAAAGGCGGATGAGGAAGCCCTTAGTCTTTTCGAGAGAAAAGTTTTGCGTTCGTTTTTTGGTCCTGTTTGCGTTGATGTCATCTAGGGGAGAAGATTTAATGACGAACGTGACGAAGACGCTTGACCAGGCGCATGTCACTCTTCAGCCCACAGCGACATGCGCCTGGTCTACTGATACAACGCTTAAGATCGCAATGCCACGTATATCGTATGGATATCACTGCCTTGGCCCGGAAAGTCTTCGAATCTGAGCAACAGCCACCTGGGCTAAGGTGGCTCACACAAGTGAAGAAAGACCTCAACCAACTTGGAGTGCGCAACTGGAGACAGCTGGCGAAAAATCGTGCTGGCTGGAGAGGCATGTTGCTTGAGGCCCATATCCACCCCGGACTGTAGCGCCACAAGAAGAAGAAGAAGAAGAAGTTCTTTGAAGTCTATGAGGAAATCTGTTCTATTCGTAATTCTGTCGAATGAATCCTGCTTGTTATTCATTATGACACTATAAATTTCTTTCTGGTCGTGGGCTTGACACAGTTTGAAATGTTTGCTCTCTTGCATGGCGTGCTGTGTCGGCGGTTGGTCAGTGCAATGAATTCGGTGTTCCGTTGTTGCGTCACATGTGGGTATTCTCCTTTGGTGTCGACTGAACACATTCACTTCTAGCTGTTCGTTTAGGAAAGCAACATTTTAATATATAACTTCCAGTACGCCACCTTTCATCGTTTAAAAAGATTAATTTAAGGGAAAGATATGGGCAACGACTTCCCTTGTAAACTTGTAAATAATTCCTATTCGAATTCCAAAATCACGGCTGAGCTAATTTCATGGCCGCAAACAAATCAGTGGCTTGTGTAAGCCTTTTCGGAGAAATAATACTGTGCTACCAAAACTGAATCAATGCCATTAAGCCAGGCGATTTCAATCAACACACACCAGTGCTGCAGAATGTATATGCTCCAAAGCAGTAGCTAACCTTTAACCAACTCATTTTGAAAATCACCTTTAATGTTTGCTATCGATTAAACGTAACCCCATCCTAATACAAAAGCCACTTAAACTCTTCATTCCTCTCCTCGCCTGGCTTTGCGAACGTGCTCATCAAAACTTTTACCGCAGACAAGGTCTTAGCTGAGGCACTTCAATGACTAACGGGCAGCTGCCTGGGATATTATCGGTTGAAAGTTTCACAAAAAACTGTCCCACTTTCTCAGATGATTCCTTCAGGTGTGAGAGCATATACTCAACCAAGTATCTAATGGATAAATGAGTACTTTGCACTTGGTGTTCCTTGCACACATACACACAACCCGCTCCACAAGAAGTTTCTTCGACTTTTTAGTTGATTTTTCCGGCAAATCTACTTTCACCATAGTAAGGCACTTTTTGTTCATCTTCACAACGTCCTTTCTCATTGGCAGCGGCGGCAGGAGCGCCACAGCGCCACGTACACAAGGACCTCGGAAATTTATTTTCCAACATCCCCATTTTCTGTGCTCACTACTTTGCATTGAATCGTCCTTTTTTTGTGATTTAAAATTTAACATGAAACTGCTTTTAGGATAGTTTAACAATTTATTATTGCCCGTTACAGTTGCATTGTTCGGCAGCGTGTCGGATTGCTAACTCTCTCTGCTCGCCCAATTTGTTGCTTTAATTGGGACGACTGCACTCTCCAGGAATACAGCAGAGTCTCCGACAGGCGATGCCAAGTGGAGAGGAGTGGGTGTGCAACAATTGTGGTTGAGATGGAATGGAGTACACTTGTGATTGCCACTGGTTTACATTGGCGTGGTAAATTTGACGGAATTTGATGGGCACATGTTCTCCATTGTAGAGTGGAGATTGCCAAGTATGCATGTTACATGTGAAAATCTGCGTCAAACAGGAGCACTGTGGTGCGCTTCGAGCGGAATTTCACGTGCGGACTGTTTAAGGTGAATTTGTTGAACTTCAAGTTGGTTTATTTGTATACACAACTCCTAACCAATTATAAAATGGCCACTGATTATGCAGCTGAAGGTCCTTTCCTCATAATGAGGATGACTGTGCCGTGAAAATGACATTGCTCTGCGTTCCTAGATGTCTAACCAAAACCTCTCTTCCCCCGTTCGAACTTTGCTTTCATAAAAATAGTACGGATTCAGTATTTTAATTAAATGGCATCATTTCCTCCCGCCGTTATTTCCAGGCAAAGGATTCACAAGAATTAAAATAAGACCCAGCAGAGAAAGAGCATTCTTCCGCAAACGACAACATTCCCCCTTTGTTTTCCAAATTTTTTTCCCAACTAAAATTCTGCCCATAAAGCAGAAATTTGACGGATTAGTTCGTTGGCATTTGGAAACCCCTTGGTGGGTTTACCCAGACGCTAATTAATTTCTCCTTTCAAACTCGACCGAGTAAAAATGTGATAGAAATACATTATAACCGTACCGGCTCCAAGCAGTCACTTTCATTGTCCCCCAATGCGAGGCGTACAATCCTTTACGCGAAACCAAACACGTTCGTGCACTGATGTGCGGAGAGGGTGGTCGTGCGCCGGGAGCAGTGGAGAAATCAAAAACTTTTCATTTCCAGTTTATAAGTGAAAGAATAATGACCGAACATATTTCTTTACTTTCCGCAACAATGGATTGCTTCCTCCGTCCACGACTGTCTTCATCCGTGGCGTAGCCGTATGCTCCTGGCCGTGAACGACCAACGACAAACGACGAACGACATTGCGTTGACGATGACGGTGGTTATGATCGGGAGGCAACTGTCTACTTTTCGTTCGCGTTCTGACTATGAAACTATGCAATGCATTTTACTTCAAAGGACTCGCCACATCGCAGATACATCGCACAGACATCCTACCCACACAGAGACTCCGTGGTAATTTTAAATGAATTTAATGCACAACTTAGGACTCAATTTCGGAGTAGGTTGTGAATTGAAATTAAGTATTCATGGGGTTGGGGGACCGATACGAAAGCGGTCATGGCTGCTTAATATTTCATTACTGGTTGACTTTGATTCGTGGCAGGGGTGGAATATCGAAGTGAGATTTTATGAGTGAATGTATAGGAGGAGGAACTTTTGAAGAAGAAGACGGGCAGTTGATGGGCTTGCTTGACTTTTGGGGGACAGAGTGGTGTGTAAAGTATTAAGAGGTTATTGAAAATACTAAAATCCGTGACAATGGATTGATGCGAGAAGATATTCGAGTTCGAATGCAAGAATTGAGGTATTTGCACAGAAGGCTGGCATTCCTTGATGAGATGCAAGAAGATGAGAGATTCATGCGAAAATCTCGATAGCGGTCGCAGCAGAATCTGCAATGAATTTAGGTAACTTTTAATGAGTTTTAGAAACCCTTTTTGGATTTCAAAATTTCAAGATGTTGTATTTTCATAATTTGTAAACTGTTAGGTAAACGTTTTGAGTCCAAACATTGAGATTTTTAGGATTTCGACAACAGGAAAGAATTCAAGCAAATATTCCATGTAAAGAAAAGCACTACATTCTACTATTCAGGAGGGACTCGGTGGCTTTAAAGCAGTCTTCTCTGTTTACAAATTTGTATTGAAAATGTTCCCCTCTAGTGGAAAGTTGGTTTCCCTGAAATGCAATAATTCAATATAATGTCAATATAATTCACTATAATTTATTAGGTACAATAAGAAATGAGTCTTTTACAGTACAACGAGGGGCGTTCAATACATTGTCGGTATATATATGAAGGAAAATGCCAATTCAATTGAAATTGTTTTTATTTTTCAATATAATCTCTCCGCCGTGGCGTAAGGGGTAGATTTCGACGCTCACACGCCGAAGGGTCTAGGTTCGATTCCCGGCTAAACACCTCGAATTTTTCACGGCACCACCTTTTTCGAGCTGCTGACAACATTCAAAGAGTAATAACTGTCTAAGAAGGCTTCTAAAACTTCGCCGTTCGGAGTCGGTACAAAACTGTAGGTCCTTTCTACTCGTGAGAGAACAGTAGCGCGCACAACAAGCTAGGCCCTGGTTCCCCTGTGGACTGTCGAGCTAACAATTATTATTATTTATTAACATCAATACATTTGTTACATTTTGAGATAAGCTTTTTTGAACCCTCAAAAAAATAAATATCCTCTTTTTCTGCAAAATACCCATATATTGCCGACTTGAGTTCTTCATCATCCGAAAATCTTTTTGCACGAAGACATTGTTTCAAATCCGGAAACAGGAAATAATCACTAGGGGCAAGGTCTGGACTATAGAGTGGGTGTTGGATTTCTTCGAAACCAAAATCTCGCGCAGCAGCCTTGGAAACTCGCGCCGTGTGAACAGGAGCGTTGTCGTGAAGAAGCAACACACTTGCTGCGAGTTTACCCCGTCTTTTCTTTTTAATTTCCTCCCGCAAATTATGCAAAGTGGTAGTGTAGGATGTGACGTTGATGGTTTAACCCTGAGTCCCAAAAACCTGATCAGTGTGAGTCTTAAGTATTGTATCAGATGGCGCATGCTGCCGTACAATTCAGAAAGTTTGTCGTTGAATATTCTCCTCAAAATGCCATCAACGCCGCAAACTGGACCAGAAAACGTTCGCAGAATTTGTGTCTCGACAAGACTAAGGCCTTCCTCTTTCGATTTTAGTAACATCCAAGTTTCCTCGCCAAAAAGTAGGACTCTGATGATCAAGCTGTTACAGAAATCAATATTAGACTTTTAAGAGAAGGCCATATTACTGAATTGCCTCCTAAGCCCAAAGAAACAGCGATTGGATTGATTTCGGTGCTGATGTTGTTGTGGAAGTGCTTGACTTACTCACTTTAAACAGCAGCGTCCTTTTCTACGAGCCAGGCATATCAGTTCTAGTCTGGTGCACATCATAAAGAGCATTAATTTATCAGTCTTAAATTTGAATTGTTCAGTCTGTTTCCAAATAATCGATCGCAATTGTCCAAAAACCAACCGACCAAAATTAATTGCGATGACTGCAAAAATATTTTTCATTACGCGTGTGTTAATTTATCAAATGAAGATGCTGACTTTTTTAAAATCAGCGGCAAACCTTTTCGTTGCGACAAGTGTGTAACTTTGCGTCGTCGCTCTCTCCACTTACCAGTGTCGGTTCCACTCACTCTACAAAATAACAGTGCGCAGGCTTCACCTGATATCAGTGATCCTCACAATCTCCCAACAGCTGTCTCCAATATAAACAGTGAAGTTCCATGCACTTTGCAGATGATTTGTGCCAATCTGTCAAAATTGGAAGAAACAAACCAGCAGGTTCTACTCTAATTAAATCAGATGAGTACCGAAAATGCAGAGCTGAGAGCGAGAGCTGAGAGCGAGAGCTGAGAGCTGAGAGCTGAGAGCTGAGAGCGAGAGCTGAGAGTGAAAGCGAGAGCTGAAAGCTGAGAGCTGAAAGCTGAGAGCTGAAAGCTGAGAGCTGAAAGCTGAGAGCTGAGACCCACATCGATCCTTTCGATATTTAGCAAAATTTGAAAAGCTAATGAAAAATAGAATTAGAAATTTTTTAGAAAAAAATAATTTCTTTAATAAGGCGCAGTATGGTTTTTTAAAAGGTAAATCGACGGAAGATGCTCTCTTGAAGTTTTGCACTCAACTCATGTCACACATTGATTGTAAAAAATGTACTGCTGGATTATTTATTGACCTAACTTAAGCATTTGACATGGTTTTCTTTTGAGAAAACTTGAAAAAGCAGGATTTCGTGGCTTTATTCTAGAATGTTTAACTTCCTATCTCATAAACATATTCCAAAGAGTTAAGTTATGTAGTCATTTTCGTCCAATTGGTACGTTCACTTTTAATGTAGACTGTATTAATAATCTATGTATTTACTCTCTCCAAAAACTCCAAAGAGTAGTTCATTTAATAAATAGAGCCTGTTAAAGAGGCTTGTCATTGGGCTAAATGATCGACTGATCCATCCGTTTTTTTACTGTGCAGTCGCACCGCTTCTTTAAGTTTCATGGCAACGAAAATGTAAACCATGATTGAGTCAATAAATAATTTAGCCGCGTCTTTGACTTGTTTGCTCCCAAAACCTCCTACAGTTAGATGATATAAGAAATAAAACTGGATACTATAACCTAGGTGTCCCTCAAGGTTCGGTGCTAGGGTCAATTTTATTCCTGTTTTATATTAATTCTCTTTTTGCTCTACCTTCTCTACATCAGCTTTTGCTGATGACATTGGCCTTACATATGGCCTGAATAATCCTTAAGACTTGGTATGTGACATAAATTGGGACGTTTATCTACTGCGATTATGGTTTTCCGATCACAATTTAATATAAAGCTCTAAAATTAAAATAATGTTCCTCAGTCTATCATCCTCATATCTGTCTGATGCTAATTTTTATTTCTATTCCCCTAACAAATACAAACTACAAAACACCCCTCCTATTGTCATAATCAAGCCTGTAGTGCTAAATGTTTTTTAATTGAGAGTGTTTCTGAATTTAAATAATAATAATTGTTGGGGCTACAGTCCACAGGGGGACCAGGGCCTAGCTTGCTCATCAACTACTCGTGTGGTGCGCGCTACTGTTCTCTCACGAGTAGAAGGGACCTACAGTTTTTTGCCGACTCCGAACGGCGAAATTTGAAAAGCTTTCTTAGACAGTTATTACTCTTTGAGTGTTGTCAGCAGCTCGAAAGAGGTGGTGCCGTGAAAAGTTCGAAAAATTGGTGTTGAGCTGGGAATCGAACCTACACCCTTCGGCGTGTGAGCGTCGCACTCTACCCACTACGCCACGGCAACCACTGAACTTAAATATTTGGGTATAATAATTGACTCTAAACTCAGCTTTACAAATCACATTAATATGTTGAAAACTTAATTTCGTTGTACCCTCCGCCATTTTTATTACCTGAGTAAAGTTTGTTCCACCAAACTTTTAAAGACATTTTATTATGGCATCTTTCAATCTAAGTTACAATATGGTATTGCCTGTTGGGAAGGTATGTATCGGAATAGAATTCAACCGCTGATGATTATGCAAAAGTATGTCATACGAAAGATATATCTTATAGACATCCGAGTTAACCATTATTCTGTTTATTGAAAATTCTTCCTGTTCGTCATTTGTATTGCTTTAAAGTGTTAAAATTGTTCCTTTTAATGTCCGGTAATCGTACTTTTCTTCTAATTTCACGTTACAACTTTCGTAGTGACCATTTAAATATCATGACAGCACCAACTTTCCGCACCACTGCTTACCGAAATTTTTATTCTGTATTATCACATCGTTTATTTAATATATTACCGCAGTCTATACGATCATTAACATTATCTGGAATATTAATCAAAAGCGTTAAGCTGTGGCTCTTCAGCCTTGATACTGATAGTCTTGAATCTCTTCTTTATAATATTCTGGTTTAGCTTGCTCTATAAAAAGATCCACTGATGAAGGCAGTAATCCCTGCCGAAACGTTGGGATAATAACAATGAAATAACCTAGTTTCATTGAAAATCAACAGTGACCAAAAAAGCCGACGAAGGAAAGACAGTTTCCCCTGCATAATAGCTTGCTCTGTATTCACGTAGTTAAAAAATTTGTGTTTTTTCTTTCCTTTCTTAAATTGTTATCGCTTATTAATTTACACTAATTCCTTATAGATTGATTTTTTTTAGTTTTTTTAGTTTACTTAATAAACTAATAAAAAATGAATTGGTGGGGAATACAATACAATACAAAGTAATTGAAGGGTCACTCGATTCTATTTATATTCATTCTTAAATACAGAGTGCCACTAATATTTTCTTATAATATTTTTAACTGTGTCAGTAATGAATTGTTATAAAAATAGTTTTAATCTTTATCTTTAAGGAAATATTTAATTAATCTAAATCTTCTTCTTCTTCTTGTGGCGCTACAGTCCGGGTTGGACCTGGGCCTCAACCAACATGCCTCTCCAGCCAGCACGATCTTTCGCCACCTGTCTCCAGTTGCGCACTCCAAGTTGGTTGAGGTCCTTCTCCACTTGTGTGCGCCACTTTAGTCTAGGTCGTCCTCTGTTGCGTTGTCCCCATGGCACGGATTCAAAGACTTTTCAGGCAGGAGCAGTGGTTTCCATACGCTCTACATGGCCTGGCCATCTTAAGCGTTGTATCCGACTGCGCGTGACCAGGCGCATGTCGCTCTACAGACCATAGAGTAGGTCGTTGAATCTTCTCCTCCACATGCCATCAACGCAAACAGGACCAAAAATCGCACGCAGAACTTTTCTCTCGAAGAGACTAAGAGCTTCCCCATCCGCCTTTGCTAACGTCCAAGATTCCGCGCCATAAAGTAGGACGGGGATGATCAAGCTGTTATATAAAGCGAGCTTCGTCTTTCGAGAGAGGGCTTTATTGCTTAATTGGCTCTTGAGCCCAAAGAAACAGCGATTGGCAAGCGTGATTCTGCGTTTGATTTCGGTACTGGTGTTGTTGTCCCTATTTACCGCGGAGCCGAGATAGACGAAGTCCTTGACTACCTGGAAGTTTCTGCTGCCTAGTGTGACGCTCCGTCCGAGACGTCGATGTTGTGTGTTCTTCCTTGATGACTGCATGTACTTAGTTTTGCCCTCATTTACCGCCAAACCCATTTGAGCCGCTTCCGCTTCAATGCCAGCAAACGCCTCGTTGACGGCTCGCTGTGTTCGTACAATCACGTCAATATCATCAGCGTATTCTAGCAATTGAACTGACTTCTGGAAGATTGTGCCTCTGGTAATGACTTGTGAGTAACGACCCGACTTAGACGAGGTGAGGATAGCAATATCCAAGCTGAAGTCGAACAAAGCTGCTGGAGTGGACGGACTGTCCGCAGAACTATTTAAAGCAGCTGGAGTTGAGTTGGTTGGGCGATTGCACCAGCTCATCTGTAAGATATGGTCGGAGGAAAGCATGCCCGATGAGTGGAATCTCAGCGTCTTTTGCCCGGTCCACAAAAAAGGAGACCCCTTTGACTACGCTAACTACCGAGGGATTAGTCTCCTGAACATTGCATACAAGATCCTCTCTGCCGTATTGTGTGAGCGTCTGAAGCCGTTTGTCCAGAACCTGATAGATCCCTATCAGTGTGGTTACAGACCAGGGAAGTCCACAATAGACCAGATGTTCACATTACGGCAGATCCTGGAAAAGACCCAAGAAATGCAAATTGACACTCACCACCTATTCGTCGATTTCAAGGCTGCATATGACAGTGTACATAGAGACGAGCTATACAGTGCCATGTCTAGTTTTGGCATTCCTATCAAACTCGTTAGACTGTGTAGGATGACGATGGAGAACTCTCGCTGCTCCGTCAAGGTCGGTAACGAACTCACCGAGACCTTCAATGTCAAAAACGGTGTCAGACAAGGCGCACTGTCATGTGACTTCTTTAAAATCAAATCTAAATCTAATAAATCCAAAAAAAGGAAGGGAGACTACTTCCCTAGTACCGCATTCGAATGGTCCGAACAATTATTTCGTCCACATAACAACCGAATGTCATTAAACATAGAGAAGCAGTCCAAACCTATGCCTCATCTGTATTGCAAGGCCACCCTTATTATAATTTCTAATTGTTCCACTTTGAGTCACCTTCACACTGCTTAACCGACAACACTGTGTGTGTGACTTCAGGCGACAACCCCTCGCCAAACTCTGGGGTGCATTGCGTTCTGTTGCTCCTAAGCTCGTCTTAACCCATTTTATTTTGTTGTCTTTAGCTTGAAATTAAAATGAAATTAAATTACGCAGCCGATGTTCCAGTCAGGCAGCAACACGTGACTAGGGCCTGTTGGGAGGTGAATCCAAGCACGTACACAAGTAGTGCTGTGCGCCGCGCCACCCGCCTCACATTTGTCGGCCGCTTTCCCGGCGCTCGAGCACTGGGGTGTGTTCCCGTTGAGCTCCGTCCAAGAACCGGAGCTTATCTGATAAACACTGAAGGATTTCAATTTTAAAGTAATTTTGACCCAAATTATCAGCGCTCCGTTGCACCTTCGAGACTTGAGGATTTTCTGCAGACATGCACTCTGAACTTTCGAGGTTAATTAAATTCATGTCATGATGAGAGTCTTGACGATACAAGGCATCGCCCATTCTGCTGTGCACTCGGTGCATCCGGCAGCACCGACCTGAGGGGTTCAGTTCAAACTCCCATCATGGGGGGTGAGGTCGCTGCTGTGAATCGCGCTGGGCGAGCAGGTGCTAAAGCAATTTTCAGACGCAGTCTTGCAAAAAAAAATCTTCGGCAATTAAGGTTGCTCCCTGTGAATGTGATTGCTTTTAAAGTGAGAACCTCGCAATGGCAACTCCAGGATGATTAAGATACGAAAGTTAGTTGCGTGAGAGTGTGGTGCATTGCTGGATGAACAGTTATTAACCGACGTCGCTATCAAAGGGAGAAGATGTAGGAGACTGCAACTATTCTCGTGTGCCTGAAAGTGGTAGTGGCCAGCAGTTGGCCTGGACGCATGGAGCGCAAAGGAGATTTATAAAAGTTTAATTGTTTTATTCCAAAATTGTATTAAGTGTAGCAAGAGATTACAGATAAGGATAAACGAGTTGTATGTGGTCTTAAGGTTGTTAGCGGAAGGATGATATTTATCCTCTCGTTGCTGGAGGATTTCGCTACACATGAGTTCTGGATTACATTCGAAGTGGGAGTAAGCGCAGTCCCTACCACATCAATCCGCCCTCAAGCTGCACAGATGATCCCCTTGCGTCGAAAGGTTACATCTGAATTACATTAATCCCAAATTCTGGAGAAAACTGTCCACACGTTGATCGTTTTCCAGGAAAATTCAAAACAATTACCTGTCGACGATTTAGTGAATTTCCAAAAATGTCATACTACGCTAAAGGGACAAACCATAACAAATCGTCGTCGTCTTTGTCCCACTGAAACAACAGGCTCCTGCTTCAATTATTCTAAATTACAATTGTTATTACGTCATTCCAGAGCACAGATACCCACTGCCATCCATCCATTCCAGTCAAGTGTTTCTCTCATCGCAACAAAACTACCCCGTATTCAATGGAAAAACAAATAAATTTGTACCCTCGGCCACGAGGATACTTTGTAAACATTACAAATGAAATAAATGAGGAACGAGGAGAGCGTAAACAACGATGTGAAAATTACGGCGAAGCCCAGCGTGGATAAGAGGCGCAGCACTCATTGGCAATGTTGTTGTCCGCTGCTGCCTCCAGTTGTTGCTTTGCCCTCATAATCACCTTTGGGAAATTACGTGAAACAATATCCTGGACAATCATTTTTCTTTCTGGCCATGTTGACGCGTTGGCCGGATGGTTTTGATCATGGCACAGCGCTGTGATGGGAATACACACCCGTTCCACTCGTGATTTGAGTTGACTTCTTTGAGTGGTCGAGATGTGCCGAAGACGAATTCTCATCAACATTGAGTGTGATGGCTTTGTCGTTGCTCCTTTCATGTGAGATGTGTGCGGGTAGATGGCATTGAAGTACATAGATACGAGATGTTTGCTAAGGCAGGAAGAAAACATCCGGCAGAGGAGGAATGAGGAGCTTAAAATGCACGTAAGTTGTATGGCCTTCGAGTTTGTTCGCGTGATGTGAGCCTAGTGTGTAAGAGTGGGAAAAGCAAGGTTATGCCCGATATGTTGTGGTCGACGCTGTCAAAACACTGTTGTCTACTCGCTCGACGTGGCCTAATGCATTGTTGTCAGCGGTTACCTTGCCAACATCCACATCTCGCGTTCGCTCTTGTCTGGAACAAGCCCGGGATAATTGTAAAAGCACGGTAATAGTTTGCAATGTTCAACTTGGACAGCGGAAGGCTTTCTTAATTTATCGATTAAAATCTCGAAATTAGGTCTAAAGAAATGCAACAGTCGACAGCTCGAGGCAATACTTCTCCACAACAACGTCGTACAACAGTTGACAAAGGGCTGTCATCGAAAAGGCGGAGTACTACGAGGCACCACGACAACGATTAGCATAGCTTGTCATTTTTGCACTCTAGGACATTGTCTTGGTCTGTAATAATTACCATTGACAGGAAACAGAAACCTTAGAAACAAAGGAATGGGATTTTTGTCGAAAAATTGGTTACAAACTGAGGGAAAGGCGTTAATTGTGGGGTTGAAATTGTTCCAACTATTGATTTTTGCTTGTTTTAGGACTGTTTGAAATGGCGCTACCACCCAAAGCGATACCTCAGCTATCATACCTCATCAGTGCCTCGCCATTCAGTTTGGCACACTAGGTTGGTCGAAATAAGGATGTTCCCTTTTTCCCCTTCACTCGGATTGACCATATAAGCTCTTAGATCAGAAGCTAGGGGCATGGGACTGTCCACGCGAGGTATCGGTGTTGATTGCCCTTAACAAGACGAGCTGCCAACAATATCCTCGTAAGTGCACAGGTCAAGTTGACATACAGCTTTCTCGCAGCACCCCCTAGATAGCCTTCACAACATCCGTTGTGTGGTGAACCAATGTATGCAGCGAACCCCTCTGCCCCGGCCGAACACGGCTTTAATAATGGGCCACCTATTCTTCGATTTTAAGGCCGCATATGACAGTGTGCATAGAGACGAGCTATACAGTGCCATGTCTAGTTTTGACATTCCTACAAAAATCGTCAAATTGTGTAGGATGACGATGGAGAACTGTCGCTTGTCCGTTAATGTCGGTAACGAACTCACCGAGGCCTTCAGTGTCGAAAAAGATTTTAGACAAGGTGACGCATTGTTATGCGGCTTCTCCAACATCATCCTCGAGAAGATCGTGCGCGACTCACAATCCAGCACCAGAGGCATTATCTTACAAAAGTCAGTTCAATTGCTAGTTTACGCGGATGACATTGAAGTGATTGGACGAACACAGCGAGCCCTCAATGAGGCATTTGCTGGCATTGAAACAGAAGCGGCTAAAATGGGTCTGATGGTGATTGAGGGCAAAACAAAGTACATGCTGTCTTCAAGAAAGGACACACAATATGGACGTCTCGGACATAGAGTCACACTAGGCAGCAGAAATTTCGAGAAAGTCAAGGCTCTTGCCAATCGCTGTTTCTTTGGGCTTAAGAGGCAATTGAGTAATAAAGCCCTCTCTCGAAGGTCTAAGCTCGCTAGTGGAGGCAGTTAGCAAAAGATCGTGCTAGCTGGAGAGGTATGTTGGTTGAGGCCCAGGTCCACCCCGGACTGTAACGCCATAATAATAAGAAGAAAAAGATCCGAAGCTAATTTTTGTGGATGCTTGACTAGGTGCATATTTTCATGCGTTTCGTTGTTCGATGTTAAATGATTTCGTTTAGAAGACATTTACCAAAAATGAAGCAAACATTTCACGAAGAATCAACAATTAGATCAACGTTTATCCTCATCCGTTTTAATTACACTATGATTGCTACGCAAAAAAAGAGGGCAGGTGCCACTTAATCTTTTAAATGTGTTAGCAAGAGAGATTCCGCTCCCGTTTTCAGCACTGTTGTGTGGTGGTCTTTTGTTTTCTGTTGCTCATTTTCTGGAAGAACCTATTTGTGATTGTGTGAGTCTTGGCGGCACGCACTGTTGAGCGTGATCAACGACATTGCCCTGTGTGCACAGGCCCATTCGAATGAAGAAAAATGTGGATCAGCTATTTAGACACAGAAGATCTCAGCGAGTCCTTTACCCATTTAGGAGTCTAGACTTTCCAATCGTCATCCAACATAATCTGAAAAATTTGAAAGTAACCCCCAGCTCTACATAACCCATTGGTGGCCTTTATGGCCATCATTATCGTCATCACTATCTCATCATCATCTTCACTAACCCGCATGTTCCACTAAAATGTTTCGCGGGGACAGTGCACGCACGAGAGACCTCCAGGCCGCTCACATACAGACTTCCCGCCTCCTTACGTAATTTTGCGTCGGCCTTCCAGGCGGAAGCCTTCGCGATCTTAATGGCCACCAGTTATATTATGAAGAATAGGTGGAAGGGGCGAAGTGTCTGTGTCTGTAGCGACAGCCAAGCTGTGCTTAAGGACTTACTCAACCCTTTAACCACTTCCAAGATAGTCCAAGAATGGAAGTCAATTTGGTCGGCAGGCCGAATTCGCAAAGATTTGTTTGTGTCCTTGGGAAACGAGATTGCCGATGAACTAACTAGGCAAGGTTCAGAAGAGGCATTCTTTGGGTCCGAACCCACCTTGGGACTATCTGCATCCTTTATAAATTAATCTGTCGGTCGACGACTAAGTCACCTTACAGAGAAAGCACAGATGGCGTGACTCTCCAGGATGCAGGATGACCAAGTGCATACTCACAAACGTTACCAAGAAATCCTCATCTTTTCTGCTATCTCTAGGCAGGACAGAAACGAATGCAGACGACTTGTCGTCGTACGAGGGTTGCCTTTTATTGCATGCGTTTGAACCCATTGTCGAAGCACTTTTGCCACTCTGATTGAGGTATCTCCAAAACATGCATTCTGAACGCATCGACCGCGTTCAGGTGTCGAAAACCGTTGACCTCTCATTTTATATTTTACGTACAGGAATAAAAAGAAGTTATTCGATGCCAAGTCAGGACTATACGGCGGTTGAATGCAGTTGATTGAGTCGATGTGTGAGAGCTCGCATTATCGTGGTGAAGAGTGATCCGTCTTCGGCGGTTGGTTTTTCTGATTTCTTGGAAGATAACTGGCAAGCAAATGGTTGTGTACCAATCACAATTGACTGTTCTGCGTTGTTCTAGTTATACGGTTGTGGCATGTCCAGTTTTGCCGAAAAAACAGTCGACCATTTGCTTGGAAGTGCTTCGTGCGCTAGCAACTTTTGTTGGATTTGGCTCAATTTGAAACACCCATACAGTCGACTGCTGTTTACTTTCGGGCTCATTCGCGTAAATCCACGATTCATCACCTGACACGATGTCACAGACGTGTTTCGAAGCACCGCGATCGTATTTGTGGAGCATTTCTCTCGACCCAGTGACACGGGCCAAATTGTGACAAATTGTGTGGGATCCAACGCGAACAAATTGAAGGTCAAATGTTCATGCAATATTGAATGTATGCTGGTCCCACTAATGCCTAAGGTTGTCTCAATCTGACGATAGGTCACATGACGATCTTGAAATATCAGTTTGTGCACAGCATCAGCACAGGGTTCCGGAACAACAACTGATTTTTGACGATCTTCGCGAAATTCGTCTTGGTGTGAACTACGACCACGGTTGAATTCACCATATCATCGATTAACACTGGTCCTTGATGGAGCTTCATCGCCAAAAATTGAGTTTAGTTCATCGATGCACTATTGTTGAGTTACTCCACGTCGAAAGTTGTAAAAATTATCGCACCAAAATTTGCACGACTTAATTCCATTTCTTGGGAGAGATGAGTCTTTTAAATTACCGTAAACAACACAAATAGCGCTCGTATGTCAAAACGTTCTGAATACGTATAACCTCAAAAATGTAAAATTTTACGATTGTACTGGTAGTTGCTAGATTGCAACACCGAAATATAAAAGGCAACTTTCGTACTTACGGGACATTTTACCTTCGCTATTGACCTAAGTCCGCTTGGGCTGTGGAGAACGTGAAGACACTTCAGAATACCTTCTCTGTCAGTGTCCCGCCTTTGCTCGTATCAGGTGGCGGTTGTTTGCCGCTGATGTGGTGGGAACTAAAACTAAGTTCTGTATCACAGAAGGTCTACCTGATCTTTCTTCGGAAAACCGAGAAATCGCATTAAATGAAGGTGACTGTCTGGTATTACAATGAACCAATATTTGAGTCTGAGCGCTCCAGTGCAGAATATTCCAACCTTTTACAAAAAAACTTATGCGGTGCTATTGCCAAAATAAACATGCGATGTAATAGACTTGTTCTAATCACTTCGCACCGTTTAGCGCCCGCCATTAAGCAGGTCCGGGATGAACAAGCTGTTACATAAAGCAAGCTTCGTCTTTCGAGAAAGTGCTCTGTTACTCAATGGCCTCTTCAATCCAAATGAATAGCGATTGGTAAGAGTGATTTCGGTACTGATGTTGTTGTCCCTGTTAACCGCGGGACCGAGGTAGACACAAGTCCTTGATTTCCTCGAAGTTTCTCCTGCCTTATGTGACGCTCATTCTGAGACGTCGGTGTTTTGAAGACAGCTAATACTTTGTTTGGCCCTCGCCAGACTCATTTTAGCCGACTTTACCACAACGCCAACAAACGCCTCATTGACGTATCGATGTGTTCGTTCAATCTCGTCATTACCTTCCGTGTAAGCTGGCAGCTGAACTGACTTTTGGATGAACTGCCTTTTGGATGAACTGCCGTTTGGATGAACTGACTTTTGGATGAATTGACTTTTGGATGAATTGAATTTTGGATGAATTGACTTTTGGATGAACTGACTGTTGGTTCAACAGACTATTGGAAGATAGTGCCACTGGTTTTGACGTCTGAGTCACGCACGAACTTCTTAAGAATGGTGCTGAAGAAGTCAGGTAACAGTGCGTCGCCTTGTCTTAAGCCTTTTTGACACTGAAGGTTTCGGTGAGTTCGTTACCGACTTTGACGGAGCAACTTGACTTCTCCATCGTCATCCTAGGCAATCTGACGAGTTTGGTTGGTATGCCAAAACTAAATATGGAACTGTATTTCGTCTGTATGCACACTGTCATATGCGGCTTAAAATCGACGGATTGGTAGTGAGTGTCGATATGTTCTTCTTGAGTTTTTTCCATAAGGCAGAGTGAAGATCTGTTCTACTGTGGATTTCCCTGGCTCTAAACCACACTGACATCAGGTTTTGGGTAAACGGTTTCACACGCTCACACAAAAGAGGATCTTGTAGGCGGTGTTAGGGTGGCTGTTGACTAGATAGATGGCGTCGTCAAAGGTGTCTGCTTTCTCATGAATTGTACAAACGCTGAGATTCCACGCATCGGCAGGCTTTCCTCCGAATTCCTCCAACAGACGAGTAGCGACATGCGCCCAACCAGATGATTTCCAGCGTCTTTAAAGAGTTTTGCGGACAGTCAATCCGCTCCAGCAGCTTGGACTTCAGCTTCAATATCTCTATCTTGACTTCGTCTTAGTCGGGGGGACGAAAATCTGGTCTTGATTGGAACATTCTTGCGTTTTCTTGCCAAGCTTACAACGTCGGTGAAGAACCTTAGCAAAAATCTCTTGATGAATAATATTTTCTCAAATTGAAAAATACTCTCATTTGGTCTAAAATCTCTGAACAACGCCTTAGAAACTCTCTCCATCAAATTTGCAATAGACACAATAGAAAATGTGCCACTTCAGCTGCAATTGTTTCAACAGCTCGGCCAAACTCTTTGCAGATGATCGGTATTGTCTCAACCGACTTTTCACGGTTGACCAGAAATATTCAATTGAATTGAGAGCGGGTAGACTAGTGTGCCATCAGAAAATGCTGCTCTATATGTCAATTTGTTACTTTTCTGGGAGTGTGTGTTTCTGGAATCACGCTCGTGTTTGGTGGCTTGCACTTTTGAGTTAGTGCTGCAATCCACAAAATCCGAAAAATAAGTTTTCAAATAATTTTCACCCTGCTTCACTATACTTAAAGTAAAAATCCAAAACATGACTCTCAAGAAATACACAAAAACTATTACACAAATGAAATGTTTGAAAAGAAACATATTTGAACAAATTGAATACAAAATACTTAATAATAATAATAATTGCTGGCGCGAAAGTTCACAGTGGAACCAGGGCCTAGCTTGCTCATCAACTTCTCGTGCGCACTACTGTTCTCTCACTAGTGGAAAGGACCTACAATTTTTTGCCGACTCCGAACGGCGAAGTTTAATAAGCTTTCTTAGACAGTTATTACTCTTAGAGTGTTGTCAGCAGCTCGAAGGAGGTGGTGCCGTAAAAAATTCGAGGTGTTCAGCCGGGGATTGAACCTAGATCTTCGGCGTGTGAGCGTCGCACTCTACCCACTACGCCACGGCGGCCACACAAAATACTTAAGGTGCAGCAAATTTCTCGCAATGCAATCTTCCACACACTCTGCAATTCAATTGAATTTCCCACAAAACTGGGAATCCGGGTCACATGCAAAGAGGTGACTGAAGGGATCGTTGTGTTTTCCGTTCTTTTAAAACTAATTGAATGTGCTATGTATGTCGTGAGCTTCAAACAACAGGCAACATTTATTTTCCTTTCAAATCGAAGATGTTTTTGAGACCGACTTTTTTATTGTTGATGGTAATGCTCCTAATTAAACTGAAGAAGGAAGGGGAATATAAAAATCAATCGCTGAAAGGAAAGCGGGACGCTGCGGGGTTGGATGGAGTGCGATTTTAGATTTTAACGACTAGTGCCTGACTTCTTTACGAACAATTCAGTTTAACTTTCTCAAATGCAATTTGCAATCTACGAATTGTAGGAATTTAAAAGGAATTTTATACGAACACCACACGTTTAAATTCATGAAGTATGACACCTCGCCTGCACGAAGTAGATGTTAGTCTTAAGTACATGTTTTGTCATAGCACTACATCCACTAAAATTGACTTTCTGGTGCCCTCCACTAACCCAGTAGAATAATAGGACCAAACTTATTTAAAAGTGATGCTGGGCAGTTTAAAATTTGAAAGAGTCATGTCATCATGGTTGACAAACAATAAAGTCAGTAAGATTTCACCTTTATTCGGGCATCCTCAAAAAAGTTTTTTGACTTCTTTGATACGTTCCCCGGTACAAGCAGTATCCGGGGCTCCGGAGAGGGCGTCGTCTTGAATGCTCTCACTGCCTCTCTTGAACTCATTTGACCACTTTTTTACAGTTGATAATGCAGGTGCGGAAAACTGGTAAACAGACACCATCTCTTCATGAATAGTTTTTTGAATTTTTCCTTGCTTAGTGAGAAAGCACTAAGCGCGATGCTCAATTTTCACCATTATCGTCTCAGTTGCCATTGTCATTCAGTTTAACTAGAGATTAAAGGCGAATTCATAATCACCGCTTGTAAAGTGGGTCGTAGTGCGCATTGAGTTTCCCAGAAACGTGTCTCAATTAAATGTTGCTTTCTGAGGTTAAAACTTACAAATTTTAAAGTGAGATTGTTGTGTGTTCAAATAAAATTCAAGCAAATGCCAAAAAATACGTTCAAAAGGAAGAAAAAAAACAGGAAAAACCCAAAACTAACCCCCGCCGATCGACGACAAATAGTACAACTAGTCTAACGTAATCCGTTTATGAACGCTAGGAAAATAAGAGGAGTTACATTTTCCCTTGGCAACATCAATAAGTAGAAGTGTGCTGCAGAAGAAAAGTACGACTACTGTAAAAAATCAACCTACTAAAATGAACCAAATTTGCAAAGAACACCTGAACTGGGAACCTTCTAAATGCCACAATATTGTGTACGAACGAATCCAAAATTGTTTTACTTGGTACTCTTAGGACCAGGAAGTTGTCCTCAGGCGGAAAAACCAATAATTTCAACCGGAGTGTACTATCAAGACTGTAAAGCACGGCGGAGCAAAAATTTACGTCAGGGGATTTTTTTCCTATTATGGTACTGGTCCCATTTTTTCATAAGACCGATAATAACCACCGCAGGACACCATGCTACCTCCCACAGAGTGAAATATGACGCTTAGATGGTTTCTTCAGCAAGAGAATGACCCCAAACATATGAGCAAACTGACCAAAGAATTTAACCAAAGCAGTTAAGTTCAAGTTTTGAAGTGGCCACCTCAGTCTCAGGACCTGAATCCCATTGAAAACCGTTGAACAGATGTAATGAAGGCTGTATATGAAGCAAAACCCAAAAATACAAAACAGCAATGGGATGTTGTGCAGATTGCGTGGATGAATGTCCTTATTAACCGATGTCATGCATTAATCGATTCCATGCCACGACGTTCTGACGATGTACTGAAAAATGAAGGTTATACGAACAAGTACTAAACCAGTAATAAAAATCAAACCAAAAGACTTCACTATTCCATTGACTTTTACTTCTTCTTCTTCTTGTGGCGCTACAGTCCAGGGTGGACCTAGGCCTCAAAAAACATGCCTCTCCAGCCAGCACGATCTTTCGCCAGCTGTCTCCAGTTGCGCACTCCAAGTTGGTTAAGGTCCTTCTCCACTTTATTTTTAGTCTAGGTCGTCCTCTGTCGCGTTGTCCCAATGGCACGGATTCAAAGACTTTTCGGGCCGGAGCAGTGGTGTCCATACGCTCTAAATGGCCTAGTCATCTTAAGCGTTGTATCCGTAGACCGCGCATGTCGCTGTACAGCCCATAGAGTTCGTCATTAAATCTTCTCCTCCAGATGCCATCAACGCAAACAGGACCAAAAATCGCACGCAGAACTTTTCTCTCGAAAAGACCAAGGGCTTCCTCATCCGTTTTTAGTAACGCCCATGTTTCCGCGCCACAGAGTAGGACTGGGATGATCAAGCTGTTATATAATGCAAGCTTTGTCCTTCGAGAGAGAGGGCTTTATTACTCAACTGCCTCTTGAAACAGCGATTGGCAAGAGTGATTCTGCGTTTGATTTCGGTACTGATTTTGTTGTCCATGTTTACCGCGGAGCCGAACATGGTGCTATTATTTTGCACAGTGCTGTAGTTTCACGTTACGTGCCCATGGGCCTTCAAAATCGTGCGATTTAACGCAACTTAACTTTTTTATAGAAATGTGTAAAATTAAAAAGCTTGAGCACTTGGTGAACGACATTCGCCGGGTTATTGGCAATATAATAATAATTGGATGGCCCGATAGTCTACGGGGAACCAAGGCCTAGCTTGCTCATGAACTACTTGCGCGCTACTGATCTCTCACGAGTAGAAGGGATTTACAGTGTTTTACCGACTCCGAACGGCGAAGTTTGAGAAGCTTTCTTAGACAGTTATTACTTTTTGAATGTTGTCAGCAGCCCCAAAGAGGTGGTGCCGTGAAAAATTCGAGGTGTTCAGCCGGGAATCGAACCTAGACCCTTCGGCGTTTGAGAGCCGCACTATACTCACTACGCCACGGTGGCCACAAGAAAAACATTATCTTGGCTTAGAAAAAAAAAACATAACACAGATACCCTGAAAGTCCCTTTTAATGGTGTGGGCATGAATTTGAAACAAAAGAAACCCGTTCTCTACCTTTCCTAGTCTACTCGGTGTACTTATCCAAACGACACAAGCACTTAAGCCACAAGGTCTGCTCAAAAAATTTCGCAAAGAGCGTACCAGCATAACAATATCAGGACCTAGTATTGTTCGCGCTACTGTTCTCTCACGAGACTCCGAACGGCGAAGTTTGAGAAGGTTTCTTAGACAATTATTACTCTTTGAGTGTTGTCAGCAACTCGAAAGAGGTGGTGCCGTGAAAAATTCGAAAAATTGGTGTTGATGTGGGAATTGAACCTAGACCCTTCAGCGTGTGAGCGTCGCACTCTACCCATGACCATGACCACCACATACCAAAATAAAAAAGTCGAAAATCGTGTGTCCGTAGCCCGCGAAATTTGACTTTCCTCTAATTTTTTTTTTTAAAACAGACCTCACACACCCCCTGAACAAATTGAATTGAATCTACTTTTTTGCTTAGTTCTGCAATACTAGAAGTTTCTTAATGGAATAAAATATAAATTAATTAATAATGAAGCCAGTTCAAAATTGGCGGATGCTACCCTTTACAATTGCAGCGAACGAAAATTCTAATGAAACTACACAAGCGTTCGTGTATTCATTTTTGAAACAGATGAATGGTATATAGCCATTTGGGATGCACTGGCCTAGAAACTGTTTGTTTTTCATTCTGTACCGGGCATGCTGCCATTGAGCAAAAACCTCCATTGGATCTGTTATTCGGTAGATTTTTGCTTTAACCCGCGAAAAGCAAGAGCACATATTCATATACATATGTACGTATTTGTAAAGGAAAAAAAAACAAATTGCATGTTTCTAATCGTTGCATCAGCACTCAAATACTCGTATGCACACTCAAAGAAAAAAACAATAATAAACAGTGTAGAAGGATATTCCAGACCATATACATGTCAACAAAGGGATAGTGTCTGCACAAGACGATAGGCAACATAGGAAATATCACTTCAACAAACCAGTGTTGTCTACGTTGCCTGTCTAAGACTCTGAGTCCTATAACTTCGAGCTCACTGAAACGTCACATGCAGTTGTTTTACTTGGTTCTATGTCGTCAGCTTACCGATGCTTCCCTAGCTTAACCTTCGTCAGTCCCAGTAACTTTTAAGTACCTTGTGGGTCAAATTGACCCACTTAAATAAGGTCCATTTTCATTTTTCTCAAAAATTATTTTCTTATTCATCAACTTCTATTTTGTACATATCAAAGTAGTTCCCCTCAGCTATATGACACTTGGGCCAGCGTTTTTTTCGAATCCTCGAAGCAGTTCTGTTCTTTCTGATATGCCCTTGAGCTCACTCAGAGACTCGGTTTGTATTTTCTCCATCGTCGAAAAATGCTGCCCTGTCTTGGGTCTCTCCAATACTGGGGACAAGAAGAAGTCGCAGGGGGTAAAATCTAGTGGCAAATCCTGGGGGCATGAGTACTGTGCTGTTTTTTGTCAACAAATTACGAGCAAGCAGTGACGAATGAGCAGGTGCATTATCGTGATGCAAAAGCTACAATTTGTTTTTTTTTTTTATAATCACGGATATTTTTCTCATCTTCTCGCAATTATCGCATAACAGGATAATACTCCTTATTGACCAGACGACCATGTGTTAAAAATTCCTGATGCTCTACGCTACGGTAATCAGCAACACCTTCTGGCCACCGTGGCGTAGTGAGTAGAGTGCGACGCTCACACGCCGAAGATCCAGGTTCGATTCCCGGTTGAGCACCTCGATTTTTTAACGGTATCAAGTCTTTGGAGTTGCTGACAACACTCAAACAGTATCAATTGTCTAATAAAAAGCTTCTCTAACCTTGCCGTTTGGACCTGGTCCTCCTGTGGACTATTGCAACATTTAATTATTGTTATTGTTGTTATTGTTGATCGAATTTGAGTACTTTTTCACCCTTGGCTTTCCTGGGCTCTTTTATTAGGACGACTGGAGTCTGATTTCGATTTTATAATCAGACTTGCAAGTCACCAGTTATAAAACTTTGAAGCAAATATGGATCGCCGTTTACGTCATTCAACAATTCCTGAGTTATGCTCATGCGCCAAGTCTTTTTTGGTCAAAATTCAGAAGCTTTGAAACGAACTTCGCTGCCACACACTTAATGCCCAAAATTTCTGAAAAAATTGCATGGCATGAGCCACCGATAGTGATTCTACCACAAAAGGTTGCCTTTTATATTTCGGGATTGGGCAACCCTAGTGTTGCAATCTGGCAACTGCCAGTTCTATCGACATTTTTGAGGTTATACGTACTCAGAACATTTTGACACACGAGCGCTATTTGTGTTGTTTACGGTAACTTAAAAGACTCATCTCGCCCAAAAACTGAAATTAAAGATATATATTATATATAATTAAAGAGATACCTCAATCAAGCAATAAAGCTATTTTCAATGATTAATATTTTTTTGTTCTCTAATTGCCGTGACGTAGTGGGTAGAGTTGGACGCTCACACGCCGAAGGGTCTAGGTTCGATTCCCGGCTAAACACCTCGAATTTTTGACAACAAATTTGCTGACAACACTCAAAGAGTAAGCAAGCTAGGCCCTGGTCCCCCTGTGGACTATCTCGCCAGCAATTATTATTATTATTATTATTTTGTTCTCTACCCCCTAAATAAAAAAAAGCAACTCTCGTATTCTCTGTAAGAATTTTTTCTTTCTATCTCGATATTTTCATCTGCTGTCGATGTGCTGGGACGTCCAGTAGGAGCATCGTCGTTCACATCTTCTCGAGCTTCTTTGAAAACCTTGTACGAGTACCAACTGTGAATTTTTTTGGCTTAGAGTACACTCAACATATGCAACATATGCAATTTGTAAATTTAATACAAATTCTTTGATCGACAACAGGAAATTGCCGAACACTCAAAACACGTCTAATATTTACGCCTCTCACAAAACAAAAAAATGATGTATAGCTGAAACTTTAATCGCATGTTCGAGATGAGTGTACCAACGTAACAAAATATAAATTTGATAATCGAACATTCGCAGCCCGTGAAATTTGTTATTATTTGTTGTTATTATATTTTTGACCAGAATCAGTATACTTGAACGATGAATTGGTAGCGATCAACATTTTCTAGCCGTCACGAAATGGTAAAAATAGGTCAAATTGAAACAAATAACCGATGAAGGATAAAACAAGGTTGTCTTCGAATGAGTTTTGAATGCTGTGTTAAAAAGAATAAAACCTTGTTAATTGCAGAATCGCAGTGATTTCGTTTGGAATCAATCCTCGGTTCCAGCACATTGGCCCTTCTCAAGTTATTTTTTGGTTATTCAAAATTAACAGGCCCCACAAATCATCACATGGATCCCTGCGCATCTTCCCCGAACGTTCTTTGCGGTCAACAGTCAGTTTCATCTCAATTTCTGTTCGTCCATCGATAGCAGACATCATTTGCATTCACAAGCCAGATACTTTGCACGCACTCCTAGCGTCAGAGCATTAATCCAAAATCTGAAAAAATGCTATAAAATGTACCTCCACATCTTTTCCTTTTTTTTTTTTTTGGTGTGTAACCACAAAACACAGACAGCTTATCTTGTTCGTGTCCAAGATCAAGGTCGTAAAATATCCTGCTGCAAAACGTCAAAGGAACTCAACTCAAATCGTTCACCCTAACCTGACACAAATACGACACCTTATCACTTTTTTACACTAATCATCTGCTCAAAACCATCATCCTCTAGGCGCATCACGGTCTCGCAGCAGTTAATTTATCAGGAACTCTCCCGTCAATCTCGCAAATCCCTCATCATCTCATCGGCATGCCACTTCCCGTCCACCATCGTTCACATCCCGCCCTTCAATTCCAGTCATGTTGCCGTGTAACATTATAAGCTCTATTCAAAATTTCCTAATTACCACAAAAAAGTAAGGCAGAGCCGGGACGACCTCCTTGCGTCACGATAACAAATGGAACAGATTTTCTTTCCCCCTCGCTCAGAACATCATCCGCCCCAGCAGCGAATGCTCCAACCGCTCCAAACTAAAGTGATAATAACTTCACAACGCCCTGAATCCCAACTAGAAAATAATTAACTAATTCCTATTCCGGGCTACAATCAAATCGGCGCCCATAATTCCAATTACGTACGAGTGTACAACTGTGAGCATTACATTACGGCAGGGGACATATTGGGGCGGTTGGCGGTGAAGCGTGCGATGGTGTTGGTGTTGGTGGTCGACTTCGACAGAATTCGCAAACAATGGCGCGACAGGGACTGGTACTGCCAGATGGTCGGGTTCGTTGGTGTTCCGAAGAAAAATTTAAATTAATGCCATTCGTACTTATCTTTGTGCTCCCAATTTCTTGTTTCACTGTTTTTTTTTTATTTTGTTCGTTTTCATTCATTTTGCCCGGAAAGTGGGGGGTCCCCCCAAAATCAAAAGGACACACACAATTTCTATGGCTCATTTCATTTCGAGGCTTGTTTGGGAAGCTCACTGTGCCATTCTTCTAATGGACTTCTGAGGGTTGGTTGTATGCTATGTGGCAGATTTATACAGTCGGGCATGGTGGCATAAAGTCACTATTTTTGCAAATTAATTTTTGTCATTTCAGGCAGAACGTTGAAAATAAAAATCTTAAATTAGTTAAAAATTTTGACAGTTTGAGTAAAAGTTTTGGCTTTTTACTTGGAACTTGCTGCAACTAAGAGCACAAGTCCGCAAAAATTTATGTAGCGGAGTTTCATGGGAAAGAAAACGATCTTATTCCATGAGAACATAAATTTTGTAAAGTTTTTGAAGCATTATACTTATCGAGTGCTTGACTTTATTCAATTCAAGAGCTTGCTACGTAACTTATAAAGATTTTCATTTTCTTAGTCAACTCCAATTCTACTGCTACTACCTCTTTCTTAACCTCTTTACCCAGCTTCATGTAGACTATCTTTGGCTGTTTAGAATGACTCAAAAACTCAAGATTTTAAAATCCCTGCACCTATGCCCACAATCGCTGACTGTAATCCTCACCACTACATCTGGGGAGCAGTGGCTCAGTTCGAGTGGAAAAATGTCGGTATTAAAGACCATTAGCAGTATGAAGTAAGAACTGAGCACAGCCCTGGCTGAGGGGGGCGGCTGATACAATCGTGAGACCGCCGTCGCACACACAAAAGTGAAATCCTACTTTAGGATGCAGAGGACGTGCCAGTAATTTCAAGAAGTCAGCCAACTGTTACTTTGACTCCTTTTCTTTGGAGCTGCGAAGAGCTTATTGCTGCTATTGGTGGTGTCGTCAGTACTGGCCTTTTCTTGTAAGGTAACTACACCACGTATACGGTGTATTGGCAGAGTAGTGGTAGCATGTTAGCGATTCACAAAGGAATGGTCCTGTTGGTACGACGTTGGCAGTAAAATAATGTTACATGTATATTTCCGAGCACAGCACGGAGGTTGTGTGCGTTATATTTTCACTTGTCTATTAGTGTATGTGCTGAAATGACGTAGATTTTAATTTCTTCAACGTGGCGGACTCATGTCTCGGTAAGAAGAATCTGAACTCATTCGGAACACGGTTAATAGCATCTTCATTGTGGGATTGAACGAGGACGCTGGATAGTGGTGGAGGTGAACGCAGATCGCTTACTAATAGCATTAATAATCCGTCTGTTGGCAATGGATGGATAGACAGCAAGATTATGGTTGGTTGGGAAGGAGCAGGGAAAGTTCACAAGAACCAATGAAGTCTCGCGAACTTTTTGCCTCGTAATAGCAAATCAGAAAAAATGCTTCACCGTGCTTTGACTGAACTTAAATGTAAGTCATTGAAAGTGTAGGAAAACTGTTTTCTGAAGCCAGTTCAGCTACACTTATTTTGACAGAATGAAATATTCCGTCCTTTTTGTCACAATAGGTGTGTTCCAGTACTTTCTGTACTGAACTCTGAAGTCTGTCATTTGTTGAGGAGTGGGAGTAAATCTGTCTCAGAAAAACGGAAACGAATCTAAACCAAATGTGTAAAGTATGTCATTAAGAAATGTCAAATTCACTTTTTCGATACAGAAAACAAAAACAACAGCAAAATTCGAGATATATACACAGAGATAAAGGCTCAATGCTCACTTATCTCTGTTCAATTTGACAGAAAACCAACAATCCCACAAAAATTTCTTGTGTTAAAATGGGCTGGGTTGGGAAATATTTTACTCTCTCGAGAGAGCGCTCATTTGACGTAAAACCGATACGGTAAGGGACATTGTGTTGGTTTGTATTGTTTTGCACTGTTTTGTGTTGTTTGTTTAGGGTACGGGAACACATTTAATATTCTTCGGAGCATGCGTGAATTCATTCGTCGCGTACGGATTTTTTTACCGACTCTATCTAAATATTTAGAGTCGGATTAGAGTCTTACTCTGCATTGACAGTTGACAGATATTTGGAAATCTTAAAAAAGTGTGTTGGGGGGCATGGACTTGTGCACACAAGTCACAAGTCACATGATCGCTCTAAACAAAGCGAGCTAATAAAACTATCCTCACCAGTGCACAGGCCAAGTTGACATACAACCTCCTCGCGGCGACCCCAACACAACACCTGTTGTATGCAGCGAATCCCCCTGCCCGAGGGTTAAATAATGAGCCTGGCCTATTAGTTTGTTTGCTCACCATAAATAATGTATAGTTCAGAGACAACGACCTGCCGCGGATATGGACTGATCAAGTGTTGACGACTTAAGGAGAACGATTTTCGGTTTTGCACATGGAATATTACATCTTTTAACAGAGCACGTAAAGCCGAAAAACTTACGAAGGACCTAGACTGCTACGAAGAAGACTAAATCACCAACCAAGTAGTGCGATAGACTGGATAGACTGGTTGTGTTATTCGAGCTTAACTTGGACAAAAAATTTAAGCTAGGACCCCTTTAACGAACGGCTCATGATAATGCGCATCAAGGCTAAATTCGGGGACTTCTGGCTTATTGGCGCTAACCGCCCGACAGAGGAGAAGCATGACAACACCAAGGATGGCTTCTATGATCTCCTAGAAGAACATACGATCGATGTTCCAGCAACGAAACCAAGATCGTTCTAGGAGATTTGAACACTCAGCTGGGGATGAGGGACGTCTTTGCTGGAGTCATCGGTAGACACAGCCTGCACGAAAACACATCCGAAAACGGACTCAGGCTATTGAACTTCGCCTCGGAGAGGAACCTCTCTGTGGCTAGCACGTGATTCCCACATAGAGAACTGGCGATCCCCTGATCAATCCACCGTCAACCAGATTGATCACGTTGCGATCGACGTCAGAGACTCCTCCAGTATTCTCGATGTCCGAACCTTCCGAGGTGCAAACATCGACTCGGATCATCACCTTGTTGTATTGAGACAGGAAAACACAGTTTGACGTTGGAAAACTACAATTGCTAAAGATCGCTAGGAACTTTGCCATCCGAGTTTCCCCAAAACTCACTCAGAGTTCGAGGTTGCCTAGACTAACTTAAGACTAGAATGGTTGTCAAGAAGCCATCGAAGACATGGATGTTACCAAAAGCGGATAAAAGTTCTGCTTGCGATTTTTGGTCTGGCATTGATGCCCTTCGGAGGAGAAGATTCAACGACGAACTTTATGGGCAGCACGCAGCCCAACTTGGAGTGCGCAACTAGATGCATCTGGTAAGAGATCGTGCTGCCTGGAGAGGAATGGTTGTTGAGTCTAAAGTGCACCTCCGATGTTAGTGCCACATAAAAATTGTAATAGTATGGCGAGACAGTCTATAGAGGAACCAGGGCCTAGCTTGCTCATCACCTACTTGTGTTGTGCGCGCTACTGTTCTCTCACGAGTTGAAGGGATCTACAGTTTTTTGCGGACTCCGAACGGCTAAGTTTGAGAAGCTTTTATAGACAGTTATTACTTTTTGAGTGTTGTCAGCAGCTCGAAAGAGGTGGTGCCGTGAAAAATTTGAGGTGTTCAGCCGGGAATCGAACCTGGACCCTTCGGCGTGTGACCGTCGCACTCTACCCACTACGCCACGGCGGCCACAGTAAATTTATGTAGATTGAGAAAAAGAGCGGACCAAGAGTGGAACCCTTAGGAACTCCTCCATGTAAAAAAGCACATGCCACTTGTCTTAGGCTTAAAGAAGTGTTCAGTTTGCAATAAGCAGCCTTAGCAAAGCAGTTCCTCTTTAAATGCTGTCGTTTGAACGTTATCGCTGTCTAAGACTGTAGAGACTGTAGATCCTCTTCAATCTGCATCAATAAGAGTTAGGTTTAAATAGAATCCACTCCTTGAAAATCCTCTTTCAACCATTATTAAAGACTGTAAAAATTTCCAAAATGGTCATAAACTACGTGCAATCATGACTGATACAAACTTCATCCACGTATTGATCTAATTTAAACTACCGACTACCGAAACTCTTCGCGCCCACGCGGATGCATGCCGTCAAGCTTATTCAATAAAAATTAATGGCTACATCCCGGAACTCAAGTGGTTTTTTCTTCTTGCTCCCTCTGATTTTATTTGCTCTTAAAATAACGTCTACACGTACCTACTAGGTGCATGAGTGTGCTCTGCAGTAAATTGGAATATTTCATCAGAGATGAAGTAGAACACATGAAACATATGAATATTCAAAGCTGAAGCCGTAAACGTATACGGTTAACGTCGTTTTAATATTCATCAACCGTAAAAGAAGAAAATTCCTCGTTACTCTCTTGAACTGTGTAGGCATTTTGTTTCAGCCTAGTGTGTCAAGTGCCTTATGACTTTATGGCTCGTGTACATACATGCATTATGTGTTTATGGTGTCAATGGCACTTCTGCTTTATTTATTTGTAAGTTTGTATGTTTATGTAGACGCTTGTATCGATAAAATTCATATTGCACTATCAAGCACTGGCTGACAACCAACCGAAGGTTTCGGTTCGTTTTGATTGATTGAAGTTCCGCTGATTGACGATAATTGGACGTGTTGGACGTATTGGCGGACACTGTCTACGAAGTGTTTTCAGTTTCGTATGGGAGAGCAAGAGAGCAACGATTAAGTGCGCAATAATATTCTAGCCTTGTCCTTGTGGTATCCGGAAAGCTGCATTCTGCTGGATACTACTGTGCGGGCAAATTTTTTATTCAATCCTCTTAAATCATTTCACTCCCGCTGTGAAGCAGTGAGTAAGTGCGACAATCACGCAGCGGGTTTGATTTCTGGACTGAACCTCTCGCTTTTTGAAGTTGCTGTTTCAAGTTGCTCACAACCTTCAAAGAGTACTACTTGTCTATAAAGAAGCTTTTGAAACTTTCCTGTTTTGAGTCGGCACAAAAATGTAGATCTTTCTGCTCACAATTGAATAAATTCACGAGCATTACGTCTAGTTGTATTATTATTATTATTTCAGTGCATTTTTATTTTTCTTAATTCATTTTCTTACATGCTAGACAAAAATACTTAAACTAGCTTACGAGTAGTTGTTTTCACTAAGTAATGCACATTGCCCATTGCACAGTGTGGTACCGTCCATTTCGAAACGCGACAAACATACTTCACTACTTTTCTTCCGTGCATAATGATACTCTCCTTATAGCCATACTTCTTCTTTTTCTTCGTAGCGTGGTGCTACAGTTCGGGGTGACCCTGGGTCTCAACCAATATGCCTCTCCAGGAAGGACGACATCTCGTCAGGTGCCTCCAGTTGTGCACTCCAAGTTGGTTGAGGTCCTTCTCCACTTGTGTGGGCCACCTCAGCCTGGACCGTCTTCTGTTGGGTTGTCCCAATGGCTCGAATTCGAAGACTTGCGGGCCGCAGCAGTGGTGTCCACACGCTCTATGGTATACGGCTTAGCCATCTTAAGCGTTGTATCCGAAGACGATTGACCAGCCGCATGCCGCCGTACAGCCCATAGAGTTCTTCTCCTCCATCAATGTTTAATATTTGTTGGCGCGACAGTTTACAGGGGGACCAGGACCTAGCTTGCTTATCAACTACTCGTATTGTGCGCGCTACTGATCTCTCATGAAGGGACCTACAGTGTTTTACCGACACCGAACGGCGAAGTTTGAGAAGCTTTCTTTATTACTTTTTGAATGTTGTTAGCAGCTCGAAAGAGGTGGTGCCGTGGAAAATTCGAGGTGTTCAGCCGGGAATCGAACCTAGACCCTTTGGGGTGTGAGCGTCGCACTCTACCCACTACCCCACGGCGGCCACGTAAAACAGGTAAAGGGTGATATTTAGCTATTATCTTTTTGGTAACACTGGTTTAAACAGCTGACGCATGTTTCGTGGTTTGTTTCACTGTCAAAAATCTTTAGTTTGGTCTATAATTTAACCATGAATCGTCTTACAAACAAACAACGCTTCCAAATTATTGAATTTTATTATCAAAATGCGTGCTTTGTTAAGAAAGTTCATCGCGCGCTTCTTCCATTTTATGTTCAGTTTAATCGACCCACTGAAGCGGCTATTGTGACTAAATTTCGCACCAAATTTACATTGTTGGACATTATACCACCAACACGCTTACGTAGAGTGCGAGCTGAGGAAAATATCGCAGCTGTATCGGCCAGTGTTAATGATGAACATCAATTATCGGTTCGTCGCCGTTCCCAGCAATTGGGCTTTCTTTACTCAACAACGTAGAAAATTTTGCGGAAGGATTTAGGTGTGATGCCCCTCAAACTACAGCTGGTGCAAGAATTGAAGCCGAACGACCTACTGCAACGTGCAATTTTTGGTGAATGGGCTGTTGGAAGATTGGCCGAAGATCCACTTTTTTTTTACCGAAAAATTGTGTTCAGCGACGAAGCTCATTTTTGGCTCAATGGGTACGTAAATAAGCAGAATTGTCGATTTTGGAGTGAATATCAGGCAGAAGCATTGCAAGAGCTACCAATGCATCCAAAAGAAAGTCACTGTTTGGTGCGGTTTATGGGCTGGTGGCATCATTGGATCGTACTTCTTCAAAGATGATGCGAATCGTAACGTAATTGTGAATGGTGAGCGCTACGGTGAGATGATATTCAACTTTTTTTGTTCAAAATGCAAGAGCTTGACTTGCATGACATGTGGCTTCAACAAGACGGTGCCACATGCCGCGCAACAATGAACTTATTGAGAGGCGAGTTCGGTGAATATTTTATTTCATGTTCGGGACCGGTCAATTGGCCTCCTAGATCGTGCGATTTAACGCCTTTAGACTATTTTTTTGTGTGGCTATGTTAAAGCTCATGTCTACAGAGACAAGCCCGCTTCAATTGACGCATTGGAAGACAATATTGAAACATTTATTCGTGAGATACACGCCGAAAGAGTATGCCAAAATTAGACTAAGCGGATGGACAATTTGAGGCGCAGTCAAGGTCAACATTTGCATGAAATAATCTTCAAACATTAAGCCTTTGATGCCCAGAGTTGCCATTTGGCAACATTACTTTCAACAACATGTCCCTCAACGTTAAATACACAAATATTGGCATTTATATGTTCTTTCTCTTCTCCCAACCTTTCTCTTTGTAAAAAAGTTCCGTTGCTCCATTTGGATTAACAGCTTGATATAATTTTTGCTGCAAGTTGTAAGTTGGCATTTGGAATAAATTGCCTTTTCGAAAGTGAATCTAAAAAAATTGTTTAAATAAATACTAAAATTTATAGTGACAAAAGAATTGTTTGTTACTTTGAAAGTTAAAGGTAAGTGCTATTTTTTTAATAAAAAAAAGTGCATTGTTTTGTGATTTTAAGTCTTTTGAATATTTTGAAAATACTTGTTGCCATTTGGCAACAACGGACTGTGCATACACATATACTTTCTTTTTGCTTACCTTGTTTAGAACACAAAATGAGAAATCAAAAAAAAGTCATAAAGACATAGCCTATATTTTGGAAGACGACTGGGATAATTCGGATGATGATATTCTGGAAAAAGATGACGAAGTTATTTTGGACGAAAATGTTGAACTTTCAAATCTACCTCAAGCTGTATGAGATGCGTTCGAAGTACTTGTTTTAGGGGATGCTGAAAAGGAAGACAATAAACAATCAGATGCCTCAACAAGTATATTGACACAAAAGACTAATGCTTTGACCTTGGAATTTATCTGGCGAAAGAAAAATTTTCCAGGCGTAAATTCTGAATGGAAACATGAAATTGCTCCTGCTGAAAGCGTAAACTGTCCTTTAGAATATTTCTTAAATTTTTTTGATGATGTGATCATAAGGAATATGGTAGAGGAAACCAATAAATACGCCTAATAGCAGCACGGAGAAGTGATTAAAGTTAATGAAGAGCAAATTCGTCAATTTATTGGTATACTTTTATATATGGGTGTAGTTCGAATGCCCGATTATAGGTGTTTTTGGAGCGATGATTTGCGGTACAATGCGATTGCAAATCTGATGAGCAGAAACCGTTTTGAAAAAATTAAACAATACTTCCGCATAAATGACAATCTACAAGCCAAACCAAAAGATAATTCCGAATACGACAGATTCAACCTCTGTTGGAACACCTAAAAAAAAATTAATGAAATACCTAATGACGATGAGCATCAATCAGTAGATGAGCAAATTATACCATTCAAAGGTCATTCAGCATTGAAACAGTATTTACCGAAGAAACCAAATAAATGGGAATACAAAGTCTTTACAAGAGCTGGGTCTTCGCGTATAATTTATGATTTTACTCTGAACTTCTCCTGAATACGGTTTAGGAATATCATCCGATATTGTTTAGCATCTGTGTTCCACCATGCCAAAAAACGAAAATTTTTAAAGTTTATTTCGATAACTGGTTCACCTCTATCAAACTTGAAATCGCTTTACGCGATATGGGAATATGGTGCATAGGAACTGCTCGAAATAATCGAATCGGTAAACAGACCATGCAAGATAAGAAGGCTTTAAAAGCAGCAGGTCGGGGAAGTGTTGATTACAGAGTGGAGAACAACCACAATGTTGCTCTGGTAAGATGGTATGACAATCGAGCAGTTCAACTTCTCTCGTCTTACTGCTGTGAAGATTCAATGGACTCGTGCCGTAGATGGGATGGAGTTTCAGTTGACATTGAAAGGCTGAACATTGTTCAAGACTACAATCGTTTAATGGGAGGTGTGGACTCAGCGGATATGTTAATGAATTGAATCGGATCAATCACAAGTCTAAAATATATTATTGTTTATTGGTGCATTAATACAGCTCTTGTCAATTCTTGGCTTCTAGCCAGAAGCATATGCGTTTAATGAGCTTCCAATTAATTGTTGCAAAAACTTTGACCCCAAGAAGTTTACCAGTTTTGAAAACAAGTAGAAAGAGAGGACAAACCTCATTTTTGAGTAATTTGCAATCTATAGAATCGTCCCCTACTGCTGAAAAACCATCACCATTACCGTCGACTTCATCACATGCTTCAACACCAACAACGTCAAAAGTAAGGCGGCCGAATCCACCAGATGATACACGATCCGTCAACTATGGTCATTTTCCAGTTTATTCAGAACAAAAAGGGAGATATCATCTATGCAAACGGGGTACAGCCGTATGCGGTGTACTAAATGCAATGTTCTTCTTTGCTTCAATCAACAAAAAAACTGCTTTATGTCTTATCACACATGATTAATTTATAATAGTCATATTTATTGTTTTCAATAAAAAAAATAATACGTGTAAGCCCTAAATTGTCTATTGTAGCCATATGGCAACATGTCCTTGCGCCCATACCTACCATCCTAAACCCAGTTTTATTTACATTTTCTGCATAGTAACCACCTCCTTTTTCAATGTTAAGAGAATTTTTTTTAAATCAACTCATACATAATTTGGGCATCAAAGGGTTAAATTATATGGGCCGTACTATCGATTCAAATAAAGATTTCATGCATTTTTCTGAATCTTATGTGTTCTTCTTTGAAAAACTTTCCTATAGCTTTTAAAAACTGACCCTTTATTAGCAGTGACAGAGCAGTTCTCTATTTGCAATTTATTTACGAGACCGTATTTTGTGGCTCAATAGAAAGGTATTGACAAGGCAATTGATTTCTTATTTTGTTGCGTGATTATGCCCAATTACATACTGAAACCCTTTCCGATTCCTGATTTATAAGCATTTTCTGCATAGTTCATTTATCCATTATCCAGTCCATTATCTATAACAGGTCCGTTCAAACCAGACACGTACTTCATCGACTGCTGAAGAGTATAAAAATGGCAGAAAATATCGTAGGTGTAACATTAGGTCTGTTCCAATTGATTTGTGTACAGAAATTCGTAGTTGAGTAATAATAATTGTTGGCGCTACAGTCCAAAGGGGGACCAGGGCCTAGCTTGCTCATCAACAACTCGTGTTGTGCGCGGTACTGTTCTCTCACGAGTAGAAGGGACATACAGTTTTTTGCCGACTCCGAACGGCGAACTTTAAGAAGCTTTCTAAGACAGTTATTACTTTTTGAGTGTTGTCAGCAGCTCGAAAGAGGTGAAGCCGTGAAAAAACTCGATTTGTTAAGCCGGGAATCGAACCTAGACATTCGGCGTGTGAGCAATCTGCGGAATCTCCAGAACAAACTTCAAAGTCCACTGCATGTAAATGAAAATTTTAAATGCACGTCGAATACATCTATATTTTATTACCTATATATAATGTGTATGCATATATATCTATGTGTGCGCTACTACTGATGTCCCTCGAAGTTGGTACTACTCGATAGTGCCTGACAACCATGTACCGCAAACTTACTTTCTAATCAAAATACCGCTTTCTTGAATAAAACTCTCACAAAAATTAATTTTCAATGTTTTCACATATGACTTCGCAGTTAGGCTTGCCCGCTTTGAAGTCCGTAATACCCTTCTCGGTCACACCGGTTCCGGTCACATCTAGGTAGACTAAGTTTGGCGAGCATTGCACCAAATGTTTTAGGGAGTCGTCTGTCACTCGCTTGTAGTGGCGCAAGCAGAGGCGTTCGAAAGAGTTGTCTGTTGGTCGATTGCCGATGCGAATCCAAATGATATTCCGATCGACTGGGTTTGCTGGGCGGCCAAAACAAGAAATGCCTCTATTTGTGATTGGGCTTGGCGGCGTTGTCGCATTCGAACATGGGCCAAAACGACTTATGTTTGGCTGCCCGTCAATGATGTCCCAAAACTGAGGACTACGTAGAATTCTGTTGAAATGATCGGGAGATCCGTCCTGATTTGGAATTCTTCGGTTTGGCGACTCTGCAGAACCGTTGCCATTGGTGCGATCAATTGGGCGCAGGTTTTGCGTCAAATTGATCGTTACAACGACATTTGACAGCCCACGGGGGATTTGCATTGCTCCACAACGCCCCACTGCTTCTGGGATGAGTTCGAAGAAAACTTCTCTTTCACCTCCTGGCACATTTCCGGACGTCCGTGAAGGAGAGGTAGATGGTTGCGTTGATGTGGAAGCTGACGAACTTGTACTCGGTTGTGTTGTTGTTGGGTCTTGAACGGTCTGTGTGTTTTGAGCAATGGGCGGCGTTATTCTCAAGTGCGGTGGGCATTCTAGGAGCAGTTCCTTTAGTGTCAATATAGCATTGAAGCACTGCAAATCGGAGTCAGTGATTGGTGTATCCCTTACGTCTAAGAACTGAGAAAAGAGACGTTATTCACAAACGAAATCAGGAGCCTATAACGCAAAGGTACTTACTTCTAATGATTTGAATCCAAAACGAGACGCCATGCTTCCGTATGGAACAAAATCCGATAGAGTGTGACAACCTTTCAAACTAAGCTTCTTTAACGATGGACATTTCGAAAACAGCATAATATCGTACGGATGGAACCACTCACACGACTCAACGCACAGTTCCTGAAATGACCGAGATCCAGTTATCTTCCGCGTACGATTTGACTTGACAGGCAGCAAATTTTGAGCTCATCCCGATTGTTCAACCCCATCACATTCCCATCTTACCTCAAGCCAAATCAAAGACCTATCTATTTTCTTAAAAATAGAACGAGCACCTTCTGGTAGTAAAACAGAGAGGTGTCTGAAGGCCAGTCTTTTCAAATTCTTCGGGAAGTCCTGAATTGATAGCTGTTCCAAACAAAATAAAACAAATACAGATAGATTTGGATTTATCTGCTAGGGTTATGTACCTCGGAAAAATCAACAAACACAGATTCTAGTTCTAGATCAACAAGATTCTGACACTTTGGAATAATATTCTTCAGTATACACTGTCGTTTTGAATTGTCCTCATTGCATTCCTTCGGGGTGCTCCTTATTTTTATAACAGTGGTATTTTTGTGAGCTTTCTCCAGCGCCGCTCTCAGCACAGCCAATGGTCTAGGTGGGGTCATTAAATCAATTTCATTCCATAGCCGATAATCCTTAACCAAGCCAGAGAATCGAATGCATGTGCTGCGAGGCAAGAGTTTTATGAAAAGTGACATACAAAAGAATTCTGAAACGCATACCTTTCCAAGGAGAGTATTGCATTTGTGTCGAGGTATTTAAATATTTCAATGAGAACTTCATCACAGAATCGGTCCAATGTGAAAATCTGTGCTAGCTCGAGATACTTTTCAGCTGGTTGTCCTTCCTCATCAAGTGTAGAGTTTGAACGTTTTCGTTTCTTAGCTACCATCTTCTCGGATGTAGCAACACTTTCAGTTGGCGTGCTTTCCAAAAACCTCTCCATATCGCCAAGAGCTATTGAATTTTCTTTTGATCAGATGCAGTTATATTATTTTTTTTTCTTGTATTTTTGTATTTTCTTGAAGGAACAGAAAAATACAAAATACATAGAACAAGATAACTACGTCTGCGTCAAATCATATGACAGATGGGAGAAAAATATAAACAAAATGGTATACATTCGGTCAGAAGAGCGTGTTCAGTGGCTCAATACTTAAAACGAAGTTTTTATTCTTGTTTTACCCAATCGGTTTTGAAACTGTAATAAACACAGCTTGAAATTTTCTTTGCATTTTTATAGAAACTTTTTACAAGATATAGTGGAATGAATGGTTATCTCTGCTCTACAGAAGTGAGTTTCGATTAGAGACTAAGAATGGTTCCTGATTTCAATTTCTGATTCATTCGAAGTTTGCTCCTCTGAATGTTTTCTACTCGTCAAATCTAACGAAACTTCATAATTGCTTGTGTCAATTTGACACATGATAAACGCTCGCGGTGCCTGAGGTTTATTTTCTTATTCTGCCGCGTAAATCTTTTCTGAAGTGTGTTTCAATTAAATATTATCAAATAAAAGATGCCTTTCGACACAAACTGGGACATCGATTACTACAAGACAGATTATGAAAGCGAAGAACACTGGAATCTCCGTAGGCGGTTCATGGAAGTGCACAAACACAAGTTTCCCGAAGATGAACTGGTGTGTCTAGCGCAAGTTTTCACAAATGTTGAATTTTTGGGCTGTAAATACCCAGATGAGACAATGCGCTTGGTTGGAGAGTTATCACAGGATGTTGCCAAAGACTTCCGTGCAGATCGTTCGAAAAAGTTGCAGAGAACATTTGTGAAAGCGTCCGATGCTGCCGAAGCAAGGGCCAAAGGTAGAAGAAAGAATTAAATTTTTAAATTCAGTGAGTTGTTGTTGTCTCCCCTTTGAATAAGTTGTTTCCCAACAAAACAACATTCTATCGTTCGTTTTGCAGCAAGAAGACCTCCACCAATAGCAGATACAAACAATGACAGAAGACAGGAACCAAACAGAAGAAAACGGTTCGCCGCTGACTCCGTCGGCGGCTATGAGCCAGCGAGCAAGAAAATACAAACAACTAATCTTATGGGAGGCATGAAATACGGGAACTTTGTGCTCTACCTGATCGGGGGAAGGAACTGCATTCAGGTATCTGGAAACAGGTGTGGCGTTCAGGTTTTAGAGCGAGAATTGCCGTCTAACGGCAATAAGTGAGTTCGTTGAAGACATGCGGTTGTGAGCTTTATTCAAATGTAATTCTGCCTCTTCTGTTTCCAGGCATTTTCAGATACTTGTCGGGAACAGAGTTGTTGGTCAGGCCACAGCACAAAATCTGAAAACGGCGAAGACGGAAGCGTTCGATGCAGCCATGACTGAACTCCGCAAACATTGTTATGTCATTAAGGTGAGTTCATTGTCATTTCTGGGCAGACAATAGGTTCATTCAAATATCTCACAGCAAAACCCTGATGCTGACACCATCGACATCAACAAGTCGAACGAGAAGATTGTTGCCGGAGTGAAACACTGCGAGGCGACCGAAAAGAAGATTGACAGCAACAACGTGGGCTACAAGATGATGAAGATGATGGGGTGGTCTGGAGGAGGACTGGGATCGAAAACGCAAGGTCGCGAAGATCCTGTTGGGTGAGTCAGTTAAGCGTAGGTGAAGTTGAATCTGACGCCATCGTTTCAGTTACCTTTTGAAGACAAACCGGACTGGTCTCGGCAATACAACCGACAAAATGGATCGTACATATTTTCAACAGATCCTCCGAAACTACCTGGAATCTGACGACATTCGTGATCTGAACTTCGAAGCCACATTCACCAAGGAAGAAAGAGCTCTTCTTCACGAGTAAGTTATTTCGGACAAGCATATGGAGCGACTCATTTTGAGATTATTGTTTCGCAGAATTGCTGGGAAAATTGGTCTCAAATCCTCCAGCCACGGAAAGGGTGACGCTCGCAGTTTGGTCGTAAGCAAGAAAACGATCACCACAGAACAAATCCTCACTGAGGTCCTGATCAATCAATCGCCAACTTACTCCAACAAGTACTTCGTACAGGTACCGCCGAGCAAAGCAAAGGAATTCCCGCTACATACAACAGAACTTGAACTTTAAACATAACCTCAACTACAAACTTTTGTCATTGTGGACTTCTGCTATTGGAATAGAGATTTAATTAAAGACATACTAACTGAGTGCAAAGTTTTTTTTTTTTTTGAATGTATCTACATCTCTTGTTGTTGTGGCGCCAGTCCAGGATGGACCTAAAACTCGCCAACAAACACGCGTCTCCAGGCAGCACGATTTCCCGCCTACTGCCTTGCGCACTCCAAGTTGGGCGAGGTCCTTCTCCACTTGTGTGCTAGTCTAGGTCGACCTTTGCTGCGTTGTCCCAATAGCCCGGATTCGAAGACTGACCAGCGACTGCGTTTTGAATTCCTATAATTTGACCCGGAGTTTGCCCACAAAACGTGCCAAAGTGTTGACCATGCCAGCCAAGTGCGCGATGGAGTGCCGCCTATGTCACAACAACCAAAATAAACGAAACCAAACCAAGCGCGATACTTCGCAAAACTCCCCACCAACCCAGACAAAATAAAATGACAATTTTGTTTAACTAAAAAGTTACGTTTATTTATTGGTCATACAGATGAGGTAATTTCTTACTTTTTCATCGATCCCAGGCGAGCCGGGTCCTGGCTGGGGTAGTGCATTGGGGCTCCAGGTGGCGGTGGTATGGACTCAACCGCAGAGGCACTTGTTGAGGGTACAGGTATTGAAGAGTATGGCGCGGCGAAGGCAGCCGCCTGGGAATACAATTGATACGACGACTGCGGAATCAGACTCGGGGGTATCTGATGGATCTTCATTCCTGGCGGCAGGACAGTTACTTCCGGCTGCAAATTGAAGAAGTCATTTGGATTACTCTGCACAGCTGGTGGAATGGCTGGGATGTCATAGCGGCGATCTGTCTTTGCCATGGTGTTTTGTTTTGCCTGTGAATGAGCCCATTTGATGGAAACTTTTCTGCCGTGCATGACCAACTTGTTGAAGGTCTTTTCGGCAGCCATTTCCGCGGCTGAACGCTTGGTGTATTGAATAAAAGCGCACTGCTGGCGTGGGACCAACGCTACGGACCGAATTTCTCCGTACTGATAGAAGTTGTCTCTGATCTGCGGCTCGGTAATGTCCTCGCTGAGATTTCCCACGTAGAGTGTGGTAATGTTTTTGTCCTCGGGCGGCTCCAATGTGGGTAATGTAGCTGCGCGCTTCATAATTTTCTCAGCAACTGGATCATTGCGACCGTAGTAGCGATCTTTGATGTTCTGCTCGCAGAGTGGGTCGTCAGGCTCATTGGGCTTGTCGTGGCGATAGGGACATTCTTCACCACGTTTGCACTCTCCCTTCACCCAGAACGAACAGATGTGAGGTCTGTTCCGTTTGTAGTATGGTGCTGTGCGCGCCAGTTTGGACAACATCTCATTGGCTGCCAAATTTTTTCCCACTGTGCCCGCAGCCTGTGTTCCATCGGTGTCCGCAAGCTCTTTGTCAATGTTTTGAATGTAATATTCCTTGTTGACGTCGCTCTGCGGCATTTGGTCTACGATTTTCAACGCAGCATCACGCACTTGAATTGGAAGCCCATACTCCAAATCTAGCAGGCAGGTTTGACAAACGTTTTTTAAACGGGCACAAGTTTGACAGATTTCGGTTTTTTTGAAACGCATTCTTGCTCCAGGACACCACCGGAATATTGTAAAAGGACGCGTGCATATTTTGCACTCCTTTCCGAAGCGCTCTTTGATCATTCGTACATACGGATTGTCCCCGAGGCAGGTTTGGCAAAGAATTGGAAAGTCAGAGTCTTCCCAATTCTGCCTATTGTAGGTATTCGTTGTTTTTGACATCGCCATGATGAAAGTTTCACTACTTTTTCCTTTACACACTAAAATCCAAACGAAATAATGGTGAAAAAATAAATTTTCTTTTGTGACCTGAACACGATGAATGTATGAGTTTGAAAACACGTCAAGTCCTCTATGCTTGACAGCTTTTATAAAAATTTGTTTTTGACAGTATATCATATGTTGGTAATGTAGTGCGTGAAACTTAACGAAGGCAATTAGTGGTAACTAATATTATCCGTAGATTCTCATTTTATTTTGAAATTATTAATTGTTAAAACAATAAAATATAAATAAATATATGCGAATTCATTGTAAACAATTCGGAGCGAAAGTACCCCAATCCTTGCTGGTGGACGGATTCAAATTCACCCCTGCTACTGGCAGTTCAATAGTACTGTAACTAAATTACCGACAGTGAAGTGTCAGTGTAAACGTAAACAAAACGTTTGTCAAAACAAGCGAAGTATAATTCATGCAAAACTTGAAATAAATAAAACAATTCTTTTAAAAATGGCAAATGTGCCACCAGTTAAAAGATACCGACGAGAAGAAAAACACTCTTCAGATGAAGACGACAGCTACGTGCCGTACGTTCCAGTAAAGGAACGAAAAAAACAGCAGCTCATGAAGCTTGGTCGTATAGTTCAGCTCACGAACGAAGCGGCGGCTCCGAAATCATCTAGTGAGAATGAAAACGACGATGAACTGCAAGAGGAGATATGGGGGCGCAAATACAACATCAGTCTTCTGGATCAACACACTGAACTGAAGAAGATTGCCGAGGCAAAGAAGGTCAGCGCAGTGGAGAAGCAATTGAAAGAGGAGGAGAAAATTCTCGAAAGCGTTGCAGAGAAAAAGGCTCTTATGGGTGTTGCCGAATTGGCCAAGGGCATACAATATGCAGATCCTATCAAAACTAGCTGGAAACCGCCACGTTATGTCCTCGCGATGCCCGAGGAAAAACATGAAGCCATACGAAAAAAGCTTCGTATTCTGGTCGAAGGCAACGATGTACCTCCGCCGATCAGGAGTTTCAAAGAAATGAAATTTAACAAGGCCATCCTAAGCGGGCTAGAAAAAAAGAATATTAAGAAACCTTCCCCCATCCAAGTGCAGGGCATACCCACTGTGCTGTCGGGGCGCGATCTGATTGGCATTGCATTTACTGGATCTGGAAAGACGTTGGTTTTCGTGCTGCCACTGATCATGTTTGTCCTAGAGCAGGAGGTACGAATGCCTTTCATAAAGAATGAGGGACCATATGGTTTGATCATTTGCCCTTCAAGAGAGTTGGCTAAGCAGACGCACGACATCATTGCGGTAAATTGGCAAATTTTTAATTTGACATAGATTTTACATAGCTTCATCCTTTGCAGTACTATTGCAAGCAACTGCAGGAAAATGGAATGCCTGAGATCCGAAGTTGCTTGGCCATCGGAGGACTTCCAGTCTCGGAGGCAGCGGATGTCATATCGCGCGGAGTTCACATCATGGTAGCCACCCCAGGTCGCCTCATGGACATGCTGGACAAGAAAATAGTTTCGCTTCATATCTGCCGGTACTTGTGCATGGACGAAGCTGATCGCATGATCGACATGGGCTTCGAGGAGGACGTCCGAACAATATTCTCATTTTTCAAAGGCCAACGGCAGACGCTGCTCTTCTCCGCCACTATGCCGAAAAAGATTCAGAACTTTGCGCGGTCGGCGCTTGTGCAGCCGGTGACGATAAACGTTGGTCGTGCCGGTGCTGCGTCAATGAACGTTACCCAAGAGGTTGAATATGTCAAACAAGAGGCCAAGGTTGTGTATCTGCTCGAATGCTTACAGAAAACCCCACCGCCGGTGTTGATATTCGCAGAGAAGAAACAGGATGTAGACTCCATCCACGAGTACCTCCTATTGAAGGGCGTGGAAGCAGTTGCTATCCACGGCGGCAAGGATCAAGAGGAACGTTCTCGAGCTGTTGAGGCATATCGCAACGAGCAAAAGGACGTCCTTGTCGCCACAGACGTCGCCTCAAAAGGTCTGGATTTCCCCAACGTTCAGCACGTCATCAATTACGACATGCCAGATGATGTGGAGAACTACGTCCATCGCATTGGACGAACTGGTCGTTCAAATACAATGGGCCTGGCGACGACGTTCGTAAATAAGACCACCGAGCAGTCAGTCTTGCTGGACTTGAAACACTTGCTTATCGAAGCGAAACAGAAGGTCCCACCATTCCTCGCTGAACTGTGCCCAGAATCGGAGAAGTACCTCGACCTGGGCGACTCGCACGGGTGCAGCTACTGTGGCGGCTTGGGCCACAGAATCACGGACTGTCCAAAGCTGGAGGCTGTCCAAAGCAAGCAAGCTTCCAACATCGGTCGGCGGGACTACTTGTCCAACACAGCGGCCGATTACTAATTTTTTTTTATTTGTATTTTTCGGAGATAAGCTTTAATAAACGTTTAACCTCAATCACCCTCGTGTTTGATAACGGTAGCTGAATGTAACTGCGCATGCATTTTCCTGGACTTCAGTTTCCACATCCTCTTGATTGAATTTGGAAATTCTCCGTAATCTTTTCCGCAGAACAGAGAATTAACGCGAATTCTCTTATCAATAGAGAGACCGATTCGGGATTTCCTCAATGAATGCAAACATCAACAACGCTGGCTTTCCTGTGAATGGACTTTATTGGAATTCACAACTGTGTGCTGATAGCAAAAAGAGAGGGAATCTCCCTCTTCCCCATCCCTGACACGGGGGATGCATTCACCAATTTGTTGTGACTACAAACAATGATATGGTGCTTCGATCCGTTCATATGCTGAATGTGGCTGGTAGTTTTGCTAATAGGTGGCACAGGCATCAGTGGGTGTGTGGGAAGACAGTCAGACAGACAAAATGGATCACATTTGACAACTGAAAAATGGTGCTGTTAGACTGTACCACGCAATTTTGACTACAATGGGCTGATTTAGATTATTTCATGAAACAAATGCTGTCGTTCAGCGGGCAAACATGGTAGACAATTCTTGGCTTTGCGCCAGCTTCTAGGGAAGACCCAGCAAATGCAAATCAATGTTCACGACACTATCGTCGATTCCTAGTTATGGTCTGTCATGTCTAGGTTTGAGTTTCCTTCGTAACTAATCATTGTGTAGGATGTGAGGTCTCTAGATCTAGAGTAGGGATCAGTTTTTAACTGACAAATACCAACATAGACAAGGCTAGTAGGTGTGCCAAGTGGCTGTACGTTGATAGATGGGAGCTAAACAATATCACTGGGTAAAAAAGACTGATAAGATATAATTTTTTTGAGCTAAATGTAATTATATTGAGACTTTGGTTGATCGGAATAATAAGATCCATTATAAAATACTTGGATTCGTGCTTTAAATTTATATCTACCAAAATGAAAGGAAATGCATTTAAAAAGTAAAATCCCGTTAATTCGATGGCCGGTTATAAGGAACATTGATTTCATTGGATCTATGAATTAAAAAGAGTGAAGAGCGTGGACAACTTTTGTGCCACTTTCCGGTAACTTTCTGGGCAACAAGAAAGTTTGTAAGGATTTTTCACAGAGCTCCCTGACTGCTTTCGTTGCTGGAATGCAACATGATGCATTACTGCAATACCATTTAGATCGGTTTCCTAAAAACTTGGAAGACTAGATGGAAGAGCAAGTAGAACGATTTCACCAGGACCTAAGGCCAATTGAAGAACGATACCACGGCAGGCGGGGTAATTTTTAATATAATGGTTATATATTTTCCCCAGAAAATGAATAGAAAAACTTGGTGTCGTTTTTTTTACCTAACCTATCCTAAATTTAACGTGGATAAATATTACGTGGCCGCCATGGCGTAGTGGGTAGAGTGCGACGTTTACACGTCGAAGGTCTAGATTCGACTCTCAGCTCAACACGAATTTTTCGAATTTTTCACGGCACCACCTCTTTCGAGCGGCTGACAACACTCAAAGAGTACTAACTGTCTATGAAAGCTTCTCAAGTTTCGCCGTTCGGATTCGGTAAAAAACTGGAGGTACCCTCTTCTCGTTCGAGAACAGTAGTGCGCACAACACGAGTAGTTGATGAGCAAGCTAGGCCCTGGTCCCCCTTTGGACTGTAGCGCCAACAATTATTATTATTATTATTAAGCTTTAGACTTCAGTGTGGTGAAGTAAAAAATTCGAAAAAATGGTGTTGAGCTGGGAGTCGAACCTAGACCCTTCGGCGTTTGAGCGTCGCACTCTACCCACTACGCCACGACGACCACGAGTCTAAAGATTGGGGAGGTATAAAGCCGTATTTAGATTAGGGTAATAAGCACCCAAAAGAAAAAAAACTGTTGAACGAATTTATCGCTTGTGCAATATGCCTTCGAGTCAGCTTAATAATAAAATTATATACGAGGGGCGTTCAATATATTCTCGGTATCGGGGTGAAATTGTGGTTATCATATTTTAATGCATTCATGTAAAATTTCATATAAACGTGATTATGAATTCACGTTTTTTCTCTAGTTCAACAGAATCGTAATGGCAACTGAGACGATGATGGTGAAAATTGAGCATCGCGCTGTAATTAAATTTCTCACTAGACAAGTAAAAAAGAGTCAAAAAACTATTCATGAAGAGATGGTGGCTGTTTACCAGGGTTCCGCACCTTCATTGTCAACTGTGCAAAAGTGGTCAAGTGAGTTCAAGAGAGACAGAAAGAGCACTGAAGATGACCAACGCTCCGGAGCCCCGGCTATTGCTTGTCCGGGAGAAAGCATCAAAGAAGTCGAAAAACTTATTCTTGAGGATGCTCGAATAAATGTGAAAATGATGGCAGAGATCACCAAGCTTTCAACTGGTACCATTTACACCATTCTTCATGACCATCTTAACCTTTCAAAGGTCAGTGCAAGGTGGGTGCCACGAATGCTCACAGCGCCTCAGAAAAAAGTGAGGCTCGCATACTGTAGAGAGCTTTTGGAGATGTGTAGTGAGAACGCGGACGGTGTTATGGATCGAATTGTTACTGGGGACAAAACATGGGTTCACCACTATGACCCTGAAAGCAAACAAGAGTCCATGCAGTGGCATAAATAAGGAACAGATCCCCCGAAGAAGTTCAAAGACACTACGTCTGCCGGGAAGCTCATGGTCACAGCTTTTTGGGACTCAAAGGGAATCTTGCTCATTGATTACAAAATAAAAGGTGAAACCATCAACGTCACATTCTTCGCTTTCTTCTTCTTCTTCTTGTGGTGCTACAGTTCGGGGTGGACCTGGGCCTCAACCAACATGTCTCTCCAGCCAGCACGATCTTTCGCCAGCTGTCTTCAGTTGCGCACTCCAAGTTGGTTGAGGTCCTTCTCCACTTGTGTGCGCCGCTTAAGTCTAGGTCGTCCACTGTTGCGTTGTCCCAATGGCTCGGATTCAAAGACTTTTCGGCCCGGAGCAGTGGTGTCCATACGCTCTTCATCTTAAGCGTTGTATCCGTAGACGCTTGACCAGGCGCATGTCGCTGTACAGGCCATAGAGTTCGTCATTAAATCTTCTACTCCAGATGCCATCAACGCAAACAGGACCAAAAATCACACGCAAAACTTTTCTCTCGAAAAGACTAAGGGCTTCCTCATCCGCCTTTGCTAACGTCCAAGATTCTGCGCCATATAGTAGGACGGGGTCCTTCGAGAGAGGGCTTTATTACTCAATTGCCTCTTGAGCCCAAAGAAACAGCGATTGGCAAGAGTGATTCTGCGTTTGATTTCTGTACTGATGTTGTTGTCCCTGTTTACCGCGGAGCCGAGGTAGACGAAGTCCTTAACTACCTCGAAGTTTTTGCTGCCTAGTGTCCTTCGCTTTCACTTTGCATAATTTACGGGAAGAAATTAAAAAGAAAAGACGGGGTTAACTCGCAGCGAGTGTGTTGCTTCTTCACGACAACGCTCCTGTCACACGGCTCGAGTTTCCAAGGCTGCTGCGAGATATTGTGGTTTCGAAGAAATCCAACACCGATCTTGCCCCTAGTATTTACTGTTTCCGGATTTGAAAAAATGTCTTCGTGGAAAAAGATTTTCGGATGATGAAGAACTCAAGTCGGCAATAAATGGATATTTTGCAGAGAAAGAGGAAATTTATTTGTTTAGGGTTTAAAAAAGCTTATCTCAACATACAACAAATGCATTGATCTTAGGAGAGATTATATTGAAAAATAAAAACAATTTAAATTGCATTCGCATTTTCCTTCATATCGATACCGAGATGTATTGAACGCCTCTCGTTTCCTAATTAAATTTGCCTCGTTGTTCAAAACCTAGTTGCGATAGAATTTCTTGTAATCGGATTCAGGCATTCGATACAACTGAAAGCGGGCCCGAAGACATTATATCTCGAACACCCTCATCTTTTCTATCTGGGAAGAACTCAGACTGAATCACACCGGACAACCGTACACCATGATTGACCGCTTGAGGACCACGTAGCAGATCAACTTTACTGGAGCTTTCAAACAACCAACTTGCCGCAGCAAAGGCTTTCTTAGCTCTATTTAGAGCTGTAACTGCAAGCTTACCAAAGTACAAATACTAAATGCCAATAAAACACATTACTCAATATGTCTCGGGACTGACATATAGGAGGCGTCACTAACAAAAAAAACCATTCCATTTTTAGAAAGTACAAACATTCAAATGATAACTGCCAAATTTTCATGATAATCTGATGTTTAGGCTACAACTTACAGTGCCTCAAGCGACATTAATTCTGCGATTTTAAAAACAAAAAAACAAACAGCATTTCGTGTGTTGATTATGGTAAACACTGCCTTTTGATTGGAAAAGTACAGTGAAAGCTCAGCAGTGGCTTGAAAAGTGTAACTGGACTCTGCTTTATCAGATATGTGCTGATTTTAAAAATGGCCGTACAGACACTAACGATTTTGAACGCTCTGGAAGTCTAATTGAGGTGGTTACACCTGAAAACGTCAAAAAAATACACAAAATTGTTTTAGAAAACCGCAATATGAAATTGCGTGAGATAGCTGACACCTTTAAGATGTCAGACGACGAAGGTGTGCACACCATTTTGAGTGAACATTTGTCCATGAAAAAGCTGTTTTCGAAATGCGTGCGCGTTTTCTCACATTGGCCCAAAAACAACAACGTATGGATGATTCTGAGAGCTGTTTAGAGCTGTTTCGCCAGAATAAAAAGGACTTGAGATGAAACGTGGATCCACCACTACACTTTAGAGTAAAATCGGCAAACAGTGGAGTGGACAGCAACCGGTGAACCACTAACATAGCGTCCAAAAACAAAACGGTCGGCTGGCGAGGTTATGGCATCCGTATTTTGCGATGCTCACGGAATTTTATTCATCGACTATCTTGAGAATGGCAAAGGGATCAACAGCGAATACTAAATGGCATTATTGGTGCATTTAAAGGAAGAAATTGCAGAAAAACGGTTCCATATGAAGAAGGAAATATTCTCCTCCACAAGGCAATGCACAGTGTCACAAGTCGTTGGCTACCATGGCCAAATTGCACGAATTGGGCCTTGAATTGCTTTCGCACGACCCGTATTCTCCAGATCTGGCCCTAGCGACTTGTACTACTTTTCACACCTCAAAAAGAGGCTCGCCGGAAAAGAATATGGCTCGAATAAGTCGAATGAGGAGGTGATTGCCGAAACTGAAGCCTATTTTGAGGCAAAATATAATTCGTTCTATAAAAATGGTATCGAAATGTTAGAGCGGCGTTGGACTGATTGTATTGCAACTATGAACTCGAATTTTGCCTAGAAAATGTGTTTCTATTGTCTTAGTGACTTACGTGTTATTCAAGTACATTTTGCACAGTTAACAGCTGGCTCCTTGGGTCGAATAGGCCGAACTTGCACCGTTTTATTTATGTGCAAATGACTCTTTGGTTTACAACACCGTATTCCATAACATAAGATGTTCATCTGCCATTCAGGAGGTTATTGATTGAGATTGATATACAGGAAGTAACATTTTTTAAAGAAAAGCTCAAAAATGATGGCCATCAAAATGTGTGTAAGCTTGTATTATTATTTTAAATAATGAATTACGTTTATCAAAATGTTATCCCCGAATTCGGAAACGCCCACCAAACAATTCTGAAGGTTACAACCATCTCAGGATTCAAATTGAAGACAGCTAGCTAAAGTTCGTGGCAGTTGAAGAGGATTTTTGTTTAAGGTCACGAAAAGAAGAAAAAGTCATTCAACTGTGGAAGCATATTTTTATGCAAATATGGAAGCGACAATTGTTGTGCAATGATAAGTTTCATCAAGTGGTTGGAAAATGTTCCCTTTACCCTTTTACGTTGTAAAAAATGGGCGTACTCCATTAGATGTTAGATGATGCGCAAGTTGACAAGGGGACTAGGCTCTAACCTCTTGTCCATCGAGTAGAAGGAACATACAATTTTTAGCGACTACGAACAAAGAATTTTCAAAAGGTCTTCGCCTTTGAGTGTTGTTATGAGCTCTGCTCGAAAGTGCCGTGAAATATGGTGCCGTGAAAAATGCGTGGTGTTCAGCCCATGGATTAAACCTGAGGCTTTCGCTGTGTGAGTGTCGCACATTGTGCACGGTGGTCACACATTAGTTTTCGTTAAAAACAACATCTGCAATAACTTCCTCAAGATCGCCACTGAAAGGTCATTCAAACTGAATAGTGTGTTCTATATAAAATCTTATGGCCCAACTAAAAACACAAGAGATGTCTTTGATCTGCAGAAAAATCATATTCAAGATTAAAGCGGTCTTAACTGGGCACTGGAATGTTGTTGGCTTGGCGAAAGACTAGAAATATCACTACATGAGAAGAAACGAGAACGAGAAACTATCCGAAGGAAGGCTAGTCAAAAACAAGCATTTTCTAGAAAAATTTCCGTCCCCTGCGCCGGGATAAGTTCTTCTTTAATATCCTATGAATCTTTCTGTGAATGTATATATTTGTTGTTTAATTAATACAGAACAAATTTAAGAAGCAGCTTTCCTTTTCATTCGTGACATGTAAACAGTCTTACAGCAGTCCATCCCTTGTAGTTACCGTACTGACATAGCCTGGCATTCCTTCTCTCTCGAAACTAAAAACGATCCCATTCGCCTTAACTGCAGAGGCGGGAACAAGCTGCTCTAACTCACAATTCGGAGGTAACTTGTTGCTTTTCGTCCCTCAATTCCGAAGAAATCCAACATAGAAAACAACGATTATGCAGAAGACGTAAATGTTCGGCCTTTTTTGCACAGCGGGAGTACTCACAAAGTTTAGTTTTAAAATTAAAGAAAATAGTGTGACTATTAACATGGACAGAGGAAGCAGGGAGCGAAAACGGCTTTGAAAGCACCTGAATTCCTTATGGTTCAAAACGTCATTTGTCATTTCTGCTAAGTAGGATTGTCGCATCATTCGCGATTGTAAAGAGATGATGAACATTTCAATTTTCTGGTACTATTAGGGTTTCCAAAATTGGATGGAGTTTTCTTCTTTAAAGGCAATCAACATCAACAATTTAACATTCGAGCCATAAGCCTTCACTTTGAGTTGTGTGTACTTCATCTGAATGAATTTTGAATTTTTGTAGTGGGTAGAGTGCGTCGCTTACACGCCGAAGGTTTAGATTCGATTCCCGGTTCAACACATCGAATTTTTCGCGACACTACCCTTTTCTAGCTGATGACAATACTCAAAGAGTTGTAACTGTCTAAAAAATCTTCTCAAACTTCGCCGTTCGAAGTCGGCAAAAAACTGTAGGTCTCTTCTACTCGTGAGAGAACAGTAGCACGAGTAGTTGATGATCAAGCTAGGCTCTGTGAACTGTCGCGCCAATCAATTTTTAATTCGAGAAGGACTGTGTATTGTTTTTCTCTAAGTATCCTTCATGAACCATTATAATAATTGTTAGCGCTACAGTCCAAAGGGGGATCAGGGCCTAGCTTGCTCATCAACTACTCGTGTTGTGCGAGCTACTGTTCTCTCACGAGTAGAAGGGACCTACAGTTTTTTGCCGACTTCGAACGGCGAGATTTGAGAAGCTTTCTTAGACAGTTAATACTCTTTGAGTGTTGTCAGCAGCTCGAAAGAGGTGGTGCCGTGAAAAATTCGAAAAATTGGGGTTGAGCTGGTAGTCGAACCTAGATCCTTCGGCGTGTGAGCGTCGCACTCTACCCACTACGCCACGGCGACCACATTCATGAACCATTTTAATTCGTAAAATGTCCTTCAATTCATTGCATACCTGAAAGTTATGATCATTTGGAATATTACTGTAAGGCATGTCAGTTCGAAGATGGCTTGGTCGGTTCAGTGTATTAAACTGAAATCGACGCCATTGAGTACGGAACAAAACCTATGCAGTCTGGTCGAGAGAATTGACGCGAGTTACACTTTTGACTACCTTGTCGTCGTTGATATCCCAAGATTTCTTGCACATTTTGCTGAAGCAGCTCATTTAAAATTTAAAAACAAATTCAAAACCAAATACCTGTCTTTGTTAACTTTCTCAAAGTTCGTCGTATGCAATAAGTTGGACGTCTTCTCACCACTGAGAGAACAACAAAACGTACAACTCGAGTTGCTGATGAGGTTAGATTCTGTACTTCAACGCCCTGTAACCTATTTTATTCGATTCAGGTGAGTAATTCTTAAGGCAAATGGAGTTTTTTTTCCTATAAATTTCCTCCAAATGTTATTTGAATCGTTGATTTGGAAATTATTACACCAAACACGACTACTTTTTCAGTAGTAAGGTCTTGTTAATCATTTCTATGAGCAAGCTACAGCACAGGCAGCAGAAACTTCGAGGTAGTCATGGACTTCGTCTATCTCGGCTCCGCGGTAAATAGGGACAACAACACCAGTACCGAAATCAAACGCAGAATCACTCTTGCCAATCGCTGTTTCTTTGGGCTCGAGAGACAATTGAGTATTAAAGCCCTCTTTAGAAAGACGAAGATCGCTTTATATAACAGCTTGATCATACCCGTCCTACTCTATGGCGCGGAATCTTGGACGTTAACAAAGGCGGATGAGGAAGCCCTTAGTCTCTTCGAGAGAAAAGTTCTGCGTGCGATTTTTGGTTCTGTTTGCGTTGGTGGCATCTGGAGGAGAAGATTTAATGACGAACTCTATGGGCTGTACAGCGACATGCGCCTGGTCAAGCGTCTACGGATACAAAGCTTAAGATGGCTGGGCCATGTAGAGCGTATGGACACCACTGCTCCGGCCCGAAAAGTCTTTGAATCCGTGCCATTGGGACAACGCAACAGAGGACAACCTAGACTAAAGTGGCGCACACAAGTGGAGAAGGACCTCAACCAACTTGAGTCCGCAACTGGAGACAGCTGGCGAAAGATCGTGCTGGCTGGAGAGGCATGTTGGTTGAGGCCCAGGTCCACCCCGGACTGTAGCGCCACAAGAAGAAGAAGAAGCTACAGCACAAATAGTTTTTTCAAAACACTGTTATATTATGCCAGAAATAAAGTATCTATCTATCTTCTTGTGTACTCCAAATTGTGATATGTCAGCAGAGTAATGTATGGCGCAGCTGTATGGCTGAAGTCTGCAGAGCAGCTTGCTCATCAAGTCTTTTTTGGCAACAATATTCATAGCAAATGAAGCAAAAGTATGGCATCGTAGTACTTCTCTGTTTAGTTCAGGTATGCGGCTAACGGCGTTCTTGAAAATCAACTTGAAGATAAATGAAGGGTCAGGTCAGACCCTGAATCTAGACCTTTACAATGACAACCGATTTTCTACCTCTTTTTCTTCTTTGCGTGGTACTCCAGACCAGAGTGACCTCAACCAACATGTCTCTGAAGCCAGCTCCAATAACGGCTGCCCCGCCTCCGTAAGCCTGTATACATAGGTGTGTTCCAGTACTTTCTGTACTGAATTCTGAAGTCTGTCATTTGTTGAGGAGTGGGGGTAAATCTCTCTCAGAAAGAGGAAAAGTACGGGAACTTATCTAAATCAAATGTGTAACGTATGTCATTAAGAAATGTCAAATTCACTTTTTCGATACAGAAAACAGAAACAACGATGAAATTTAAGACACATACACAATGCTTACTTATCTCTGTACGCGCACCAATTAATTTAAAAGAAAACCAGCAACCTACCCACATGAATTTCTTGTGTTAAAATGGGCAAAGTGGGGAAATATTTTACTCTCTCCGAGAGCGCTCATTTGACAAAAAACCTATTTTTTCGGTATACGGGAACAGACTTTGTGTTAGTTTGTGTTGTTTTTTCATTGTTTTGTGTTGTTTTTTCATTGTTTTGTGTTGTTTGTTCGAGCACGGGAACACACTTAATGTTTCCATACGAGTTGACAGTCGCGTTGTAACTGACAGCATGCTAGAGATTTGTATCGTGTAAAGTACTGAAGTAAGAACCGGACCAGATGTGACAATTTCTTCCACAATACATGGATGACTGTGTCAACTTTCTGAAGTGACCCTGTCTCGATTTGTATGAAACATGCGGTTAAGTGCAGGCATTTTAAAGGGCGACACTTTATTATTGCAAGCTGAGAATAGCTGGTTCCTTAAGAAAGTGAAGGCTGTAAAAGGAGCTCTTAGATAGAATATATAAAGCTTTATTAAGTGTGCTCTACGGTTTGGAGTGAGCCCTGGACGTGTGCTTCTTCAGGCAACTTGAACTCTTCACAGAGGAGAAAATTTCAATGCCCAGTGTGTTTCCTGTTTCATTGTCGTAATGACTCGAACTTGAAGAATCTTCGGGACTGAGGAGCGGTGTCCATTCGCTTCATATAATGTTCCGTGGCAAATACAATGAATCGAAACACTTCCAGAGCTTTTCCGAACTCAAATGATTTTATACATAGAACAGCCACATTATCTTCGTGCGGACGCATTATTCGGTAGTCTGTAATGGCCCTTGGCTGCTATCAAAACAACCGACCATCCAGACCTAATCTGGGCACACTATATTCCATCCTTATTTCACACGAAATCGCCTTACAATCTTTTTGGACCCGCATAAAGTCAAACAGAGCTGTGAAATAAAATGAAAGCAAATCAAACTCCAAAGCCTACATCAAATAATTCCGAAGAACGTCTCCACTTATCAAGACGAAGCTAAATTCAAGCCCAACGTAATCGTTGAAAATTAGCCTGAAAACAGTTGAATTGATAACTTATTCGCGATCTGCACTGAAAACACGAAGCCGCTTATCAAAGATTCTATTGAACTTACTCTATCAATCGGTCAAGTCCCGAGCGTCCCCACCAAGCCGTCCCGCTCAGAAACGATGATGATCTTGACGACACGACGCGATCGCCGTGCTTAAGCCGAGTGGAGGTAATATAAGTGTCTGGCAGAGCTGTCGGATTTAGTTTGTTTCCAGTGCTCGTGTCTGCAGCATCTAAAAAGTTAACAATTCCAACACTGCTTCTTGCTCTGCCTACACAAGTCGAATTTTGAAACTCAAATGTAAGTAGCCGTCTAGCAGGTCCAAGGTGTGAATTGGTTGTGTGACAGTGTGCCTAATTGACCGCCGCGGTGACTGGCGTGCGTCGTCGTTGCGGATGAACAAGTTTTATTGATTTTTTCAAGATTCGTGTTTTTGTTTTGTGGCAGTTTAACTTACCTCAAATTGTGATTGGTGCGATGGACGAGCGTCAAAATTAAATGATTAATGAAATCTGTGAGAACATCGGTTTGTGCCGCTGCGGTTTTTCGACATTTTACGGGAATTAATTGCCGAAACCTGACGGGAATTAGAAATGAATTGCCGGACATTTACGGAATTGAAACAGCTGAGAAATGAGAAGCGAGACACAGCTGGTGTATGATGAGCATAAACAAAGCGCATTAGCACTGACCTCTGTGTGGAGGCCAGTCGGGCGGTGGGTCCGATCAGATTGCCTGTGCTGAGGCGTTTCCTTATCAGTTGTGGTGTTCTGCATTATTTAATGTTTTTTCTCCTTCCTCACTTGTGAGCACACTCGTAAGCGGCAATTGTCGCCAATTTGCTGAGCGCCTGGCAAATTGATGATAGAGCTATTATGGCGTCGTTTACCAAACTTGTTGGCGATGCTTAGGCGATTTCGTGGAGAGTATAATGCAATCGGATGTGTTATGCATCGTTGAAAGTGAATGGGTTTGCGAGCTTAATTTATGTGGTGAAACTTATTGGCAGTTGATGGCAGTTGTAGCTTTCATTTAAATGAGGCTGCCTGTTAGCCGTAAATCTTCTTCAGGAGTGGGTGTCACGGGCGAGATTTAATGCACTTGTTGCAACTGGAATGGAAAACTTTCTGTCACTGATTGAATGCTATCAGTTGTGTTCATGTGCAATTCTTGCGAAACGTGACGCAGTTTTTGTCCGTGTTCTCAAATTGCATTCGTAAGATGTCATAATCCACTTTGTGTGGCTGTTTAATTACAGCACTTGTAAGTTACAACGAGCTCGTTTAGTCTGACAGTGCAGTTTTTAAATAAATGAAATGACAGTTAATAGCTCTGTTCCTAGGCGTGGTAGAAAGAAACAATTCTGAGATTCTTTCTCTGATCATTATGCATTATTTTCTCTGTATGATTGCCTTACAGTCTCTTTCTTATTTTACTTCTGTCTTTTCTTCTAAACTTGTCGAATTTGGACATTTTTCAAAAATGTCCTCCTCTTATAATGTTTTAATATGTCACTAAAGCCAGCAAGTTATACAATATAGATTAAGTTTAACTCTGTTGTTAATAGTTGTACGAATGGAAATTAGAAAAAAACATTAGCACAAGTTGTTCTGCATTATGAAATTGATGAGTCAGTGATCGGCGATTCCTTAAAGGAATTGTTCATTGTGCTCATTCTCCAATATATCCACAAATTTCGTTTGCTTGTCAATTTATTTTTATTTTTTATTGCATTGTTTTATGAGTTGTTCAAGTTAAATATATTTTTCCAGGTACAGTGCTATCTGGATAGGGCAAAATAATTATTTTACTGGCCGTTACAAACAAACAAGTTCACCTTATCCAATAGTGTTTTCTAACCCATGGAATAAGTGTATGTGACTAAAGGTTTATTGATATTTATTGTTATCAATATCTATTCCCCAAAAACAAATCTTAACATTAGTCAGTTTTTTTCTAACTGTCAGTACTTTGTGCGCAGTTTTTTCGCGAATGTCGCAATACTCATACGTGATATTAGGTGTGTTCCCGTGCCCGAAAAAGATAACACAAAACAACACAACGTCCGTTCCCGTATTCCGAAAAAATGGGTTTTACGTCAAATGAGCGCTCTCTCGAAAGAGTAAAATCCAGTTCCCACCCTGCCAATTTTAACAAAAGAAATTTTTGTGAGTAGGTTGTTGGTTTTCTGTCAAATTAATTGGTGTGCGTATAGAGATAAATGAGCATTGACCTATTACCTCTGTGAATGTGTCTAAAATTTTGTTGTTTTTGTTTTATGTATTGAAAAGTGATTTTGACATTTCTTTTATTGACATACTTTACACATTTGATTTAGATGCGTTCCCTTGTCGTAATTCTTCCAAAAATTTATCCTGCATTCAGCACATTCTGTCATTTGTAACACATTACTCAATAAGTCCCGGGGCGAACCAATAAAAACACATTTTCTAGACAAAGTTCGACTTTATTCGTAAGCATAGTGTCCTTCAAAAGTGATCGTCCAACGCCCCTCTAACATTTCGATACCTTTTTTATAGAAAGATGTTTTTGGCCTCGAAATATGCTTCAGTTTCGGTGATCCCCCTCATTCGATCCATATTTCTTCAGATGAGCACCTTTTTGAGGTCTAAAAAGAGGTGGAAGTCGATGGGGGCTAGATCTAGAGAACACGGTGCGTGCGACTTGTGACACGGTGCATGGCCTTGGTGGGAGATACCAACAGTATTCGCTGTTGATGCTTTTGCCCGTCTGTAGGTAGTCGATGAATAAAACTCTGTGCGTAATACGGATGCCATAAACTTGCTAGCCGACCTTTTCGTTTTTGGATGCTTTAAACGTGGTTCATCGACTGCCGTCCTCTCCGTTTCACTGCCGAGTTGGGTGGATTCATGTTTCTTTCATTGTGACACACTGACATAAGAAACCCTGTTTGTTCTCTCTTAGGATCATCGATACGTTGTTGATCCATTGTGAGCAAAGGTGGCATCCGTTTCGAAAACAGCTTTCTCGTGGACAAATTCATGCAAAATAGTTTACACACTGCCTTTAGATATCTCTAAGGTGTCAGCTATCTCACGCAATCTCACTTTGTGGTTTACCAAAACGATTTTGTGTACTTTTTTGACGTTTTCAGGTGTAACCACTTCAATTGGCCTTCTGGAGCTTTCAGCATGGTTGGTGTCTGTACGGCCACGTTTAAAGTCAGCATACCACTAACATACAGTTGTTTTTGAAGGAGCAGAGTCCCTGTAACACTTTTCAAGACATTACTGAGCTTGCTCTGTATTTTTTTCCACCAAAAAGCAGTGTTTAATCAACACACGGAATTCTGTTCTGTCCGTTGTTTTAAAAATCGCAAGAGTGGCGTTACTTGAAGCACTGTAACTTGTTACCTAATAATCAGATTGTATTGAAAATTTTTGCATGTTTGTATTTCCTAAAAATATGGATTTTTTGTTATTGCCCCTATATGTTGGTCCCGAGACTTATTGAGTGATGTATTATTAAATTCCACTCTATTCCTGTCACCCTAATCGTTAAGATCGGATTTTAAAGAGCTTAGCATATGCTGTCGTTCCAAGTCAATGGCCGAAGAAGAGTTGCGAGACCCAAGGAACGAATATGAATGGAGGGTATTGTCATCAGCGAAGAAGTGGTTAGGATTAGAAGTGGCTGTTGCTTTTGAAAGAATTAACATTTTTCATTCACTTCTGCACTGAACATTGTTCATCTCTAATGAAAGATGAAATTTGAAGATGAAAGAAATTTTCCAAACCAATTTTGGCACTGTCTTTCTCTTAATACTTTCTCACCTTAAACACATATAATAACTTTTTAGCTATCTGTGTCGTGGTTTTTCCGTTTCGGAAATCATTTAGAAAACCTCTCAAAAATGCTAACATTGCCCGAAACCTTACTTACAAACCAACAGAGTACAACACAAATTTAAAACGATTCTTAAACATGCAAAATTTGACAAAAATTGTTGCCCAGTCTCCATATAACTTGTTCATAAATTTCCATCAGAGGCGAGGTGGGTCCTTATCTGGAGATATGAGCGTTTCCAAAAGCATTGCTGAGAATTAAGAGTTTTTCATGAATAATCCTATAGACAAAAGAGTTGATAACTTTGTTTTGAAAATATGAATTTATACATTTGCGGTCTCGCCATTCAGGGACCACATTCCAAAATGAATACAAATGGGATATGGTGTTGCGAATGATAAGGTTTTATTGCCATAGAAGCTTGCTACAAAGAAAATAGTAGCTTGAGCTTGAGTGTGGCCGCCGTGGCGTAGCGGTTAAAATGCGACACTCTACAGCCGAAGGTCCAGGTGCGATTCCTGGCTGAACACCTCGCAGTTTTTACGGCACCACCTCTTTTGAGATGCTGACAGCCCTCAAGGCCTAAAAAATTCAAAAAAAACTTCAATTTGTCCTTTGGAGTTGTCAAAAAACTGTAGGTCCCTTCTACTTGTGGGAGAACAGAAGAAAACACGAGCAGTTGATGAGAACGCTAGAGCCTGGTCCACTTTAGGCTTTTTTTTCTTGCCTTATGCATTAGCCCTGGTTACCAGAAATCTCGCCTTCCAGACTCAATTTTAGTTTTGTGACACAATTTCCCACAATTCGTCATTTGAAAATGATTTCTGCAGTGAACCCCGAAACTTTTGTCAGTAGTTTTGGCATCATTTCAAAATATTATACAAAAGACTTCCTTTTTTTCTTTGATTGGCGCTACAGTATTGTATTTCTCTTCGTCTCCTTCTTAAGGCGCTACGTTCCGGGGTGCACATGGGTCTCAACCAATATACCTCTCTAGCCAGCAAGATCCCCCGCCAGCTGCTTTCAATTACGGACGTGAAATTCGTTGAAGTCATTCTTTACTTGTGTGCGCCATCTCAGCCAATAACTCGGATTTGATAACTTTTCGGGTCGGACTAGAGGTGTCCATACGCTCTGCATGGCTTAGCAATTTTAAGAAGACACTTGACCCATTCTGTCGTAAAGCATACAAAAGCTTACGAAAATCTTTCTATTTCAAGCTTTAGTTCTAAATCAAAGCTGATTTTTTAATCGATCGAACCCCAACGAAATTTAAGAGAGCGAACAGTGAACTGAAGTTGTTACATTAAATGACTCATTAAAATTGATCAAAAAACCTTTAGGTTTTAACAGTTAACAAACGCAACACGCAATCGCCTCAACACAGTCCAAGTTTCAAGTTCTTCTTCAACATCCTCCAATTGAGCCTTCATCGCTTTGAATGCTCCAAGATCTTCAAACAACATAACGTCTGTTCCCGTATTCCGAAAAAATGGGTTTTACGTCAAATGAGCACTCTCTCGAAAGAGTAAAATTCAGTTCCCACCCTACCCATTTTGATACAAGACATTTTTGAGGGTAGGTTGCTGGTTTTCTGTCAAATTAATTGGAGTGCGTGCAGAGATAAATGAGCATTGACCCATTATCTCTGTGAATGTGTCTAAAATTGTATTGTTTTTGTTTTCTGTATTGAAAAGTGTATTTGACATTTCTTAATGACATGGCTTCGAATGTCCCAAAATCTTCATCCATCATAATTTTGAAAGACTTGAACTTCAAGACTCGCAATGTTCTCAAAGCCTACGTTTAACTTTGATTGAGCAGATAACACGGTGAACAGGGGAACCTTTTACGAAACACAGCTATATAAAGAATAATTATTCTAACGTTTTGCCAACAATAAAGTTAGCTGCTAAAACAAGTTTGCCTCTACTGTGAAAAAGTCGGCGACTAACACTCGGTATTTCAGTCCCACAAACATTTCATTGATGGCTGTAATGCGCGGCTTTTATGAAAACATTTCCACACCTTGTCACCGGTTATTGCAACACTGTCAAGTTCAACAACCAGTTGTCGTTAAGGTTTCACTAAACATTTTGCCGGTTTTTGTTTCATTTAATGGCTCATTACCCCGAAATTAATCGCTTCCAAAAAAACTCCGCACTTCAAGTGATTAAGACGCGTTAAGAAAGTTGGTATGTTTTCTGTTTTTCCTTTATTTGGCGCGCAAACCAGATTCTAGTAGTGTCTCGAAACGAGACGTCATTAGTATTCAACGCAAGCAATTGAAGTTCAACATCAATTTGGGCATAAGGTCAGGCATGTCTAGTCTTCTGCTCGCCTGCGCCTGCCCCCTCTATGATTATTATGTTTTCAAGTTTTTGTTGCATCTTAAGTGCTATGTGCCATTAGATGAATCCATTCGCTGTAAGGCGGGTGAATGGATTTATCCCCAAAAATGATGAGCGGCACGTTCGTGAGCACATTTATATACCCGAACAGGCACTGTGACGTATACGCAACAATAGGCTCACTCTGTCCGGATGGCTGATGCTGATAGATGGGACTGGTATTTATCACAACAAAAATGTAATTATGGTCTTAGACAGGCTTACGCTCTCAACAATACAACCATACAAATATAGATTTTTCCCAAAAGAAAGAGGAATATAAGCATCAGTTTGTTTCGGGTTTTGTTGGCGGTGGAAGGCAAGATGCCTTATGATTAATGACATCGGCATCCTTCCCCACATTTCGGTCAATGCTGATTGCGTTGAGGAGATAGTGAAACGAAACTTACAACAGATAAGGGAATGAAGGTCACATTGTGTTATCACCGCTGGCAATTCGGTGTACGTGTTAAAATCTTCATTCGGACTCATTCGGATTCGGCAGTGAACTTGAACTCGAACAAATGTGAGTTCTGCTTTCAAGTGTCTAGTTTTTGAAATAGTGAGCTCGGTGAGCGCAATGTTTTCTTTGAAATGTTAGTGCGAATTTCTGCTTTGAGGAGAAGTCGTTTGAGCATTTGCGAAAATCAATTATCACAGTATGTTGAACTTTTGAGGCAGATCACCTTGTGGGCGCTTAGAACAGCGCGGTAGTTTCCGTCACCTGATTTGGATTCTTATAAATTAATACGCATCCGTGAACGTGACAAACTAAAATTACTTGACCGTTTTCATAGGTAGACAAAATTTATTTCTGCGGAAATAAATTCTAAAAATAAATTTAAATGAAATTTTGTTGATTCCCAACAACAATTAAATCTGGGATCTTATTGATAAATGAGTGTAAATTATCGAAACTTTTCGATTATGACATTACGCTCCGTAGACATGATTTTTTGTTGATTTGTATGAAAGAAGGCATTCAAACAAACTAAATAAAATGAAGTGAATACAATAAAACAGATCTCCTTCTTCATCTTCGTGCGACTGTACAGTCCGGGGTGGGTCTAAGCCTCAACCAATATGCCTCTAAAACCAGCAAGATCACTCGCTAGTTGTCTCTAGTTGCGTACTTCAAGTTGGTTGAGGTTTTTCTTCAGTTGTGTGCGCTACCTTAGCCTAGGCAATTCTCGGTTGCGTTATCCCAATAGCTCGGAATCAAAGACTTTTCGGGCCGGAGCAGTGGTGTTCATACGCTCAATATGGCCTAGCGTTTTATCCGTAGACACTTGACCAGCCGCATGTCGCAGCACAGCCTATAAAGTTCGTTGTTAAATCTTCTCCACAGGATGCAATCCGCGCAAACAGGACCAAAAATCGCACGCAAAACTTTTCTCTCGAAAAGACTACCTCATCCGCCTTTGCTAACGTCCAAGATTCTGCGCCATATAGTAGGACGGGGATGATCAAGCTGTTATATAAAGCTAGTTTAGTCCTTTGAGAGAGGGCTTTATTACTCAATTGCCTCTTGAGCCCAAAGAAACAGTGATTGGCAAGAGTGATTCTGCGTTTGATTTCGGTACTGATGTTATTGTCCCTGTTTACCGCGGAGCCGAGGTAGACGAAGTCCTTAACTACCTCGAAGTTTCTGCTGCCTAGTGTGACGCTCCGTCCGAGACGTCGATGTTGTGTGTCCTTCCTTGATGACAGCATGTACTTCGTTTTGCCCTCATTTACCGCAAGACCCATTTTAGCCGCTTCCGCTTCAATGCCAGCAAACGCCTCATTGACGGCTCTCTGTGTTCGCCCAATCACGTCAATGTCATCAGCGTAAGCTAACAATTGAACTGACTTCTGGAAGATCGTGCCCCTGGTGTTGACTTGTGAGTTACGCACGATCTTCTCGAGGATGATGTTAAAGAAGTCACATGACAGTGCGTCGCCTTGTCTAAAACCTTTTTTGACATTGAAGGTCTCGGTGAGTTCGGTACCGACCTTGACGGAGCAGCGAGAGTTCTCCATCGTCATCCTACACAATCTGACGAGTTTGGTAGGGATGCCAAAATTAGACATGACACTGTATAGCTCGTCTCTATGCATACTGTCATATGCAGCTTTGAAATCGATGACTAGGTGGTGAGTGTCAATTTGCATTTCTTGGGTCTTTTCCAGGGTCTGCCGTAATGTGAAGATCTGGTGTATTGTGGACTTCCCTGGTCTGAAACCACACTGATAGGGACCTATCATGTCATGGACAAATGGTTTCATACGCTCACACAATACGGCAGAGAGGATCTTGTATGCGATGTTCAGGAGACTAATCCCTCTGTAGTTGGCGCAGTCAAAGGGGTCTCCTTTTTTGTGGACCGGGCAAACGACGCTGAGATTCCACTCATCGGGCATGCTTTCCTCCGACCATATCTTACAGATGAGCTGGTGCATGCGCCCAACCAGGTCATCTCCAGCTGCTTTAAATAGTTCTGCGGACAGTCCGTCCGCTCCAGCAGCTTTGTTCGACCTTAGCTTGGATATTGCTATTTTCACCTCGTCTAAGTCGGGGGGACGGAATGCTTGTCTATCACCGTCCAAATTGAGTGGAACATTCTGCCTAACAGCGGGATTTTGGTCGTCATCGCCGTTTAGGAGTCTGCAGAAATGATCCTTCCAGATTCTCAGCACAGACTGCGACTCTACTACTAGTTGTCCATTTTGGTCCCGGCAGGCCTTGGTCCGAACCTTGTATCCTCCGGATAGCTGTTTTACCTTTCGGTAAAACTTTCGGACTTCATTCCTGCCAAAGCACCTTTCCATTTCCTCGACCACGCGCTTCTCATGCTCCTTCTTCTTCCTTCTGAGAAGCCGGTGCTCTTCCCTTCTTCTCTGTTCGTAGAGTTCACGAACAGCTCGCGTTGTTCGATGCAGCGTCGCCTTATAGAGGTCTTGTTTAGCTGCGTGCGCTTGCCTGCACTCGTCGTCAAAACATGGGTTCCTTCTGGGTGGTGACGTTAAACCCAGCACATCAGTGGCAGCATCTTTGATGGCTTCTTGACAACGTTTCCATTCTTCTTCTATGCTTAGTGCAGGAAGCGTCGAACTCTGGGCGAGTTTCCGGGAGACTCGGTCGGCAAAGTTCCCAGCAATCAGCTGCGATTGTAGCTTTTCGACGTCAAACCGTTTTGGCCTTTCTCGACTCCGTTGCTCTCTCGATATCCGGGTTCTTACCTTGGCTACAACAAGGTGATGATCCGAGTCAATGTTTGCACCGCGGAAGGTTCGGACATCGAGAATACTGGAGGAGTGTCTGACGTCGATCGCAACGTGATCAATCTGGTTGACGGTTGATTGATCAGGAGATCGCCAGGTTCCTTTGTGAATGTCCAGGTGTGGGAACCGCGTGCTAGCCACAGAGAGGTTTCGCCCCGAGGCGAAGTCCAACAGCCTGAGTCCGTTTCCGGATGTGTTGTCGTGCAGGCTGTGTTTACCGATGACTCCAGCAAAGATGTCCTCCTTTCCCAGCTGAGCGTTGATATCTCCTAGAACGATCTTGGTGTCATAGCTGGGGCATCGATCGTCATCCGTGATGTTGTCATCCTTCTCCTCTGTCGGGGCGTGAGCGCATATTAGGCTGATGTTCCCGAATTTAGCCTTGATGCGGATTGTCATGAGGCGCTCGCTGACTGGGTCGTAGCTCAAGACTTTTTGCCTAAGTCTGCCTCGAACAACAAATCCGCATCCGAATAAGCGCTGCCTTCTCTCTCTATAGCAATTGCTGTAGTAGGTATCGCAGTTCTTCATCGCTTTTATGCCAGGCCCATCCCATCGCACTTCCTGGATGGCGGTTATGTCAGCCTTGTAGCTGTCAAGGGCCTCCGCAAGTTGTTCGGCTGCACATGGCCTGTTAAGGGACCTCACATTCCACGTCCAAAACCGAAAACCGTTGTCCTTTAAACGTTTGCTGGGGTCGTCAACAGTTAATCCGTCCTTATCCGAGGCATATCGGTTTTTCTGAACTATTTTATTTTTACGTGGTAAGGAAGTTACCCTCACGCACAACCCACAGACTGGTAGGCCAGGCCCATTATTTAAATCCTCGGGCAGAGGGGGTCGCTGCATACATTAGTTCACCATACATACAAAATAAAAACATAAATTCTAGAATAATTTCAGTATCACAGTGCTTTAACCGTCTTTGGGTATATTGTGCACTTTTCTGTAACAATTTCAGTAGAATTATAAAAAGAATTAAACAGCGCGACAGACTTGTGCGCGCTCCTTTTCTCTCAAGAGTAGAAAGGACCTACAGGTTTTTGCCGACTCCGAATGGCGGAGCTTGAGAAGTTTCCTTAGACATTTATTACATTTACAGTGTTGTTAACGGTGGTATCGTAAAAAATTCGATGTGATCAGTCGGAAATCAGAAACGGAATCTTAGCGCGTGAGCGTCGCACCCTCCTCATTACGCCACGGCAGCCATGATTCAATTTCAGTAGAATTGAAGATCACAAAATAGAGTCGTCAACAAAATTTTTCGGTTTCCAATGTGGTTCCACTGGGAATGTACAGTCCTCCGAATGGAACGTTTTTAAAAAGCACGTTAGTTTACCGCTAAGTTCTTAAGCGATATATAAATGTCTTCCATTTTTCGAATTTGATTCAAATTTAAACTCTCCATTGCATGGACTGTACAAAATATTATATAAAAGCAATAAAGCAGGAAGTTCATGTACCATTTTAGTTTTATGTCTATTCTGGCATAGATGTTGACACCAGAATATCTAAAGGGTGATTTTTTAGCTATTTTCATTTTGACAACACTGGTTTAAGCAGCTGACGCACGTTTCGTGTTTTGTTTCACTGTCAAACATCTTCAGTTTGGTCTTAAATTTAACCATGAGTCGTGTTAGAAACGAACAACGCTTACAAATTTTTGAATTGTATCATCAAAATGCGTGCTCTGTTAAGAGTGTTAATCGCGCGCTTCTTTCATTTTATGGTCAAAAATAGACAAAGCACATTTTTGGCTCAATGCGTGCGTAAATAAGCAGAATTGCCGATTTTGGAGTGAATATCAGTCAGAAGCATTACAAGAGCTACCAATGCATCCAGAAAAGGTCACAGTTTGGTGCGGTTTATGGGCTGGTGGCATCATTGGACTGTACTTCTTCAAAGATGATGGGAATCGTAACGTAACTGTGAATGGTGAGCGCTACCATGAGATGATATCCAACTTTTTTTCGCCCGAAATGCAAGAGCTTGACTTGCATGACATGTGGTTTCAACAAAACGGTGCCACATGCCAAATGGAAACGTATTTTTGCATTAACATTAAATTTGTTGGATGACTTGGGGATATGTGATTTTTGTCCATGTTAAACGTTCAATAGATAAATTAACATTTTGAAAAAAATAATCATCTTCTTGTTTAAATAACGATTTTCAATTAAAGGTTTTTTTATTTATTTAACTTTTAATTTTAAAGCTAATATAATATTATAAAAGTACATATACAGGCTAATGAACAAGGGTAGCAAGTGCCATCAGCTTAGACAGATCTGCACTGAACTTAAATAAAGTAAACCAAATAATACAAACCGATGTGGGATCGCCCACATCTGTTTCATTTTCAACTAGTAAACGAAGTTCACATTAAGGCACAGCTGAATAGAGAATTGGTTATGCGTGCAAGTATATTTTAACATATTTGTGTATCCAATATCCATTTTGTGTGACGACATGCATAGGGCCAGCAATAAGATTTGAAAATTATTATATAAAGCGACTCCAATAAGTATTCGCTCATACACTCATATGATAAGGAAAGTATTCATAGGAAAAGACTAGGATAGCTACAAAAGCCGGATGCACACATTTTTATTCTGTGTATAAAATTAAGTACAATTTATAGAAAGAAAATAACAAAATCTGAAATTTCAACAAAATAAACAACACCCATATTCACAAGAGCACAGTCTAAATCTCCAAAAGTATTTGCTCAGCCAATTGTCATTGGGTATGATCGCCACGTAACAGAATTTCTTTCAGAAAAACTGCAACCATGTTGCAGTTGTTTATTACAGTAAACATATATTGACAGTCCACTTACATAGAAGTTATACGCGAGTGAGTGGTTTTAGCTAAAATGGGTTAAAAATCGAAAGACACAGCAAAGTAAGTGCAGAAAATTATTTTAGGACTTGCTTGAATCCGGAAAATCCATAAGATCGATTGGAAACAATGTTAATCTGTAATATTCAACGGTCAAATGTATTATCAATAGGTCTTCCGGCAGAAACTGCATGACGAGTGCTCCTAGTTCAGGTCGCCCACGAATCTTGACCGACAAAGAAAAGCGTGCAGTTTTGAAAAAGTGAAGCAAGATTCAAAATTATAAGTGCTACACAAATTCACACTGAAATTTAAAATTAATAAGGAGTGGAACTGTGTGTAAACGCAGTAAGAAATGTGTTTTGTAATGCTGACTATCACGAAATAAACCACGTCTGGGCACCTTCAATATAAAGAATTATATATATATTTTCAAACGAATATAAAAAAGGCACCAAAATATGTTTGAAACAAATTTATATTTACAGAAGAAAGTAAATATAATGTTTGTGGTTCAGATGATCGATGTTTGGTATGGAGAAAAGAAAACACTGAAGTTCAAGAAAAAATGCTTAAACTTATATTCAAACATGGGGGTGGATTGCTGCTTGATTGGGGTTGTATGAGTGCTCAAGAGGTTGGTAATTTTCACTTTATTGATAGTATAATGGACCACAAGGTGTACATCAATATACTAATGACAAACCTTCAATCCAGTGCAAATAAAATGGGTCTTGGTTCCGATTACATTTATACGAGTAATCAGGACAACGATCCGAAACATACAGCCTTGAACACTAGTATGTGGCTGCTTTATAATACTTCAAAGTGGATTCAGACGTCACCTCAATCACCAGATATCAATCTAATCGAAAGGAATTATAATTTCATAATAATAATAATAATAGTTGGCGTGGCAGTCCACAGGGTGACCAGGGCCTAGTTTGCTCATCAACACTCGTGTTGTGCGCGCTACTGTTCTCTCACGAGTAAAAGGGACTTACAGTTTTTTGCCGACTCCGAATGGCGAAGTTTGAGAAGCTTTCTTAGACAGTTATTACTCTTTGATTGTTATCAGTAGCTTGAAAGAGGTGGTGCCTTGAGAAATACGAGGTGTTCAACCGGGAATCGAACATAGACCCTTCGGCGTGTGACCGTCGCACTCTACCGACTACTCCACGGCGGCCACATCATCATAACATCATAACATCCGAAATAAGGTTGATTTCAAAACAGCTTTGATGACTGAACGAGTCACAATTTTTATCTGGTATAACTTAAAAATTAGTTGACTCTATTCCAAATCGACTAGTTCACATAATTAGAAATAAAGTCGGATCGACAAAGTATTAGATAAGTTAAGAACTAAGCTATTGGGAGTGTGAGCGAATACTTTTTTGAGTTTTCAATTGTACTCTTGTGAATTCTGCTGGTATTTTATTTTACTAAAATTTCGGGTTTTGTTACTTTCTTTCGTTAAACTATATTAGTGGCCGCCGTGGCGTAGTGGGTAGAGTGCAACGCTTCTCGAACTTCGCCGTTCAGAGTCGGCAAAAAACTCTCACTACTGGTTATAGAACAGTAGCGCGCAAAACACGAGTAGTTGATGAGCGAGCTAGACCCTGGCCCCCCTGTGGACTGCCGCGCCAACTATTATTATTATTATGATGTTATAATTCCATTCGATTAGATTGATATCTGGTGATTGAGGTGGCGTCTGAATCAAGGCACTGCTCCCCTGTGGACTGTCGCGCCGAAAAAAAAATTGTACTTAATATTCAACACAGAATAAAAATATGTGAATACGGTTTTTGTACCTTTTTTACCGTAGTACTACATTTCAATTTCAAGTCAAAGTTTTAAGCAAATCAGGAAAAAACTGAGCCTCGAGGGAAGTGTTAACAATTAATTAATTTTTCAAATAACTTTCACTGGCTTAGCTTAGGTGAAATTCGTAAGTTAAACGTTGCGAAGACGAAATCAGTCTATTCTCATTTAATCAATTAATGAGGGCATGACGTTTGTAGTTTATAAGTTGAAAACTGCACCCAAGTAATCGAAAAGCGATTAAGATAAGACTGCTTTAAAAATTCAAAGTAAACAGTAGCTCGAACAACTAAAAATGAGCTTCGAAATCCACTCATTTTCACCCTACCTTCTTAAAGTAAGCCCACCCGATAACAACTCGAATCATCCATAGATTAGAAAAATCACTTCTGGGCTTGGACAATGATCGATTGGAAGAGAACTGTTCGGTTAGCCAGTGGAAGTAAATTGAATCGTTGCTTTGCCGTTCTTTTTTCATCATTTAGAGCAATACGATATGAAAAAATATAATCTGGTATAGAGAAATAGAGAAAGGAAGAAATGGCTGGATGAAAGAATAAGGAGAGAAAGAGAGAGACAGAGAGAGAGAGAGAGAAAGAGAGAGAGAGAGAGAGAGAGAGAGAAGGAGAGATCTTTTTTACACTTGAAAGCAGCATCCAATACATTGAACCTCCTTCTACAGAGTCTGACAAACGGTATTCTACTTGATGGAATCGCATCCACGGTACACGTCGAAAAACAAAGTCTGTGGAAATCTCCAATTCACAATGCCTAGAAAATGAACACGTGTAAGCCGAAATTCAATTGGACGTAAACCGATGAACTTAAGAGGGTCGTGATTGTCATAGACTGCAATTTAAAAAGTGCCAAAATTCTACATAAAGGCGTTCAAAAAAGAAACTAACATGGTGCTTATTGCTTCCTATGTTAATATGGATAAATGCGCACTGAAAGCATTCTTTTAAAATCATTTCCACAAAATAAACATTTTTGACGTGCACTCTTCAAAACGTGATGTGCGTTCAACTGCTCGTTTACGAGTGGCAGTGGCTTTCAGTTTATTGCGACATTAAGGAGCTTATCCATTGGCGATTCGTTCATCTTGATTGCTGATAACAAAACAAAAGGTAGGGTTTTGTGAAAAAGTGAAAATAAGCTAGAAATCATACCTGAATTCTTCGACGCATGCCTTGACTCACTTGTCCATTCCGTAGTGGCTGTCACATTTTTATTGAAGTCCTCAAGCCTTTTCGTTTTCTTTTTTTTTATTGGAATGTCATGTATAATCAATAACACGACTAACTGAGAACTGAAAATGAAGCTCGTATGAACCAAGGTAATCCAGAAGGCTGATATTAATTCTTCGCAAAAAACAACTGTCCAATTGTTCTTTTTTCTTTTCGGGTTCACTTTGTGTGATGCGTGTCCTTAGAACAAACAGAGTCTCGTAGAAGTGAAATCAAAACAAAAACTGGTTTCAAATCATGACTGGTCGCAAATAAATCCCAAACGCAAAAGTTTCACAGTAACAATTGAGATGGCAGCTGTTTTTTCAACATACGAGTACATTAGTTGTTGACGCTTTCAGCACTTAATGACTCTCTATTGGAAAAAAACAAAGCAATACTCGTATATTTGTTTAAGGATGCCGAAGATAAACAATCTTATCAAATTGATTGAACGGCTGTCGGCTTCGCTCAAAGGCAAACAGCGTTCCCTGCATTTAGCACAAGTTCCGCACAAATCCATCTGAAAACTCGGCTCTGCAAAAAATGCAAATCCAAATTCAACCGGTTCGTCCAACCAAACTTCGTGAAGTAACCAAAGTTCACGACCAGACAAAGACGCACGCAAACGCCTTCGCGGCTCTATGCAACCAGCATTAAAATTCGGTGTCACAGTTGGATGATTATGTTCGACGTTGTGAATTCGGAATCAAGCAGCTTTCCCCCTGCAGATGACATCTTTAAGCACCATGCCACGTTCGCTCCGGCTGCCGGCTAATATTAGCGAAATAAAAAAAAACCAATGGCCGAATATTTGCAAATCATTTTACAACTTTGCACCGTCTTGCGCTTCTTTAATCCTTTGCCAAGGAATCCTAACGACAAGTTATAATTAATAGAAATTTTTTATTGTGCAGTTTCACGTAATATTTCTTTTAGCACATCCGAAATGTATGTATGTCTGAGAATAATTTCGTTTCTTTTTTTTTGTTGTTTCTTTTCAGAGCTGGCGAGTGGGTGACGCATCGCAGCGTGTGTGTATCTCGCAACTTTTGCGATACATTTATAAACAAAAACAAACAGACTAATCAGAAGAAATGGTGAAGGCAACCAGAAAAATGCCCTGGAGCAAGCTTCCAGTCGCAGTTGTGTTCAGGTAATCAAGTCGACTTGACGTGCGCTGTGTGCTTTTAGACGGTTACATAAAAAAAATATAGTTTCCACTTCATATCGTAGCGAGTTAATCATCCATTGTAAACTTAATCAAAATCACATTTACAACTCTCCACAGTGCTCAGGTAATGCAGTGGAGTGCGTGTTAGGCTCAAATCACGTATTTTTGGTAATCTAAGCATTCACACCTTCGATTTGTATAGTGGTGCTTGGAGTGCGATGTAAATATTTATCTTTGATACCATCAGAGAGAGAGCAGTATGTTTGTTCTGTGTTGTGTCGGCTTCGGGCAGCTACATATTCGTTTCCTGTGCTGGATAATTGCCGCTAATTACGCCGGTGTTTGACTTGCAGAAGTCTATGCTTTGGAGAGCCTGTAGAGTGATAAATTAATTAAGTGCTTTTGTCCATAAAGCTACAAGGTCTCGTTATATTTTTTTATAGGTGATTATCCATGAGACCGGTTGGAAGCTGAAAAAAAAATTGACATTTAAGCGCAGTTGGTGGTTACTTCATTGAGCTTGACTTAATTTTATTACGATTTCTACGAGCATCATGTTTGGATTGATTTTACCCGTAGGAAACTGGAGTAGCTCTTTTAGAACGTAGAGTAATTGCCTCAAGTTCGAACTTGCACTCTGAAATTCTAGCTTTTTGAATTTTAAGGAGGGCTCATTGTGTCTTCTGCGCCTGTGGGTTCCTTTAATTTATTGAGACCTAATCACAATTTACTAAGCTTGCAGAAGTTTCGAACGAAAACTGGAAGCCTTGGATTGGCCCGACTTGGCGTAACATCAAATTTTCTATTCGCATCTTCTCCAAATCACATTTGAATGAACAAATATATAAATTTCAAACTAAAACGAACATCTTGCAAAACTGTATTTTCCAGAACGAATTTTTTCGTTTTGTAATACAAATCTGTGGCGAATTTTTGGGACAAAATTGTTACACAACATACAAACTCATCTTTTACAAGCCTCAGTAAACTTTATCACGCACTTTATCACGCATTTTATCACGCACTTTATCACGCACTTTGATTTAATGATAAAAACACAGATCTGGGACGAAAAGGTTTGGGGGTTATTCTCCATTTCTTTTGGGTACAACACAGTGGACCCATGCCTTTTATAAAATTTCCGAAAAAATTGTACCACGCGTTCCGTGTCCGAATGGAACACTCAAGCGTTGTAAATGTCGCCTCTGTTCCCCTACAGTTTGTAGCGCCACCCTACTCTAAACTTGTTCTATTTTTAAGTAGCGATAAACTACATTTTCATATCTCACCTAAATATATCTCCTCTTTGACGCCGTCACTGACTAGTTCCCCCTCACAATCTCCGCCACTGCCCCATGTTTGAACACCAAAGTGTTGTGCCTTTGTTGTAGCCTTGAATTTTGGTTCTAGTTCGTGAGAATTTCACGCGTTTGCTCACACGAGATATGATATCATCGCGTGACACGTCATAACCCCCCATCCCCTCTCGGCTATAGTAAGAAAAAAATCAATAACCCAGCTTGGCAGCTATCCACAATCAGTTGTAGTCTGATCCGCCACTGAGTCGAACACCTCCTCCTTGCTTCCAGCTTAAGGAAAGGCAACTTTTATCTCGCGAGAAAATATAAACAAACAACAGTTCCTCTCTCTCCCTTCTTTATTTTAATTAATTCCTCTCGTTTCTCATCACCCCTCTCTTTAGTGTGCTTGCCGGAGTGCTTCTAGCAACAGTTTGCTCAGCAGGTACAATTTCCAATCGTCCCGGAGGTGCTGTACAAAGCATCCTACCAACTGCAGGAGACAAGGATAAACCGACATCTGGCAGAAGAGTTATGCATCCAGCGTTCGCGAATGCCGGCAAAACGCCCGGTCTGGAGATTTGGAGAATCGAGGTGAGTTAGTTCGTGTGCCGTGTGCGAGGTAATAAATGTTCGTCTGTGTGTACGTGATATTGTTGACAGCGGCGTTTATGGCTGATTCCTTCGGCTTTTAATGTATGACATCTGTTTGCGTGGCCGGGTCTGGGTCTGGGCAAGGGATCTGTTTAAACACTGTTTGTGTATCATTTCCGCGAATAAATCTTTTTGCCAACAGAAACAGATTATAGTTCTCGGGCACCGGTGACTCACTTGGGGACACTTTGTATTTACTTTCTATTACGAGCGTAATAGAGTTGCCTTTGAAGTGGAATGATTTATCTTCTACGTCGGAGCAGTTGCTGTTGATTCGCTTGATTGTTTCCTCGGTTCCGACGGAAGATCAAATTTGCAATTGCCTTTGAAATAGATTTAATGAGTCAAACCGATTAGAGCGTTGAGGTTCACTAGTTCGCCAGCTATGGAAACAATTGCCGGTTGGCTGAGGTAAGTTGACAGGGATTTCCATGCAGTCATAAAAAACATGTGCACGTACAGTATGAGGCCCCGATGGCGCATGCTACATATTGCACGTGTGCATCTGCACTCCCTGCAGGCATTTGGCCCGGAGTTTGATGTCTTGGTTTGAATTATGTGAATGCTGTTTGTTTTTTTACGCGCGGCGGGGGAGAATAACATGAAAGGAACAAATGTCAAAAAATGAAAGCATTCCATGGCAGCTTATTATGTGAATGTTTTATGCAACATAATTAATTTCACAATGGCAGCTAATGGCTTTTCCATCAGCGGCTGCTTCTCAATAAAAAGTTCATGGTCAACCGGGGAGAATTCCTCAAATGAGCGATGCTCCAAAACTCCCTTGAGGCGGTGCAGACCGAGCATCTCTGCCAAAAATAAGTCCGCACTGGTCTTCATGCAAATACAAATGACCAGATGGAATCGCATAAACAGCTTGCGATGAAAATTTCCCACCCTGGTGGCTAATTAGCGATGTTTGGCAATTTTTTGCTGTTGCTTTTTATTCTCGGCTGCTTGCGTGTTAGTCTTGGGAAAATCCAACACATCTATATTTCGAGGCATCATCTGGTCTGGATTCTATTCCTCCGAAGAGTTAATTGCTGCTCGTGCTTTCGTGGAAATAAACAGAGGAATTGATGATGAATTTATATACTGCCTTTGTTTTCGCGCTAATCAATTTGAAAGGTGTCAGAGATGTTGGGACTCCAGATCACTTTTTGTGGTGATGCTTTAAGCATGGAAGGGTTTTGATCTTTTTTGGGAATACATTAAATTTCAACTCATAGCATATCAACTTGGGAGCGATGACAGGTTAGTCGTTTAAAGGGAATTTTTTGTAGGAAACGCGAGATGATATATAAATTCAGTGGATTCGACTCTGTTTGAAAATTCCTTTTCTTTAACAGTCTAACCCAAGCTTCCTCGCAGACGTATGGTATTCGAAAAGAGTGGCCTAGGTTCAAATCCAAATCTGGGTTTTTTTCTCATCTTGAACCCACCACTTGCCTTGGTTTTATTCCTTAATTCGGTGAGCAGGGAGTGTGTATTTTTCTGTTTTGTCCGTATCCCTGTGGTTTCACTTAAAAGTTTCCTCGAAATGCATGAGAACAAAAGGTCATACAAGCCTTGTGTACGTAAAAAACTTACACATCACTCAACAATCCCCGGGGCTGACGTATAGGGAGTGCCACCAACAACAAGTGAATATTATTTTTAGGATTCAAACGATACCTGTCAAATTTTCATGACAATCTAACATTTCGATATCCTTTGTCAAAAGGCTTTAGTTTTGACGATCACCCAATCATTCGAGTCATATTTTTCTTTCGGTAAGCCTCCTTTTGAGGTCTGTAAAGATGTAGAAGTTGGTGGGGCCAGATCTGGAGAATACGATTGGTGCGGAAGCAATTCAAAGTCGAATTCGTAGAATTTGGCCATGGTAGTCAACGAATTGTGACACGGTGCTTTGGCTTAATGGAAAAGAATTTTTCACTTCTTCATATGGGACCGTTTTATTGCAATTTCTTCCTTCAAATGCACCAATAATGCCATGTAGTGTTCACTTTTGCAATTCTCAAGATGGTCGATGAGTAAAATTCCATGCGCAGCCCACAGATTCCATAACATTGACAGGCGACCATTGTGTTTTTAGACGCTTTGGGCTTGGTTCACCGTCAGCTGTCCACTCCGCTCATTTGAGTTGACTCTTGAGTGTTGTGATGAATCCATATTTCATCCATTGTGACATACCGATGCAGAGAGTCCTGTTTATTCTGGCGAAACACCTCCAAACAGCTCTCAGAATCATCAATACATAGTTGTTTTTTGTCCATTTTGAGCAATCGCGACACCCACTTCGAAAATAACTTTCTCAAGTTCAAAAGTTCATTCAAAATAATGTACACACTGCCTTCTGATATCTTTAAGGTGTCAGCTATCTCACGCAATTTCACTTTGCGGTTTTTCAATACGGTTTTGTGTACAATTTTGACGTTTTCAGGTGTAACCACCTCCATTGGCATTCCAGAGCATTCAGCACCATTGGTTTCTGTACAGCCACGTTTAAAGTCAGCATACCACCAACAAATATGGTAGTTGCTTTTGTTGAAGCAGAGTCCCTATAAGCCATTACTGAGATTGCACGGCATTTTTTCTCATCAAAAATCAGTGTTTCACACACACACACGAAATTCTGTTTTTAATTGTTTTAAAAATAGCAGAAGTAGCGTCACTTGAAGCACTGTTACTTGTTACATTATAATCAGATTGTCACGAAAATTTGAAAGGTATCATTTGAATGTTTGTAGATCCCAAAAATAGAATTGATTTTTTGTTAGTGGCGCCCCCTTGAGTTATGTGTTATGTGGACTTTAGCCCCTCCCAAATTTAGAGCCATAAATGTCACGGCAGGACTTATCTGAACAAACAAGGTCCCCTTTGACAGTCCCGGCACGCTTCTCACAGTGATCAAGTACATGTCAGGTCACATGGTTGGCTATATGACATTTCTGAACTAAATAATCCGTCGAGATGATCGTTTGTTTGCAAAAAAAAAATTTACAAAAAAAACATTTTCGACGCACGAAGGAAACATTTGACTCTAAAACAGCATTGAGCAAATCATTTGCAACTTTAACAACAGATCTATAAATCTCATAAAAGGTGACTTTTAAAAGCAGGGAGTACGCTTCTTTTGACGAATTTCTACACTTCACTTCTAACAACATATGATGTACATTAATCACTGAAACAAAAAAATATCGAAATCTTAAAACGCAAGTTGATTGCTATGCGAAACACTTGCAATTTTTCGACAATGTCATATAATTTGGAATTCAATTGCTAGTATTTTGTTGCATATACCTTATTTTGTTACAGCTGCACATCTTCTTAATGCAAAAGAAAGGGGTTATCAAAACAATTCGTGGTATGTCACTTCAATGCTTTTGATTTTCAGAATAAAGTTCCTCCTTCCAATTAAAAATTTGGTATCCGCTTCTTCCTTCTACTAATACCCACAAGTTCTCAATTGGCTTTAGGTGTGTGAGTTGTGATGGTCATTGCATAAGCGCAATATTTTTCTCAGAAAGTCACTTTATGGCCAACCTCGATTTGTGCTTGTGGTGGGCTGTGTGTTGGAACGCCCGAACAAGCGGCATTTTCTAATCCGCATAAGGAAGCATGGCATTGGTTAAGAGGGTTGCCTTTTATATTTCGGGATTAGAGAACAAAAACAAATAGCTTTATTGTTTTTCAAAATATTCCTCGTTAAGATCTATACACTTCTGCGTGCGTTTGAACCAATTGTCGAAGCACTGTTGCCACTCTGAATGAGGTATCTCTAAAACATGCATTCTGAACGCATCAACCGCTTCCTCAGGTGTCGAAAAATGTTGACCTCTCATTTTATTTTTTACGTACGGGAATAAAAATAGGTCATTCCGCGCCAAGTCAGGACTTTACGGCGGATGACTTTTCAAATCGATGTTTTGAGTGTTCAAAATGCAGTTGTTTGAGCCGATGTGTGAGAGCTCGCATTGTCGTGGTGAAGAGTGATCCGTCTTCGGCGGTTGGTTTTCCTGATATTTTGGAAGACAACTGGCAAACAAATGGTTGTGTAGCACGCAGAATTGACTGTTATGCGTTGTTCTAGTGGCACGGTTGCGACATGTCCAGTTTTTCCGAGAAAACAGGCGACCATTTGGAAGTGTTTCGTGAGCAAGCAACTTTTGTTGGATTTGGCTCTACTTGAAGCACCCATACAGTCGATTGCTGCTTACTTTCGGGCTCATACGCGTAAATTCACGATTCGTCACCTGTCACGATGTCATAGGCGTGTTTTGAAACACCGTGATCGTATTTTGGAGCATTTCTTTCGCTCAATCCACACGATCCTTGTTTTGAGCTATTGAAAAATTGTGTGGGATCCAACGCGAACAAATTTTTTTGACAGTCAAATGTTCATGCAATATTGACTATATGCTGGCCTAAGGTTGTCTCAATCTCACGAGAGGTCACATGACGATCTTGCAATATCAGTTGGCGCACAGCATCAATGGTTTCCGGAACAAAAACTGATTTTAGACGACCTTCACGAAATTCGTCTTGGAGTGAACTACGACCTCGGTTGAATTCACCATACAATCGATAAACACTGGTCCTTGATGGAGCTTCATCGCCAAAAATTGAATTTAGTTCATCGATGCACTGTTGTTGAGTTAATCCACGTCGAAAGTTGTAAAAAATAATCGCACGAAAATTGTCATAATTTAATTCCATTTTTTGGGCGAGATGAATCTTTTAAGTTACAAATACCGCTCATATGTCAAAACGTTCTGAGTACGTATAGCTTCAAAAATGTCAAACTTTACGATAGAGCTGGTAGTTGCCAGATTGCGACATTAGGGTCGCTCAATCCCGAAATATAAAAGGCAACGTTCGTAGAATCCATGCTTGGAATGCATCGCGCCTTTCATTTGTCGAATTGGTCCAATTCCTTTGCCAAAGATGCAGCCTCAGACCATCACAGATCTTCCTCCATGCTTCACTGTTTCCGTTGTATTCTTTGGATTTTTTGGCCATCTGACATTTTGCCTTCCATCGAAAAACAAGATTTTTTTCAACTTCTGCAAATTCGAATTTAGATAAGTTTGTCCGAAATTCAAGCGGGTTAGCGAATATCCAAATATGTAAATATCAATTATTTGAAATAATGACTTTTTTCCTTTTTTTGTTTGGGGTACGCGGTGTCTTATTGTAGATGCGTCAATCGATAATTCGAATTGAAGTTTGGCTTCCATAGAAGATGCTGTTTATGTTTTTGGGGGATGTTTCGAAAAATTAAACACTGACGCGACATTGAAGTAAACCACTTGCTTTTGTAGACATTCATATGCAACGTTGAGAGTTTTCGGTGCGATCAACCCATCATATTTTAACAGTGCCAACCACTAGCTCATACAAAAGCCAATGATATTTTGCAAGTGCAGGGGGACATTATGGACAGAGAATTCAGGATTAAATTAGCCTACATGTTTTTTTTTTTGAAAGAAATCAATTATTTTCCTATCTTTTTTGCTGTGGTTCTATGTTGTCTCCCTCCTCTATGATGAGACACAAAGTTTCCAGATTTAACTATCCTACCAATTGTAGATTTATGTATTAATTGATAATATTATTAAACCTTTTTTTTCCAAGATAACCCTTTTTGAAATCTGTCAAAACTCTTAATTTTTTTTTCTAATGAATACTTGTTTCCGGCAATCTTTATTTTTTTCAATTTTATTTCACTTTTTATTTAATTATCTTTTGCCGTGACCGAACACGAGTCTATTTCTAACTTAACGCAGTAAGCTACCGAAACTGCTCTACCGATTTTAAAATGGATAAAATTAACCGTCCACAAAATGAGTGATGGTCGTCAGTTATAAATGTTCCGCAGAGTTTACTGCATTTTTTCTTTCAAGCAATTGCAATTGTATTTGTCTGTAGGCTAATGGTTTCCTTTTTTGTACAGTAAGGTAAAGACATATGGTATGTAAAAAGTCCAGAGCAATGAAATTACTTTTGTTTTAATAACTAATAGATGATATGTTGCATTTGTTTTACTTTTGAAAGGTAATAGTAGTTGCAAATGATTCGCAAAGCATTGTATGCCATAGAATCCAACGCCATTTAAACGCAGCGCTCACAACACGAGTAGTTGATGAGGAAGCAAGGCCTCATCAATTACTTTGGTATATACCGGTTTTGCCTTTATTGTCCCGTTGAAGTCCTCATTTCTGGGAGGTTCTAAACGCTGACATATGTTCCTCATACTACTCGCACCGAACATCTTACCTGGGTTCGCCTCTGCAATGGCACAGCAGAAGTATTTTAATTTTTGGTCGATGACTGAAAGTATTAGATGCTTTCTTATACAAGGATAGAAAATGGAATCAGTAGCAGTAATGTTAGCTAAAGTGACCTATAAGAATGCTCTGTTCTGCTGCCATCTCACCTGTTAATGACTATAAGCCTGTGCTTCTTTTTTAATCAATCCCCTAACCCAGATTTCTTATATTTTTAAATACTGTCTGATAATTTTCATATGCCAAGAGCATACTACTTAAATAATAATTGGATGGAGTAACAGTCCACAGGGAGACCAGGGCCTAGCTTGCTCATCAACTACTCGTGTTTTGCGCGCTACTCTTCTCTCACAAGCAGAAGGGACCTACAGTCTTTTGCCGCCTCCGAAGTTTGCGAAGCATTTTCTTGGACAGTTAGCATTCGTTGAGTGTTGTCAGGAGCTCGAAAGAGGTGATACAGTGGAAAATTCGAGTTGTAGGGGCGGAAATCGAACCTGGATCTTCGGCGTGTGAGTGTCGCACTCTTCTCACTACGCCACAGAACTTATTTTAACATGGACGCTAAAGTTTAATTTTCTTCTAAAGTGGTTGTCGATAAGGCAGTGTTGAACTTTCGCGTCACTTGTAAATCGAATTTCATAGCTCTCTGTCTTTAAGACTCAAGCATGTGTAAATGTGCGTTTTCGCAATTTATTAAATTTGTGCCAGGATCTAGTTCCTCCGGCTGCCTGGAAAAACCATTCGCTGACACAAAACGTAGAAGCGTAAAATTAAGATACTTTTCATATAGATCCACCCATAGCTTCTCACGTTTGTAACTATATTTAGTGAGATGTGAGCAATTGTGGCATAAAATAGCAATGTCAGGAAGTCTTTGAGGATGTCCTTTTCCAACAGACTCAGCTCGGGTGTTCGTAAAAGAAATAAAAGACTCCTACAAAAACGAAAACATCTCGTGTTTCAACGGCGACCACATTTGGGCACTCCACAAATATTTTTTTTTGTTGGAGCTTGGGATAAACTGCACTGGATCGCTCAGACTCAAATACTAGTCCATTGTACCCCTATACTCAACAAATAAGCTCAAAAATCGGTGTAGTGCGAGGTTATCGAAACAATCTCTTCAAAATAGGAGGGACTTATTTGCTCCACCTCGGTGGACACCGTTTAGGTCTAAATTAAATTGGCACTCTCACCAGTCTTATAATAATAATAATAATAATAGTTATTGGCGCTACAGTCCAAAGGGGGACCAGGGCCTAGCTTGCTCATTGTATTGTGCGCAATACTGTTCCTTCACGAGTAGAAGGGACCTACAGTTTTGGCCGACTCCGAACGGCGAAATTTGAGAAGCTTTCTTAGACAGTTATTACTCTTTGAGTGTTGTCAGCAGCTCGAAAGAGGTGGTGCCGTGAAAAATTCGAAAAATTTGTGTTGAGCCGGGAATTGAACCTAGACCCTTTGGCGTGTGAGCGTCGCACTCTACCCACTACGCCACGGCGACCACAGCAATTCTATCGATCCGGCAGTCCAGTCTTATACTCCATTAAAATTCGCTTTTCCCGGTTTGCCAAAACTCTCGTGCAAAATGGCCGATCTGTAACTTTGAACTTAATGACCCTTGTCGTTGCTAAGAATGACCTTTCTGAATTTATGCAACAGTTAACTTTAATGTGAGCCTTAGTCCCTGTGGAAATGAAGAGAGTCAGCGGCCCTCGACTCTCAAACTGGTATTTTTAGCGCTTTACCTAATCGCCCAATTTAAGCGAAAACCACTTGGGACCATAGCGAAATAATTCACTTTGATTCCCCTCCGTCGAATAAAAATCAAACCAGCCAGGATTATGCCACTTCCAGGTCAACCGGAAGCAATCAACCACGTTTCGCATTAACAATGAACTCGTAAACCATTTCAGGCATCATATTTTGTTTCCCAGCCGCAAGTTATTGCTGCGCCATCAATTTCCAAAAGAAAAAAAGCCAATATGAATACGTTAAAGTCAAATTCATGCCATTTAGCACATAGTAAATCCAAATGATCCGCAGATAGGCTCGCCTATAATCCATCAGATAAGACCGTCCAACAATTGCCGTAGATTTGCATCACCATACTGCATCCTTCGTCAAAAATTAACCCTCGTCCGGGTGCCAGCTTCAGCCACCCAGCTTCGACATATGAACATATGTCCATTTGGCATCGATTAAATTCGAAACACACGGCACCATCCATTCGCTACACAAACAATTATTGCAGTCGTCTGCTAACTGTTGGCTTATAGCGGACCGGCCAAAAGTGACGGAATCGAAATTTATTACCCGCAAAACGTAAATGCACAGAGGCTGAGTGTAAGGGTGAGGGTGAGGGCGAGCCATATGATAATGGTTATCAAGTTGTTAATGGAAATGGCTTAATGCTCGGCCCTGGTGGATGGTGGAAGCGCCGCAAAAACTCCATAAGCTGATGGCTTTCAAAAACAATTTCAATCGACCGAACATAATTTATTGGCATATTTTCGCATCTAATTTATTACAAATGGCATATGCCCGGCCCGGATTGAATGATTTGTTTTCCAGCAAAACTTAAAAAAAATACAAGTGTGTATTTAAAAGTAATGCCAAAGTTCGGGCGGGAACAACAAAATGCCGGATCGATAGAATTGCTGTGAATGCCAGGGAGCGCAATGGGGTTTTTCCTCGAATTCGGATCTGTATTGTTCTTGCGCACAAACAACAAATAGCTGATTTTTAAAAACAATTTAGAGCAATATTTATGCAAGCCCACAGCAGTGAATTAAGCACATTAATTTATTTATATTTTCTTGTTGTGGTGGCGAGTGCTTAAGCGTTTTATGTGTGGGTGTGCACTGCTTTTGCGATCGTTTGTCGGCTTGCTGAGGGGAGTCCATTAAATTCGTCTTCAAAGCCGTCGTCGTAGACTATGATAAATATTCCTTCATAAATCGTTAAGCTGTGCGACACACGTTTGATGGTTGATTTGATTGCGAGATTTGACTCAGGAGCTGCGAGGTTTCTTAAATTTTCCATTTGACGATGCTTGGAAGGAGCAAATATGTGTGTATTCGTACCTGTTCTTGCGTTGTGTTGATTTGTTTGCCAAATGTCTGGAGATCTCATGTTCTATGACAGCATGCCGATTTTGTTTTTCAGACTGTTCGTTTCGTTTGTCGTTTTGGAATACGAATATGCTGAGCATGGAATTTCTATTAAAACTGTAGCTAATCTTTCCTAGGGTGGCCTCTGTGGCGTAATGGGTAGAGTGGATTCAAGTCTGATATCCACTATATTAATGCTGGTGTTCCCCAGGGCTCTGTTTTGTCTCCGACACTCTTTCTCATTTTTATAAATGATCTCTTGTCTGCTACTTCTAATCCTATTCATTTCTTCGCTGATGACAGTACCCTCAGCTTTTCATATTCGTTCCTTGGCTCACGTCCCTCCACTTCGGCCTTAGACTCGGAACGGCAGCGTATGTTAAGCACATTAAATTCCGACTTTGACAGCATAATCGATTGGGGAAATAAGAATAGAGTGGAATTTAATGCTTCCAAAACACAGTGCTGTCTTCTGTCTTTCACAAAATAATCAGCCGTTATCCATGAACGGCATTTGCGTTGTTGAAACCGAAAGACTTTCCATCCTCGGTATGTGTATCAACCCAACAATTAGTTGGAACGATCACATATTTGAGATCGCCAAAAGTGCTGCGAAATGTCTAGGTTTCCTTAAACGATGCAAGAAGTACTTCACCCCCTCTGATCTGGCTACAATATACAAGGCATACATACGCCCAAAACTTGAGTATAACGCTCCTATCTGGTCAGGTGCTTCTAAGACCTCCCTGCACCTGCTGGATAGAATTCAAAAGCGAGCGATAAAACTTATAAGTGACAGTAATATTGCGAAGTCGATTGACTCGTTAGAACACCGACGTAATGTCGCGTCGTTGTCACTTTTTTATCACTATTTTAATAAGAAATGCTCAGATGAATTAGCCATTTGCATTCCTCCCCTTCAAGAATTCACCCGCCTCGCTAGGAATGCCCATCAATTCACCCTCAAGCCCTCTTTCGGACGTACAGTCAAATTCAGAGACTCGTTCTTTAGCCGCACTACACGAATCTGGAATGCTCTTCCCAGCTCGATTTTTCCTCCTCATTACAATCCACAGGCATTTAAAACCAATGTGCATCGGTACCTCCTCTCCCTCTCTTCCTCTATACCTTCGGCCCGTGCTGTGACTTGATCCGGTCACTTAAGGGTACTCGCAACCCCTTTTGCACGCGTCAATTATAAAAAAAAAAAGTGCGACGCTCACACGCCGAACATCTAGGTTCGATCCCAGCTCAACACGAATTTTTCGAATTTTTTACGGCACCACCTCTTTCGAGATGCTGACAAATCTTAAAGAGTAATAACTGTCTAAGAAAGCTTTTCGAATTTCGCCGTTCGGAGTCGGCAAAAAACTTTAGGTCCCTTCTACTCGTGAGAGAACAGTAGCGCGCACAATACGAGTAGTTGATGAGCAAGGTAGGCTCTGGTCCCCCTGTGGACTGTCGCGCCACAAAATTATTATTATTGATCTTTCCTAGATAAGAAAATAAAGCGACACATGCTCTTTATTTCACTCCACACTTCACATTTAACAGTAGCAAGTGAGACCTGTAGTACATTCGCTTTCGCATACAGCTTCTAAGTAAATCAGAAACTGACTTCTAAGCACACCCTGTTCGACGTTACTTCAGCGTTAGTATAGGGCTGCCTTTTAAATTTCGGGATTAGAGAACAAAAACAAATATTAATCATCGAAAATAGCTTTATTGTTTTTCAAAATATTCCCCATTAAGATCTATGCGTTTGAACCCATTGTCGGAGCACTTTTGTCACTCTGATTGAGGTATCTCCAAAACATGCATCAACCGCTTCTTCAGGTGTCGAAAAACGTTGACCTCACATTTTATTTTTTACGTACAGGAATAAAAAAGAAGTCATTCGGTGCCAAGTCAGGACTATACGGTGGATGACTCATCAAATCGATGATTTGAGTGCTCAAGAATCTAGTTGTTTGTACCGATGTGTGAGAACTCGCATTATCGTGGTGAAGAGTGATACGTCTTCGGCGGTTGGTTTTCCGGATTTCCTGAAAGACTACTGGCAAACAAATGGTTGTGTACCACTCAGAACTAACTGTTCTGCGTGGTTCTAATGGTACGGTTGCCACATATCCAGTTCTTCCGAAAAAACAGGCGACCATTTGCTTTGAAGTGCTTCGTGCGCGAGCAACTTTTGTTGGATTTGGCTCAATTTGAAACACCCATACAGTCGACTGCTGTTTACTTTCGGGCACATACGCCTAAATCCACGATTCATCACCTGTCACGATGTCATAGACGTGTTTCGAAGCACCGCGATCATATTTTTGGAGCATTTCTTTCGACCAATGCCTTTTTTGAGCCTGTTTTTGAGCGATTTTCAAATTGTGTGGGATCCAACGCGAACAATTTTTTGACGGTCAAATGTTCATGCAATATTTAATGTATGCTGATCCCACTAATGCCTAAGTTTGTCTCAATCTCACGATAGGTCTCAAGACAATCTTGAAATATCAGTTGGCGCACAGCATCAATGGTTTCCGCAACAACAACTGATTTTGGACGGTCTTGACGAAATTCGTCTTGGAGTGAACTACGACCTCGGTTGAATTCACCATACTATCGATAAATACTGGTCCTTGGTGGAGCTTCATCGCCCAAAATTGAATTAAATTCATCGATGCACTGTTGTTGAGTTAATCCACGTCGAAAGTTGTAACAAATAATCGCTCGAAAATTTTCAGGATTTAATTCCAATTTTTATGCGAGATGAATATTTTAAGTTACTGTAAACAACACAAATAGCGCTCGTGTGTCAAAACGCTCTGAGTACGTATAACTTCAAAAATGTCAAACTTTCTGATAGATCTGGTAGTTGGCAGATTGCAACACTAGGGTTGCCCAATCCCGAAATATAAAAGGCAACCTTCGTATGACCTCCATTTTTTGCAAGCTAAACACTTTGCTGCTTTATGGTAATAAAAAAACTTTTCAGGACACTGATGGATTAAATATTTAGCCTTATATGAGTTGATGGGGGCTGGCCGAGGTAGACGATGTCCTTCATTACCTAGAAGTTTCTGCTGCCTAGTGTTACGTTCTGCCCGAAACGCCGATTCTGTGTGTTTTTCCAGGATAATAGCATGTACGTCGTTTTGCCCTCATTAACCACCAGACCCATTTTAACCGCTCCCACTTCAGTGCCAGCAAAGGCCTAATTGACGGCTCGCTGAGTTCGTCCAATCACGTCAATGTCGTCAGCGTAAGCTAGCAATTGAACTGTCTTCTAAAAGATCGTGCCTCTGGTGTCGACTTGTGAGTTACGCAGGATCTTCTTGAGGATGATGTCTCGTCTAACACCTATTTTGACATTGAAGGTCTCGGTGAGTTCGTTACCTATCTTGACGGAGCAGCGAGAGTTCTCCGTCGTCATCCTACACAATCTGACGGGTTTGGGAGGAATGCCAAAACTAGACATGGCACCGTATAGCTCGTCTCTATGCACACTGTCATATGCGGCCTTAAAATCGACGAATAGATGGTGAGTGTTGATTTGCACCTACTGGGTCTTTTCTAGAATCTCCCGGAAAGCGAAGATCTGGTCTATCGTGGACTTCCCTGGCTTGAAACCACACTATCAGGTTGTGGACAAAAGGTTTCAGATGTTCACACAATACGGCAGAGGGGATCTTATAAGCGATGTTAAGGAGACTGATACCTCGACAATTGGCGCAGTCAAAGGGGTCTCCTTTCTTGTGGACTGGGCGAACAACGCTGGAATTGGAAATATCGGGCACGCTTTCCTCCGACCATATCTTATAGATGAGCTGGTGCATGCGCCCAACCAACTCGTCTCCAGCTGATTTAAATACTTCTGCGGGCAGTTCATCCGCTCCAGCAGCTTTGTTCGACCTCAGCTTAGATATTGCTATCTTCACCTCGTCTAAGTCGGGGAACCGAAATTCTTGTCCATCGTCATCCAATTTGAGGATAACATTCTGCCCAACAGCGTAATTTGGGCCGTCATCACCGTTAAGGAATCCACAGAAATGACACTTCTAGATTTTCAGCACAAACTGTGACTCTACCACAAGTTGTCCATTTAGATCCCGTCAGACTTCGGGACGGGACACGGCAGACCGCACGTGTTTTATTTCAATTCGTTTCCTTATTTTTGCCGATCCCGAGAAATTACAAAATCGAAAGTAAGTGAACGCGAACTTTGCAAAAAATATTGTAAAGTTTTATACCTTTCGGTAAAACTTTCGGACTTCATTCCTGCCATAGCACCTTTCTATTTCCTTGACCGCGCGTTTCTTATGCTCTTTCTTGTTTCTCCTGACCGCGAGCTTCTTATGCTCCTTCTTGTTTCTTCTGAGAAGCCAGTGCTCTTACCTTCTTCTCTGTTCGTGGAGCTCACGACGAGCCCTCGTCGTTCGATGCAGCGTCGCCTTATAGGCGTCTTGTTTGGCTGCATGTGCGTGCCTGCCCTCGTCGTCAAACCATGGGTTCCTTCTGGGTGGTGACGTGAAACCCAACACATCAGTGGCAGCTTCTTTGATGGCTTCTTGACAACGTTTCTTCTTCTATGGGTAGTGCAGGCAGCTTCGAGCTCTGAGCAGGATTCAGGGAGACTTGGTAGGCAAAGTTCCATTTTAGTTTTCGGACCTCAAACCGTTTTGGTCTATCTTGACCCTGTTGCTCTCTCGATATCCGGGTTCTTAACTTGGCTACAACAAGGTGCTGATTCGAGTCGATGTTTGCACCTCTGAAGGTTCGGACATCGAGAAGGTTGGATGAGTTTCTGACGTCGATCTGATTGACGGTTGATTGATCAAGGGATCGCCAGGTTCCTTTATGAATGTTCAGGTGTGGAAACCGCTTGCTGGCCACAGAGAGGTTCCGCCCCGAAGCGAAGTCCAACAGCCTGAGTCCGTTTCGGGATGTGTTGATGTTCAGGCTGTGTTTCCCGATGACTCCAGCAAAGATGTCCTCCTTTCCCAGCTGAGCGTGGAAGTCTCGTTGATCTTGGTGTTGTAGCTGGGACAGCGATCATTTGTTCCTTCGAGGAGATCATAGAAGTCTGCCTTGATGTCTCTTCTGTCGGTGCGTGAGCGCAAATTAGGCCGATGTTCCCAAATTTAGCCTTGATGCGACTTGTCATAAGGCATTCGCTGATGGAGTTACAGCTCAAGCCTTTATGCCTAACTCTACCTCGAACGACAAATCCGCATCCGAATAAGCGCTGCCTTCTCTCTGAGTTGAAACCAAGCCTTTATGCCTAACTCTACCTCGAACGACAAATCCGCATCCGAATAAGCGCTGCCTTCTCTCTGAGTTGAAACCACTGTAGTAGATGTCGCAAGTTCTGCGGCTGCACGTGGTTTGTTAAAGGAACTCAGATTCCACGCAATTTTTGGCGCGACAGTCCACAGGGGGACCAGGGCCTAGCTTGCTCATCAACTACTCGTGTTGTGCGCGCTACTGTTCTCTCACGAGTAGAAGGGACCTACAGTTTTTTGCAGACTACGAACGGCGAAATTTGAGAAGCTTTCTTAGACAGTTATTATTCTTTGAGTGTTGTCAGCTGCTCGAAAGAGGTGGTGCCATGAAAAATTCGAAAAATTCGTGTTGAGCTGAGAGTCGTACCTAGACCTTCGACGTGTAAGCGTCGCACTCTACCCACAACGCCACGGCGTCCACATTCATTTCTCACATTCCACGTGCGAAACCAAAACTCGTTGTCCTTAAAACGTTTGCTGGGGTCGTCCACAGTTGATTCTTTCTTATCCAAAACATCTCGTTATCTCTGAACCAAAATGTTTTGTACGTGGTGGTGTAGTTATGGTAACTATTGGAATGTAAAATGGTTAACCATTGTAAACGAATAACGTAACTGTATGAACCGAGTGGACCTCACGCACAACCCACAGACCGGTAGGCCAGGCCAATTAATGAACCCTCGAGCAGAGGGTTTCGCTGCACACATTGGTTCACCACACAACGCGTGCTGTGATGGCTATCCAGGGGGCGCCGCGAGCAAGCTTTATGTCAACTTGACCTGTGCACTAGCGAGGATAGTGTTTTCAGCTCGCCTTGTTGAGCGCGATCAACAACGTGGAAAGGCCCACACCCCCCTCTGATTTCATTTAATTCATATTTATTAAAAATGATTTTTCGCGAAGTCTACAGCAATGCACGCTTGAAAGGTTGAATGCAGAAATGTATATGCAGAACCAAAATTGCAATAAAATTTAAATTTAAGGACTCATGTCCTTTTTGTAACTTTGACTTTTGAAACTGATCAATTTCTCTCATATCCTAGCTGCCTACAGAGTTAACAGGATTAATTCCATATGGGAGCGGTAAATGAATAAAGTTCGGAATTAACGGTCATAGCAATACAGCATCAGTTTTACCAATACAGAATCACTCATTTCCGACATTAAACAATTGCCGATTTTGGCCCAGATCCGAGTGCATAAATCGATTAAATCCACTTTGTTTGAATGAATTTTTAGTTTTTCTTTCGAGTTTCACAGGAATTTCTCTTAAACGCTGATGTTCCTGGCATTGAGTTCCTGCACACACGTGATAATAAATACTACACGACCATTAATTAATACGTGAACGCATGCAGATTTTGTTTGTAAAATATTTATGAGAACGCTTTTAAATTTTTAATTTCCCCGATCCACTGAATTGGGTTAAACTGAACTCGCACTACTCATCAGGGACGTGCAAACGGTGGGCGTGAGCGTGAGGCAGACTGCACAAAGTTAAATGACAAAAAAAGCACGAAAAAAACTTAATTATAGGTAAAGGGTTGCGAACGCATTGAAAGGCTTGACGCAGTCACATAATGGGCCTTACAGTATTCCCGTCCCATTTTTAATTAAATATTTTTCAGTGATTCCCAGAGCTGAGCCATGAGAGATTTCAGCTCAGAAACTTGGTCAGAATTGTACTTTGGGGGCATTACGTTGGCCAGTTCCCCCTGCCTGTAGTCCACGCCTCAGTTCATTTGCCCATTACAACTGGCTGTACGGTCGTGGTCCTTTAGCGAACCAAACACGGTGTCCTGCGTGTATACATGTGTGTAGGCATGACCATGTACGTGGGTGTATACGCGAATCATCACATCGGATTGAGTTGGAAGCGGCAACACGGCTAGGTTGACTTACCGTAATAAAGTAACAATTAGCGATGCGCTTTTTTGTTTTAACGGTAATTAAATATAAAGCACATGCAATTATTCTCACTCAGCCAACAGAGGATTGAGTGCGGTGCGACTGAAGAGTTAAATCATGGCTCCTCGGGGTGAAATAAACGCCAGCAGTGATCGTTTTATGGAATAAGCGGGATTGCTCGTTATAATTCGCAAGGAAATGCGTGCACACTTTGGACTGGTGCTGGTCGACGGCGAACTTAATTCAGTTACAATTTCTACCCTGAGGGGCGGCAGGAAGCGTGCACGGTCATACAGCACAGCATTTGCTTGTTCAGGCATTCGGTTGAGTGGATTTAAGGACTGCATGTGGAGTTGTGCTTTAATTTCACGCGCTCCTAAATTAGTAAGACACGGATCAGCTGCAGCGTGAGTTTCAAGTTGAAAATGTCACCAGATTCGAAATGAATAATCGCCTCGTTCGCTGTCCTTTTGTGTGCTCTTCGCTCTTCGTAAGTCACAGATTCCATTACAACGTGCGACGTATTTCGTTTGTTTTCCAGAATTTCGAACCGGTGGCATATCCAAAGAACAACTACGGCAAATTCTACACGGGTGACTCGTTCATCGTCCTAAACGTAAGTACTCATTCCATTAGACACACACACACACATCCTGTCAACATTTTGTAATCATGCCACAGACTAAACAAACCAAGGACAAGCGTCTCACATGGGATGCACATTTCTGGCTCGGCTCGGAGACATCGACCGACGAGGCAGGTGCTGCTGCAATCCTCACTGTGCAGCTTGATGACATCCTCAATGGAGACCCAGTTCAACATCGGGAGGTTCAAGACCACGAGTCCCAGTTGTTCCTGAGCTACTTTAAGAACGGTAAGCGTCTGCCGGTGTCCCTTTGTGTGTTTTTTGCAAGAGGACATAATTGAATTTTTCACTTCATTCTCACTCGTACACTTTCTGTATCCTCCTCTCTCTCTGGGAACGTAGGCGTCCGCTACGAGCAGGGCGGTGTGGGAAGTGGCTTCAAGCACGTACAGACCAATGCACAAGGTGAGAAACGACTTTTCCAGGTGAAGGGCAAACGCAACGTTCGTGTTCGTCAGGTGAATCTTTCCATATCGTCGATGAACAAAGGAGATTGCTTTATCCTGGACGCTGGCAGTGAAATTTATGTTTACGTTGGTGCACAGGCGAAACGTGTTGAAAAGCTCAAAGCTATTAGTGCGGCTAATCAAATCAGAGATCAGGATCACAATGGACGTGCTAGAGTTAATATTATTGGTGAGTACACCGGTTTGGGTTGCGGGCTCCAATTAGAGGGCTTCGCTGGGCCGGTTGTTAATTCATATTAGGGAGCAAGTAAGTGTGTAACGTGTGGACGTGTTTCTCGCCCGCAAACAGATGAGTTTAGCACCGACATGGATAAGGAGAAATTCTTCACCATACTCGGCTCTGGGTCACCGAGCGAGGTGCCGGACGAGTCGACCGCGGAGGAGGACGGCGCCTTCGAATCTGCCGACGAACGGTCTGTCACTCTTTATAAGGTTACGGACCAGAGTGGCTCTCTGAAAATCGATCCAATCGCCTCGAAGCCGTTGCGACAGGAAATGCTGGACACCCGGGACTGTTTCATCCTCGACACTGGATCTGGCATTTACGTTTGGGTTGGAAAGGGCGCCACGCAGAAGGAGAAGTCTGAATCGATGAACAAGGCTACTGAATTCTTGAGGACCAAGAAGTACCCGGCTTGGACGGAAGTGCATCGCATCGTCGAGGGTGCAGAGTCGGCACCTTTCAAGCAGTACTTTGCCACGTGGCGCGACCGTGGAGCCGCTCACACTCGTCTCATTCGCTCCGCAATGGGATACAGTTCAGACGACTCGGACGTGGAGTTCGACGACAGTCTTGTGGAGTCGCTTAAGAAGAGCGGTGGCCGTGCCCTGGGCTTCATGCCCGATCAGGGAAAGGGTCAAATCGTCAGGCTTATTCAGTTTGTGCAGCTGCCTGATTCGGGTGAAGTGCGACGAAGTGAGGTGCCTCTGCCGTTGCCGCAGTCTCTTCTGTTGGGCTTTGGCTCCTATGTCATTCAGTACGACTATCTTAAGCCCGACGGAGAGAAGGCGTCCGTGGTATACGTGTGGAGGGGCACGAAGGCCGATCCTGCAGCATATGAGGGGAGCTTGAAAGTCGGCATGGAATTCGGCGATGAACTTGACGGAATCGTTGTGACCACTGTGCAGGGATATGAGCCGCGGCACTTCCTGAAGATCTTCAAGGGCGAGCTGTTATCAACCTACACTGGGGCCCCAACCGGAGCAATACTGTTCCGTGTGAGCGGCACCGACGTTTCCGATGTGCGCGCCAACGAAGTTGAGGCTGACTCCTCCTCCCTGTCCTCGGATGACGTTTTTGCTCTGGTCAGAATCCCACAGAAGAAGGTCTACATCTGGGTTGGACTGGTAAGTCGAAACGAATTGATTTTTTGCGACTTTTAACGATTTTGCTCTCCGGCAGGGCGCTTCGGACTTCGAAAAGTCCATGGCCGAGTCGCGTATCGGTCAGTTCTGGCCCTCGTTCGAGCACGAAGTCATTGAAGAGGACGCAGAGCCTGAAGATTTCTGGGAGGATTTGAATGGAGAGGGCATATACGACCGCACCACTGGTAAGAGTGGCGCACCCCTTCTGGAACCTCGCTTGTTCCACTGCAAGATTCTTCCTAATGGACGCATCAAGGTCGAAGAGGTGCCAAACTTCGAGCAAGAAGTAAGTACACACTCCGCACTCCTTAAGGCCTCCTTCTCATGAAAACAATATCCTGCAGGATCTCGACGTAGACGATGTGATGCTGTTGGACGGTGGCGACGAAGTGTATCTCTGGGTCGGCTCCGGCACAACTGAAGAGGAACAAAGCGGAATCATTGACATGGCAAAGGTAAGCAATTCGAGGTCCGACTAAGGGCTCAAACTAAATGTCCGTTTGGTGGCCCACAGAAATACATTAAGATGGAGCCTTCTACGCGAAATCTCGAGACGGCCACCATCATTAGGATTAAGCAAGGCAAGGAACCAAAGAGCTTCAAGCGGATGTTCCCCGAGTGGAGTGACGACGCATGGAAGGTCAGTAACTAAGAAGATTTCTGGTGAATGGTGGTATGTGTACCGCACTCTCTCTCTCTTTCTCTTACTCAATCTCTGTCTCTTTTTGTGTTAATTTCTCGTATTTCATTGTTTTCACTTAATCTTCTTTGTTTCTGTTATTTGGTGAGTAAAATAAAAACCTACACACTGTTTTCAATTCTTTTCATTTTGTTTCTTGACTACACTACACTCTGTGTCGGTTGGATCTTTGGTGTTGGAGCACAAGCATACTGACATAAATACACAAACTTTTCTTATTTCTTTTATGTTGCACAGACATGCACTGCACGTTACTTCTTAAATTCTGTTAAATTCTGCAGCGAAAGTTGTGTCGGGAAGAAGGGTGGGTATCAGGTGTGTTTTTTTTTTAAGTTGATATTTAGAGTCTTTCCACAAAGTGTTCAATTTAGGCTCAGCGACGTGGAGCTTCTTCAGATTCAACGATCGAGATAATTAATTTAAATTTTTTTTTTTAAATTTTAGATAATTAATTTTTAAGCCACACAAGACTGAAGATAAAGAAGTTCGGTGTGAAGGTCTCCTGGGTCACACGTTTTCTTCTTCTTCAAATGTCACTGCAGTCCGGGGTGGACCTAGGGCTCTAGCAGTCTGCTCCTTCAGTCAGCACGATCCATCGTCAGCTCCTTCTAGTTGCGAACTACAAGTTTGTTTTGATCTTTCTCCACTTGTGTCCGCCATCATATCCTAGGTCGTCCTCTGATGTGTAGTCCCAATGGCTCGGAGTTGAGAGAAACTTTTCGGATCAAACTATGCTGCCTATAAGTTCTACATTGCCTAGCTATTCTAGGTCTTAATAATAATAATAATTGTTGGCGCGACAGGCCACAGGGGGCCTGTGCCTAGCTTGCTTATCAACTACTCGTGTTGTGCGCGCTACTGTTCCCTCACGAGTAGAAAGGGCCTACAGTTTTTCGCGGACTCCGAACGGCGAAATTTGAGAATCTTTCTTAGACATTTATTACTTTTTGAGTGTTGTCAGCAGCTCGGAAAAGGTGGTACCTGATAAATTCGTGGTGTTCAGCCGGGAATTAAGCCTAGACCCTTCGGCGTGTGAGCGTCGCACTCTACCCACTACTCCACGGCGGCCACATCTTAAGCGTTGTTAATTTACCTCAAACCTGCTAAAATAAAATTAAAGACTCGTCACAACGGCATAACAGGCATGTGCATCCACTCACACGCCTGGAATACAAATTTTGTTTCGCGACTAAACAGTTTTCTCGCAGTTTTCTTATTGTTTGTTAAGAGCTTGTTGAATTTCGTCATTCGGCAATAAATTGTAATTCCGTACAATTCAATGTAACAGATTATCTACACAACAATACGTTCCGGGACGTATTGAGCGAAGTGTTTGGGGTGACAGAAAGCACGCCGTCTCTTGGCAAAACCGGACATTCAGGTAGTGTGAAAAGAACATGCCAAACAGTTGATCTTCTTTGAGACTTTTTGAATTTTGAATTCTTGTTTATTTTCTTCAGTTTCGATACATTGATGGTGTTAATTTTTCATTAGGCAAAATTTTCATTTATTGGGGCCATAAACGGGCAGAAAAGTTTGGCAAGCATTTATAAGTTAACGGACCCTAGGCACAAAAGATCTTCTACATTTTCGTTTCAACGTTTTGGCCTAACCAAAAATTCAGTCATTGCTTGTATACGACTTCAAACTGAATTGGTTTCAAAAACGGTTTGCATTTCTATCTCTGTGTGGTGGTGGTGCAACTTTTAGCAGTTTCTAAAATTCAGGTCGCTACAAACGCAAAGTGCCCGTCGTGGCGTAGTGGGTAGAGTGCAACACTTACAGGCCGAAGATCGAGGTTCGATTTCCGGCTGAACACCTAGAATTTTTCACGGCACCACCTCTTTCGATGCTAAATGGTTCCTTATTTTTAAATGCGACATTTACCATATGTGTTTGTCAACTGTCTAAAAAACGCTTCTCAAACTTCGCCGTTCGAAGTCGTAAAAAAATTGTAGGTCCCTTCTACTCGTGAGAGAACACTAGCGCGCACAACACGAGTAGTTGAAGAGTAAGCTAAGCCCTGGTCCTCCTGTGGACTGTCGCCCCATATAATTATTATTAACTATTAAAAAATACTTAAAAAGTAAACATCAATGATACTCAAAGACGAAACTATTGTCAACGTCGTTTCTACTTCCTTGTCACTACGAAATTATTCACGTTGATCAACTATAACGCTAATCATAATACACATCTGTTCATATAGAGCTGATAAGCAGTAAATAAAAAAATGCTTGGCCGTTACAGTGATCTTCAAAAAATTCTAACAGTTACCGATGGTATATTTTCCCATCTAATTTCTATTTTTTTTTGCCACCACTGTATATCTGATTTCTAAGTGGCCAATCGCAGAAAATAGTCAAGCGGCATTAAATTGCACGATCTTGGAGACAAATTCACGGATTCGTTGTGTGAAACTATGCGGTTAACAAGCTTCTTCATCTTGTAGTGGAGATACAGTCCGGGGTGGATCTGGGCCTCAACCAACATGCCTCTCCGGCCAGCACGATATTTCGCCAGCTGCCTCCAGTTGCGCACTCTAAGTTGGTTGAGGTCTTTCTCCACTTGTGTGCGCCACCTTAGCCTAAGCCGTCCTCTGTTGCGTTGTACCCATGACGAAGACTTGCGGAGCAGTGGTGTCTATACGCTCTACATGGCGTACCCATCTCAAGCGCTGTATCCGAAGACGCTTGACAAGGCGCATGTCTACGGAGTTCGTCATTAAATCTTCTCGTCCAGATGCTATTAACGTAACCAGGATCAGAAATCACACTCAAAATTTTTCCCTCGAAAAGACTCATCCGCTTTTAGTAACGTCCATGTTTCAGAACCATAAAGTAGGAAGAGCTGATAAGAAGTAAACAAAAGAACTGAACACTGAACTTCAAAAAGCATAACACTTGCCGATAGTATAATTTTTCTATCTAATTTCTGATCCTTTGGCCACCAATGTACCTCTACAAATAACACAGCGAATGTTGACCTCTAAGTAGACAATTGCTAGAATTTTACACATTCTTCTTCTTCTTGTGGCGCTACATTCCGGGGTTACCTGGGACTCAACCAACATCCCTCTCCAGCTAGCAGAATCTCTCACCAGCTGGCTCTAGTTGCGCACCCATAGTCGGTTGAGGTCCTTCCCCACTTATCTGCGCCACCTTAGCTTAGGTCGTCCTCTGTTACGTTGTCTCAATGGCACAAATTCAAGACTTTTCGGGCCGGAGCAGTGGTGTCCATACGCTCTACATGGCCTAGCCATCATAAGCGTTGTATCCGAGGACGGTTTACCAGACGCATGTCGCTGTACAGACCATAGAGTTGGTCGTTGAATCTTCTCCTCCACATGCCATCAACGCAAACAGATCAAATCTCGCAAAATTTTTCTTTCGAAAAGACTAAGGGAATTCTCATCCGCTTTTAGTAACATCCATGTTTTCGCGGCAAAAGTAGGGCTGGGATGGTCAAGCTGTTATATAAGGCAAGCTTAGTCGTTCGGGAGAGGGCTGTATTACTCAATTGCCTCTTGAGCCCAAACAAACAGCAGAGTGATTCTGCGTTTGATTTTCGTACTGATGTTGTTGTCCCTAATCACTGCAGAGCCGAGGTAGACGAAGTCCTTGACTACCTCGAAGTTTCTGCTACCTAGTGTTATGCTCTGCCAGAAACGCCGATTCTGTGTGTTCTTCCAGGATGACAGCATGTACTTCGTTTTGCCCTCATTTTCAGCCAGACCCATTTTTGCCGCTTCCGCTTCAATACCAGCAAACGCTTCATTGACGGCTCGCTGTGTTCGTCCAATCACGTCAATGTCGTCAGCGTAAGCTAGCAATTGAACTGCCTTCTGGAAGATCGTGCCTCTGGTGTCGACTTGTGAGTTACGCACGATCTTCTCGAGGATGATGTCTCGTCTAACACCTATTTTGACATTGAAGGTCTCGGTGAGTTCGTTACCGACCTTGACGGAGCAGCGAGAGTTCTCCATCGTCATCCTACACAATCTGACGAGTTTGGTAGGAATGCCAAAACTAGACATGGCACTGTATAGCTCGTCTTCATGTACACTGTGATATGCGGCCTTAAATTCGACGGTGAGTGCTGATCTGTACTTCTTGGGTCCTTAGCAGGAGTTGCCGTAATATGAAGATCTGGTCTATTGCGGACTTCCCTGGTCTAAAACCACACTGATAGGGACCCTTCAGTCCATGGACAAAAAGTTTCAGACGTTCAAACAATACGGCAGAGGGGATTTTGTAGGCGATGTTGAAGAGGTTCATTCCTCGAGAGATGGCGCAGTCAACGGAGTCTTCTTTCATGTGGACCGGGCAAAAGGCGCTGTGATTCCACTCATCGAACAGGCTTTCGTCCGGCCATATCTTACAGATGAGCTGGTGCATGCGCCCAACCAACTCATCTCCAGCTGTTTTAAATAGTTCTGCGGACAGTTTGTAGGCTCCAGCAGCTTTATTTAGCGTCAGCTTGGATATTGCTATCTTCACCACGTCTAAGTCGGGGGACCGAAATTCTTGTCCATCGTCATCCAATTTGAGGAGAACATTCTGCCTAACAGCGGGATTTGAGCCGTCATAGCCGTTAAGGAGTATGCAGAAATGATCCTTCCAGATTCTCAGCACAGACTGCGAATATACTACTAGTTGTCCATTCTGGTCCCGGCAGGTCTTGGTCCGAGCCTTGTATCCTCCGGATAGCTGTTTTACCTTTCGGTAAAACTTTCGGACTTCATTCCTGCCATTACACCTTTCTATTTCCTCGACCGTGCGCTCCTCATGCTTCCTCTCCTTTCATCTGAGAAGCAGGTGCTTTTCCCTTCTTCTCTGTTCGTAGAGCTCACAAAAACCCCTCGTTGTTCGATGCAGTGTCGCCTAATAGGCGTCTTGTTTGGCTGCATGTGCGTGCCTGACCTCGTCGTCAAACCATGGGTTCCTTCTGGGTAGTGACGTGAAACCCAGTGCATCAGTGGCAGTTTCTTTGATGGCTTCTTGACAACGTTTCCAGTCTTCTTCTATGGTTAGTGCAGACAACGTCGAGCTCTGAGTGAGTTTCAGGAAGGCTAGGTCGGCAAAGTTCCAAACGATCAGTTGCGATTTTAGTTTTCCGACGTCATACCGTTTACCCCGTTGCTTTCTCGATATCCGGGTTCTTAACTTGGCTACAACAAGGTGCTGATTCGAGTCGATGTTTGCACCTCTGAAGGTTCGGACATCGAGAAGGTTGAAAGAGTTTCTGACGTCGATCTGATTGACGGTTGATTGATCAGGGGATCGCCAGGTTCCTTTATGAATGTTCAGGTGTGGAAACCGCTTGCTGGCAACGAGTTCGTAGCTCAAGACTTTTTACCTGAGTCGGCCTCGAACAACAAATCCGCATCCGAATAAGCGCTGCCTACTCTCTTTATAGCAATAGCTGTAGTAGATATCGCAGTTCTTCATCGTTTTTACGCCAGGCCCATCCCAGCGCACTTTCTGGATGGCGGTAATGTCTGTCTTGTAGCAGTCAAGAGCCTCCGCATGTTGTTCTGCCGCACGTGGCCTGTTAAAGGACCTCACATTCCACGTGCAAAATGAAAAATCATTGTGCTTTAAACGTTTGCTGAGGTCGTCAACAGTTGATCCTTCATTATCCGAGGCATGATGTTGTCTCTGAACTAATGATTTTTACGTGGTGAGGAAGTGATCCTCAAGCACATCATCTGGGACTTTACATATCCCCACAGAAAATAGTCAAGCTCAATGCACGGATTCGTAATGTGAAACGTAACAAACGTTTCCTTCAATAAATCAATTGTACCAAAATTGTGTGAGATGACAGAATGTGCACATCACGGTTGTTCAGTTAGTAAATGAAAAATTAGTAATCATGGCTATAAAGCCGTCAGTATGGACTGTAATATTTAGGCCAGTATCGTTCGTGAAAAATGCGGACCAATTTTTTCCAACATTTATTAAGCACATCAAAAAGTCTTAACATACCCTTGCGAATTATCATCACTCTCTTTACGGCAATATTTATGAACGCACCCATTTTAACAAAAGTGAGCTCCATTGCTTGCCAAAAATCTGTTCATATTGAATGCGATATTTAAGCGTCACTTAAGTTATATCAACATGCCAAACCAAACTGAAAATAATTCACTTGACAGTTAACAAAATTACCGCTATATAAAATAGTGCTGCCAACTTTAAGTTGTTTTCCTCTAAGAAAACACCCATTTCAATCGATCTCTCGAGCTGGCGAGGAAACTTAAACACTCCTTCCACTTTTTCACGAGCAAATGGTTAAGATTCCTCAAGTGAATGAGGACACATTGCTTTAAAGAAGGAAGTTCTTCCACACACACACATGTGACAGATGTAAATACGAATAATTCGAATCATATTTACTATTCGGTTGAAAAATATTAAAGCTGTGGAACGCTTTCAATTAGGTTAATTATTTTCTGTTGTATATTTAATTAACCCCGCACTGTGAATCCAATGAGCGTGGATGAGGCTATTTAAACAAGGAATGTGGCCAGAGGAAGGCAGACAAGATTAAGGATGCAGATGGACACAACTTTCGCGTGCAAAATAAACAGCCTCCTCTAGGCACTGCACGTCACGGGACTGTTGGGAATGTTTTAATGTTGAATACTTTTCTGTCTTTGGTCGGTTCATCTGGGTGTTTATTTACTTTTTTCTTTTATGTATAAATTGTTAATAAAAAAGTGTATTTTGCAGTTGAGACCAACCTATGATGAAGTATTGAAGAAAGTCTTTGAGGATAACCTCAATGTGGAGGACAACGATGTCTGAATTTTCCTTTATGAAATAAGTGTACACTAAAATCAAATATTGAATAAGTACTAAATATATGTTGTTTTGAAAAATATTTTTTTTTATGTGTTTTATTTATTCAATATGCGGCGAGAGATGAATGGATATCTGAATGCATGGGAAGTTAATCTTTGACCGTTAACGCATTTGCGCCCTCTGTACTAAAAAAACGACACCACTTCAAATCATCATATATCAAACATCTTTCACAATAATCAAGAGACTAGTAGGCGTATTTTTGAATAGACGTCACTACCTTTCAATTTCGTAACAGAAAAGTAACAGCTATTCTTTGACAGTCGGCAACTTTTTGAAGTACAGAGCAGAAACCAATAAGGAAGGAGATGGACAACTGAACAGCTGATCAAACAGCTGATTTCCTCCTTGTCCATCGACCGTTTGACTGTTATTTACGTGTTTTAGTAGACATAACCTCAAATTCTGAAAGTTATTTACGTATAATCGAACATTGTCTCACTTCACTCACACATGTTTACGTTTCCCCTCCAAAATTGTCAATTTACGCTTTCAATAGTGTCAAACACTCGTAAATTGTCAACTGTTCGTGAATTCATCAGCCATTTTGTGTATAGTCAACAAAACGTGTTCAGAAAATCAACTGCAAATTGTTTGCGCAGGGAAGTGTAACCGAAAATTTAAAAGGATTTAATTTTTATAAATTGATAATCCGATAGCATTTATATTTATAATAACTTATAAAATGTGTAAAAAAAACATTAGAGTATTTTTTTCATTTGGGAAAGATTTATTATCAATTGATGTTCCAAGTTACGCGTATTATAATTTAAATATAAATTACATAATATTACAATAGTTATAAGATTGATACATATGTATAAAAAACAGGTTTTAGTGTTTAAAATCAGTAGCAGTTATTCAGTGTTTTGTAATTTTAAATTGGGTTTTGGTAGAGAGGTATACCAGGTATACCAGTATGAAGTGAGTGTCAAGATATAAATGTCTTGATAGGGAACATTTCTTGTGAACGAGCCCTTTTTTTTTTGTCTGTCTGCTATGACATCTGTGAAAAATATTTAGTATATATCAAGTCATTGAACAGACAACATCATATTTTTTCATCGTTTTAAAAATGTCGAATTTTGTACCAGAAAGTGATGATTTGGGAAAGAATTAATTGTTTGTTTTCATTTGAAGAAAAGTGCTGCAGTGTCGCATCGAATGCTTGTCGAGGCATATTGTGATCATGCTCTATCAGAAGCAACATGCAAAAGATGGTTTCAGCGGTTCAGAAATAATGATTTTGATGTGAGAACTGAAGAACGTGGAAGACCAACAAAAAAGTTTGTAGACGCCGAATCGCAAACGATATTGAATGGAGATAACACTTTGGGTCAAAAGCAAATAGCAGCAATGTTCAATGTTAGGTAGGTAGGTTAAGGTGTCTGATGAATACACTTAGTCCCATAGAGGTCCATTGTGCTGCCACACCATGTGGGAAGAACCAAAGACCAGCTGGAGCCGATGATAAAGCTTAAAATGTCGGCGGGAGGGGTTTTATTGAGGTCATGTAGGCCGCTGAGGAAATAGATTCCAAAGTGTTTGTGTCTGAGGCGCGAGAGCGCCGGACATGTTCATAACAGGTATAGGAGAGTTTCCGGTCCTTCCTCATCCCTGCAGCTTCTGTAAAAATCGTTTGAGGGAGCTCCTAGCCTGCTAGCATGCTCGCCGATTAGACAGTGCCCGGTTATGGCTCCCATGACCAGGCTTATGTCTGATCTTTTGAGCGATAGTAGCAGTCTGGAGCGTTTGGATTCAAGAGAGGGCAAAACCTCCTTGGAAACGCGACAAAGGTTATGGTTAGACCATCTTTGATTAGTCTGATGGTTCGCGTTCAAATGCAGTACTAACTTGCATGTAACGAGAGGGATACCGAGGTGTTCGTGTACCTAAAGTAGTGGTTGCGTTGTGGCAAGCCTGGCCAATTCGTCTGCTTGACATTTACCCGGAATGTCTCTGTGACCTGGCACCCAGCGCAGCCTAATGTTGGACTGCTCAGCCATCTCATCTAAGGATGTGCGGCAGTTCATGACCGTCTTGGAGTTTGTTGTTAAATGTTAAATGTTGCACAACAAACAATTTCTGACTGTTTAAAATTTATGGGAAAGATCCAAAAGTGTGAAAAATGGGTGCAACATGAATTGAATGAAAGACAGTTGGAAAACCGAAAAAACACTTGTGAAATTTTTCTTCAAAGACACGAAGGAAAATCGGTTTTGCATCGGATTGTTTCTGGCGATGAAAAATGGATTTATTCTAAGAATCCTAAACGGAAAAAATCATGGGTTAATCTGGGACAACCATCAACATCGACTGCAAAACCAGGTCGATTCGGCAAGAAGACAATGCTGTGTGTTTGATGGGACAAGAAAGGTGTGCTGTACCACGAGCTCTTAAAACCTGGTGAAATCGTTAATACTGATCGCCACGGACAACAAATGATCAATTTGAATTATGCATTGTTCGAGAAACGACCAGAATGGGCCAGAAGACACGACAAGCTAATTTTGCTCCATGACAATGCACCTGCACACAAAGCAAAACCGGTTCAGGATACAATCAAAGCACTTAGCTGGGAGCAGCTACACCACCCGCCGTATTCACCATACTTGGCTCCTTCCGACTACCATTTGTTTTCATCGATGGGACACGCATTGGCTGAACAGCACTTTGATTCCTACGAGGAGGTCGAAAATTGGGTGTCTGATTGGTTTGCTTTAAAAGACGAACAATTTTATTGGCGTGGTATTCACAAATTGCAGGAAAGGTGGTCAAAATGTGTAGAAAACAATGGCCAATACTTTAAATAAAATGTTTTTACTTTCCCATTAATAATTTGTTTTTTATTTTCAAAAAAACGCTTATTTAATACCGGTATACCTGGTAATAAACTAGTTTTAGTTTTCTAAGGAATTTTATATGAGCTTAGCCTAAGTTTGATTCTAGTGATTATATAATATAATATCATAAAGTGAATAGGAAAAACCCGTAATTTATTTGACCAAAAATAAGTTTTATGTAAGTGTTTACTTAACTGTCGTTTTTTTAGTACAATGGGCACAAGTACGATGAGAAGTTTTTGTTTTTATTATTCTTCTTCTTCTTGTTGTGGCGCTACAGTCCGGGGTGGACCTGGGCCTCGCCAGCTGTCTCCAGTTGCGCACTCCAAGTTGGTTGGGGTCCTTCTCCATTTGTGTGCGCCAGGACCTAGACTAAGATTGTCCACTGTTGCGCGCCTGAGCAGTGGTGTCCATACGCTCTACATGGCCTAGCCATCTTAAGCGTTGTATGCGTAGACCGCGCATGTCGCTGTACAGCCTTCTCCTTCTTCTTTATCTTCTCCTCCAGATGCCATCAACGCAAACAGGACCAAAAATCTTACGCTAAACTTTTCCCTCGAAGAGACTAAGGGCGTCCTCATCCGCCTTTGCTAACGACCAAGATTCCGCGCCATAATGAAGGACGGGGATGATCAAGCTGTTATATAAAGCGAGCTTAGTCCTTCGTGAGAGGGCTTTATTACTCAATTGCCTCTTGAGCCCAAAGAAACAGCGATTGGCAAGAGTGATTCTGCGTTTGATTTCGGTACTGGTGTTGTTGTCCCTGTTTACCGCGGAGCCGAGGCAGACGAAGTCCTTGAAGTCCTAGTGTGACGCTCCGGCCGAGAAGTAGATGTTGTGTGTCCTTCCTTGATGACATGCTGTACTTCGTCTTGCCCTCATTTACCACCAGACCCATTTTAGCCGCTTCCGCTTCAATACCAGTAAACATTTCATTGACGGCTTGCTGTGTTCGCTGATCTGTACTTCTTGGGTCCTTAGCAGGAGCTGCCGTAATGTGAAGACCTGGTCTATAGTGGACATCACTGGTCTGACATAACAGTGAAAGGAGCCTATCAGGTTGTAGAAAAACGGTTTCAGACGCACACACAATACGGCAGAGAAGATCTTGTAGGCGATGTTGAAGAGGTTCATTCTTCGAGAGTTGGCGCAGTCAACGGAGTCTTCTTTCATGTGGACCGGGCAAAGGACGCTCAGATTCCACTCATCGAGCATGCTTTCCTCCGACCATATCTTACAGATGAGCTGGTGCATGCGCCCAACCAAGTCAACTCCAGCTGCTTTGAATAGTTCTGCGGACAGTGAGTCCGCTCCAGCAGCTTTGTTCGACTTCAGCTTGGATATTGCTATCTTCACTTCGTCTAAGTCGGGGGACGGAATTCTTGTCTATCATCGTCGCAATTGAGTACAGCTATGTGGCCGCCGTGGCGTAGTGGGTAGACTCACGCTCATACGCCGAAGAGTGTGAATTTTTCACGGCACCACCACCATTTTGAGTTGCTGACAACTCTCAAAGAGTAATAACTGTCTAAGAAAGCTTCTCAAACTTCACCGTTCGGAGTCGGCAAAAAATTGTAGGTTCATTCCACTCGTGAGGGAACAGTAGCTCGCACAACATGAGTAGTTGATGAGCAAGCTAGGCCCTGGTTCCCCGGTGGACAGTTGTGCCAAAAATTATTATTATTATTATGTATCTAACAGTGGAATGTGGGCCATCATCGCCGCAGAAATGATTCTTCTAGATTCTGAGCACAGACTGCGACACTGCCACAAGTTGTCCATTTTGGTAGGCTTCGGTTCGAACTTTGTGTCCTCCGAATAGCATTTTTGCCTTTCCTTAAAAGCGCGGTTCTCAAGCTATTTCTTTTTTCTTCTCAGAAGCCGGTGCTCTTCTTTTCTTTTCTGTTCCTAGGGCTCACGAACAGCCCTCGTTTTTCGACGCAGCGTTGCCTTATAGTGTTGTAGTAGTTAAACTCCTCGCGGCGCCCTCTGGATAGCCATCACAGAACTCGTTGTGTGATGAACCAGTGTATGCAGTGAACCCGTGTGCCCAAGGGTTAAATAATGGGCCTAGCCAACCAGCCTGTGGGTTGTGCGCGAGGTTAACTTCCTCACCACGGTTCAGACTGTATCTAAAATCCTTTCAATTTCGGTGCAAGGCGGTTGATTTTGTATGAACCATGAGGTATGCAACTGCATTTAAACAAAAATCAATTTATTTATTCAGCGCGGCACATGGCATTGTCTTGCCACTTCAAACTCATCAAAAAACAACACTGTGTGTATAAGTAAGACCTTGGGGTAGAAGTTAGGGTTCAATTTTTTTTAATTTTGTACCCAGGTCCTGCTTTGTTGCTTTGAAGAGAAACAGTTTTCACCTAAAGTTCCCTTTGAAGATAAGACACTTATTTGAAAACAAAACCTTAAGACAGCTGTTCTTAATTGTCTGTAAGTCTCCTATACTCATACTACACTTTTAGAGACTCAACTGTGCCTGCAGCAGACTACTCCTATGTGCATTCACTTTCCAAGCTTTTATTGTTTCAATTTTCTTTTCCTTCGCCAGTCTTTGTTTCCAGATTCTGAGCACACTTGGAGTTACACCATATCAAGCCTGATCTGGGGTATATTCCTGTGCTGTGGTCAAACACGAAGCGGTGTAGGTTTTCCATCAGATTACCAAAACTCAACGGCTTGCACCCACCGCTTCCAGCGACGAGTGCCAAAGGAAGGGCTAATTAGTGGCTTTGGCTCACTAACTAAAATCCGCCCCACTTTGTCCTCATATTTGGTTTGTTAAACACAAATAAAAGGTGCAATGTGGATGCATTAATACCGCTTTGGCATGCAAGCATGTGTAGCGACCTGTGTGAGCAAAGTGCAGGGTTTTGTGAATGTGCCAACCGGCCAATAGTTCAGTCGTCCAGCTGTCCAGCACGCCATCCATTTCGGCCCACATGAGCATTCCGCCACTCGTGTCCGGCTGTCCCCAAACGGTTGCACATGACGAAAGGAGGTGAACAAACCCCAAGCGCGGGAACAAAAACAACCCACACGTTGCGACGGTTAGGCTCCGACACAACCTCCCCACAATGCCATGTCAAACTGGCTTCTATTGACTGACAATGACGTCATGACCCATGAAGACGATGTCGTTGATTGCGGCCGTTGGGCTGCGGACTGCAATGGCGACCGACAAGAGCCGAGAACAGTGATGGAGCTGCTTGAGTAAATATGTTAAATGTTCATAAGTTGCGATTTTATTTATGAGTAACAGGCACGTGATAGCGCATGCTGGGCACGTGCACTCAGCTTCGGTCGCTGGGAGGACGAGTAGCCTGGGTGGCTGCAGGCTCTCGGGAGTCGGCCCGAAACGCAGTTAGTTGCACACAAGGAGTCACGTTCCGCCCAAGTGGAATGTAATTTAATTTACAAACAACTCAAATTGCAATTTTAAAAATTAAAAGTTGTTCTCTACGGGTGGCCAGCTTTCGCATGTTTGTTTGACTGTAAACAGCTGTGGGGGCTGCCGGGGCTGAGTTTTATGTGACTAACAGCCGCACCCCGGGACAGATGGCGGTAGTTTTGCACTTGAAATGGCGCTCAGTTGTTTGACTTCTGTCGACGATATTGTTACACCAAGCAGTGTGTGCAAATACCCGATGCAGGCGTGTGTTTGGAGGATTTCAAATGCAGGTAATTAGTTTTGGTATGTGTCTGGGATATGCACTTTGGGGGCCGAATGTCAGGAGACGGTGCTGTTGTTTGTCTGGAGTAAGTCACAGACGAATCACATTTTCGAAACCCAATAAGGACGAACGGCAACGACAGCTGCGGTGGAAATTAGTTTTCCGCGTGTTCCTTTGTTTTGCATTTCGTGTGAAGAACTGTTATGAATTCACAGAGTTCAAGACCTTTTCCAAAATCGGACTTTTTTCCAAAGTTTTATAGCTTGGGAAACAATGCACTGGAGCGCTCAGACTTGAACACTGGTCCAGTGCAATTAAAGGCAGTCACCTTGCCGAGGAAGCACTTCTGTGGCAAGGAGTCTAGATTTTCAGCACCTACCACATCAGCGCCAAACTGCCACCCACCGGATCCGAGAGAAGGCGAGACAAAGACAGAGAAAGCACTCTGCAGTGTCTTCACTTTCTCTACAGGCGTCGCATGTGGTAGAATCACTAAGCCCAAGGACGCGTAAGCGACGTGACACGTTTGTACGCCAACAAGTAGTCTGCAGTCTCTTTTATTCAGAGATAATAGACAAGCCATGGATCTCTAGCTGAAGTATGGGAGCGTGCATGTATGTGACGTTGACACATTTGTACGCCAACAAGTCGACTGCAGTTACTTCTATCCAGAAGTAACAGACAAGCCGCGAATCTCTTGCTGAAGTTTGGGAGCATGCACGTAAGTGACGTGACACATTTTGACACCAACAAGTCGTCTGCAGTTACTTCTATCCAGAAGTAACAGACAAGCCGTGAATCTCTTGCTGAAGTTTGGGAGCATGCACTTGGACAGCTCGAATTCTGGAGTGTATTGCCATCTCTGGTTTGTGCTGTGGGGATAACCACCTGCCGACGGAAGCCCTCACTAAGGAAAGGGTACTCACAAGGTGGATTCGGGACCTTTGATCCTTGCCTGGCAAGTCTGTCTCATTTTCCATGATCCTGTGGTGTCCCGGGACACAAACACGAATGAATTCTGCCGACTAAATAAAGGAAAAACTTGCATCCCTGTACTATCTTGAAAGTTGTTGAGTAAGGCCTTATGTACAGCTTGACTTTAGACGCTGACAGTTCACACCTTTCACCCATTTTTCGCATCATAGTTCGTGGCCATTTGGATAGCAACAGTTTTGAGAAGAAACTAAACCTAAGGAGGTGAGCAGTCAAATGTTGTCGTTTTTTACGAAGGCCGCAGCTCCAGGCCCCTCCATCTTCTTGGAGCCTTCCGTTAAAATCCGAGTGCAGACCTAGACTCTGCTTGATATAAAAAGACGATCAGCGATAGCACTCTTTTCTGTCTGGACTGTGTCTCCAATTTGAATGGAATTTGAGCTCTTTCAGTCGACTATAGGCAACATTCTGCACTGATTGCTGAAATCCAAAATTGAGAACGCACCGCAACAGGAGGCACACAAATCTTCCGGAAAAAATTATAAAAATCTTGTTGCCCGTTCCTACAAATATTCAGAGCTGTTCCGAAAGAAATTTCAATCAGTAACGTCCCCAGGGCCATCTGTTGCGCATAAACAATTTGCCGGCTCACAATTTTTTTTTTGAAAACAAAATCACCAGACAATTCAGCTGGGACCGATGCCACTCTATTGAATGTAACCGCAGAACTGAGAGAAAAAGGTCCCACATGAGCCCGATAATTTCGAGATCATTACACCCTCCACTCATAACCCACCCACCGCCACGACATAGACCACGACGAGAATAACGTAACCAAAGTAAATTTATGAGTCGGCAAATATTGCCGTTTTTGGTTTGCCACCCCTCCGTCATTACGCCCCCACGGAGATGCTCCTAGGTGGATGGTGGGTGGCGGAAAAACAAAGAACAGAAAAAAAAAGAACAGCCCTTGGACCACTTTACAACGAGGGTGTTGACAACGGTAATAGCGACAGCATAAACAACCCCATAGACGAGGGGAGGGGTTGAAAGAGCAGGGGCAAACCGGAGGAGGCCAAAAAAGGCCATCGCAGTAGCAGCCCCAGCCACAAAACCAAATATTGTCACAGTTTAAGGGCTTTTAACTGCATTTAACTTCAACCCCAGTGTTCCTGTCCTATTCTTCTGGCTACACACGCCTCTGTTGCCGCCGCGTCGCTCTGTCAACGTGTGTGCTGGCTGGCTGCTGCTCCTGATGCTGTTGGCGGGTGAGCGAACGAACACTATTACTTGTGTTCGTTTGTAGTGCTCGTCGATGCTTTTATGGTCTCACTCTTCCGCTGTTCAGCCTGTTAACGGCGTGGTTTATTTATTTTCCATACATATGCCAGTGGTGCTCGTTTTTGCATCTTAACCGCTCCCATCGTGTCGACTACCGCACGAGACGAATGAGGAGTGAATGTTCAAATGGCCCATGAGAGCGAAAGGGGCTTTCTGGAAACGTTTTAATGGCATGACTTGGTAAGGAGCGCATCAGAATGAGGGAGAATAGAATGTAACACATACGAGATCCTGCGGAGGGTGTGTTGGAGGGGGGCACTTGTGACATAAACAATAAATTTCAATTGATGTTTGTCGAAAATGCTTATTATTCTCGTTACAGATCGATCGAGTATTTTGAAAAGCCCTACACTTCTCCAGGAAGCAGTTCCCCCCTCAACCACAATCAAAATCATCAGTCAACGCATTGATTTGGTTTCCTAACTAATCAAAAACCGAGTGTACAACGTGCCAGTAGTCGATTTTGGCACCCATTCACTAAAGGGCATAAAGGGCCAATGATTAAGTCCAGAACAGGCTGCCATAATTATGATGAAGCCCATTAACCAGTTAGAAGTTCGTCATGATGAATCGCTTTCTTCAGTCAATTCGGGGGGTTTTGTGCTGAGTTTTCATATTCCGAAAAAGCCCTGCCTACATGCATCAAAGTTCTTTTCAACTTCTCACCGAAACAAGTGCCCGCTGTTTCCTAATTCAATTTGCCAACTCTTCGTCTCATTAACTTCTCATGACACCGCAACACTGAGACGGGCCTTAATTGCCACCAGCGATGCCAATTTATTTGTTCCCTTCCTCAATGCCCACTAATTCTGCCGACTTTTGATATTTCCCGCAAATTAACTGCTTGTTGAGTTGCGTGGGCAACGCAGGGGCGGTTCGCCCAAATGAAAACGCATCCGGACTGAAACGCATTGCACACTTTGCTTTCGCTCTTCTTACAGCCGCACTCAACGGATCTACGGAGGAGGACTCACGATAAAGGGCATCACGCTAAAGGCGTTGCTACATGCTAAATAGATTTTCAATTTATTAACTTACTGTGCAATGATTTAAGGGACTACGCCTAGTTTGCTTGCGGTGCTCATGCTGCCGGTCATCGGTTCACTGCTGTCTGGAGTGCACTTCCTCGGCACTCCACCTCTGTGGCAAGTAAATACCACCACAAGCGATTTGTAGGTGGTATGCGTATAACGGCATTTAATTGCAACCAATAAGTATGTTAAAATTTCATTATCCCGGATAACGTCGGGTGCGAGAATGCCAACGCTGCTGCAGACCACCAACAGGCGTCCTGCTGCCTGCATCCTGTAGGCCGACGTGGTTGGATTGTTCTAACCGCCAGCAGAATGTACATCCAGTGTGTATTCGAAGCTTGTTAGTCTAATTAATTGAATTTCATTGGATGTTTGGATATTGATTCTATGCCAGTTATTCAAAAACTACATGGGGCTGTGGTGTTGGTCCCGAGAGCACCCTTTTCTTTCCACAATTGATTTTGGATCCATGTGATGGCGGGCTTCTCTTAGGGAACAAGTAACTACTGAGCTGTTAATTTAGTGAAGACACCGAACCTAGACGGAACAGCGTTGTTAAGTGAATTCAGATTTAATAGCAAAACGAGACAAATCCCGTTCAGGTGTTTACTAAAGGTCTCGTATCTCACAGTGATGAATGATATAAAAAACATAAGCGCCGATAGCAATGACAACAGTTCCAAATCAAGTCAAAAATTAAATCTGTTGCTAGCTAAGCGGCTGTCCAATCAATGTGCCACCATAAAGCAATATTAATAAAAATTGGATGGCGCGACAGTCCACAGGGGGACCGGGGCCTAAGTCATCATCTCCTCATGTTGAGCGCGATACTGTTCTCTCACGAGTAGAAGGGACCTACAGTTTTTTTCCGACTCCAAACGGCTAAGTTTGCGAAACTTATTAATCTTTGAGTGTTGTCAGCAGCTCGAAAGTGATAGTGCCGTGAAAAATGCGAGGTGTTCAGACGGGAATCAAACCTAGACCCTTCGGCGTGTGAGCGTCGCACTCTACCCGATATGCCACGGCAGCCACACCATAAAGCAATAAGATGACAAAAATAAATAAGCAAAAAATTCAGACCAGATAATGTTTTCCGTCGTTTTCGAAATTCTAGTATAAATCTCAGGTAGTAGTAACACATCCCGGGACTGACATATAGGGGGCGCCACTAACAAAACCTCCATATTATTGGGATGTACAAACATTCAAATGACACCTGTCAAAGTTGCATCTCAATTTAACAAATACACTTCAGTTTCAGTGATCTAATCGTTATTCGAGCCATATATTTTCCCCCAAGCATCTTTTTGGTGGTCGCCGTGGCGTAGTGGGTAGAGTGCGACGCTCAGACGCTGAAGGGTCTAGATTCGATTCCGAGCTGAACACCCTGAATTTTTCACGGCTCCACCTCTTTCGAGCTGCTGACAATACTCAAAGAGTAGTAACTGTCTAAGAAAGCTTCTCAAACTTCGCCGCTCTGAGTCGGCAAAAACGTTAGGTCCCTTCTACTCGTGAGAGAACAGTAGCGCCCACAACATGAGGAGTTGATGAGTAAGGCCCCGGTCCCCCTGTGGACTGTCGCCCCAACAATTATTATTATTAAGCATCTTTTTGAGGTTTAGAAAGAGGTAAAAGTCGACGGGGTTTAGATCTGGAAAATACGAGTCGAGCGGAAGCAATTTAAAGCTCAGTTCGTGCAATTTGGCCATTGTAGCTAAAGACTTGTGACACGGTGCATTGCCTTGGTGGAGGAGAATATTTTCTTCTTCATATATGGAACCTTTTTTCTGCAATTCCTTCCTTCAAATGCACCACAAATGCCATTTCGTATTCGCTGTTGATTCCTTTGCCATTCTCATAGTCGATGAATAAAATTTTGCCATAACCTTGAAAGCCGACCTTCGTATTTTTGGACGCTTTGGGCGTGGGTGACAGGCTGCTGCCCACTTCGCTAACTGCCGATTAGTGTCCATTGTGACACACCGAAGCAAAAAGTCCTGTTTATTCTGGCGAAACAGCTGCAAACGGCTCTCAAAATCATCGATACGTTGTTGGTTTTGGCCCATTGTGAGCAAACGCGGCACCCATTTCGAATTTTTGAATTGTGGCTTTACTCGTATGAGCCCGAAAGTAAATAACAGTCAGACTGTAGGGGTGTTTCAAACTGAGCCAAATCCAACAAAAGTTGCTCGCGCACGAAGCACTTCCAAGCAAATGTTCGCCTATGTTTTTCGGAAAAACTGGACATGTCGCAACCGTAGCACTAGAACGATGCAGAGCAGTCAATTCTGAGTGGTGCACAACCATTTGTTTGCTAGTTGTCTTCCAAGAAATCAGGAAAACCAACCGCCGAAAACGGATCACTCTTCACCACGACAATGCGAGCTCTCACCCATCGGCTCAGACAACTGCATTTTTGAGCACTCAAAACATCGATTTGATGAGTCATCCGCCGTATAGTCCTGACTTGGCACCGAATGACTTCTTTTTATTCCCGTACGTAGTGAGAGGTAAACGTTTTTTGACACCTGAAGCAGCGGGTGATGCATGTTTTGGAGATACCTCAATCAGACTGGCAAAAGTGCTTCGACAATTGGTTCAAACGCATGGAAAAGTGTATAGATCTTAATGGGGAATATTTTGAAAAACAATAAAGCTATTTTCTGTAAAAGGCAACCCTCGTATCCCTCAGATAATTCTTCGCATATTCTTGTATGGGCAGCATAATAAATCTTGCTCATTGATGCTTTTGATAATCGGTTGCTCACGTATAGCACGGCGTATCATGCTCAGTCCAATGATGTGGTGGAAAGATACCACCGTTCATTAAAAGCAGCACTCTCTGAGTTTGATAAACGCACTACCTGACGTTCTCCTCGGAATGCCCTCATTGGTCAAAAAAAACCTGCACCACACCGTCACAGCTGATGTTTTGAGTTGAAGTACGTCCATCCGGACATTTTCTTGATGCTTTCAGTGTTGCAATTGAGCCCTTGAGTTTCATACAGGAATTGAGAGGAACTCTTCCACGAAATGCACAAGCTTAGACTTGCAGCAACTCAGAGCCTATTTTCATTACAAGGAAGCTGAAAACGTCATTTGCAACTTTATGTTCGCAACGTTCTGGCCTTTATGCAGTACTGGAACGCCAGTCAAATGCTTTTAAGGTAATCCTGAATGATTTTCACTTCTAAAAGGCGTTTTAAACTTATAGAACGGCTAGCTCTAAGGAAAGACTTAATTTAGATTTAGAGTCATTGTCACATTCATGGGTAACTATGAGTTCTAGAAGGATTAGCGGGTCACCAACATGTTTTGCTCCTAGAAATGGGAAGCCGTGTAGCCGTGTCAATAGCCTGCAACAATGCAATAGCCAGAACTCAACCAAAAGACAGAACTCAAACTGGCGCTGAACACAGTCTATAGGAGTAGCTCCCATCTCCGCACTTTATCGATTCGATCTCTGTTCGATCAGGTCTCGAGCTCGGCTCAATCTTGGCTCGATTTCGAGTCGATCTCGGGCTGACCTGATCTCAGCTTGGGCCTGCGTTTGATCTCAGCTTTCTGTCAGCTTGATCTCGGTTCGATCTCGGCTTGATCTCGGCTCCGTTTCGATTTCAACTCGGCTCGATGTCATCTGGATCTCGGTTCGATCTCGGCTTGATCTCGGTTCCATTTCGGCTTTATCTCGGATCGATGTCATCGCGATCTCGGTTCGATCTCGGCTTGATCTCAACTCGATGCCATCTCGATGTCGGTTCAATCTCGGCTTGATGTCAGCTCGATCTTGGTTCGATAGAGGCTCGATCTGGGCTCAATCTCGGCTCTCTTTCGGCTCGAACTCGGTTCAATCTCGGCTTGATGTTAGCTCGATCACGGTTTGATATCGGCTTGATGTCAGCTCGATTTTGGTTCGATCTCGGCTCGATCTTGGCTTAATCTCGTTTCGATGTCAGCTCGATCTCGGTTCGAACTCGGCTCGATGTCAGCTCGATCTTGGTTCAATCTCGTCTCAATATCGGCTCGATTACGGCTCAATGTCATCTCGATCTCGGTTCGATCTCGGCTTGATCTCGGCTCAATCTCGGCTCCATTTCGATTTCATCTCGGCTTGATGTCATCTCAATCTCGGTTCGATCTCGGCTTGATCTCGGCTCCATTTCGGCCTTATCTCGGCTCCATTTCGGCCTTATCTCGGCCCGATGCCATCTGGATCTCGGTTCGATCTCGGCTTGATGTCATCTCGATCTTGGTTCGATCTCGGCTCAATATCGGCTCGATCACAGCTCAATATCATTTCGATCTCGGTTCGAACGCGGCTTAATCTCGACTCGATCTCGGCTGGATCTCGGTTCCTTTTCTGCTTGATTTCCGCTCGATGCCATCTCGATGTCGGTTCAATCTCGGCTTGATGTCAGCTCGAAATTGGTTCGATCTCGTCTCAATATCGGCTCGATCACGGCTCAATGTCATCTCGATCTCGGTTCAATCTCGTCCTGATCTCGGCTCGATGTCATCTCGATCTCAGTTCGATCTCAGCTTGATGTCAGCTCGGCTCCATCTCGGCCGATGTCGATATCGGTTCGAACTCGGCTTGATGTCAGCTCGATCTTGGTTCGATCTCGTCTCAATATCGGCTCGATCACGGCATACTGTCAGCTCAATCTTGATTCGATATCGACTCGATCTCGACTAGATCTTGGCTCAATCTCGGCTTGATTTCAGCTCGATCGCCGCTCGATCTCGACTCGATCTTGGCTTGATCTGGGCTTGATCTCGGCTCTGTCTCGGATCGATTTCGGCTCGATCTCGGAATGAGCTCGACTCGGTCGCGGTCTTGACTATTTCTTTTGTCTGTTCACGGTTCTTGTTCTTTTTCATTGGAACTGTCCTCGAACGCAACAGCAATAGAAATGAAGAGCATGAATTCTTCGGAGCATAACAAATTTCTTTGTTCCTGCTATTGAAGACGAATTTGACTCGTCAAAAGGTTAGAAGCAGACATTTCCTGCATTTGTTGAAATATTTCCATTTCGTACAGATGTTAGTCCTAAAAAGCCTGAATCCTGTAAGCATCAAAATCCTGACGGCTTTGAGGCCAAGAATGTTTTGTCTTTTCATTTGCTCGCTGCTCAAACTGCTTAACTGTTCCTTGTTTGCTTTAGCAAGGTCCCGAGCAAAGATATACCTCCCTTGGTCTTATTCTGTCCATTAGTCGGCTAGAATAAATTTGACAAATCAAATTGCAGAATTCCTGTGTACCTCTCATCGCTGCCAATTAAACTCCGCAACCACACCTCAAATCAATCGCGCCTCTAGCATGTACCAACCCTCAGCGAAACTTTGTTTCAGTTCACACGCCTGGCAGACGTGTTGATGACATTCATTATGAAAACACCTTGCGGTGGACGATGTCCCCATTCCTCAAGTCAAAAAACGAACGGTCGGCCGAAGACAAAACGACGTGTTTGTGAGCGACAATGTAATGCATCTACATCTGCAGAAGGTGCGGTTATTGGGTTGACACCGGCCACCCTGCCACACGCCACACCCTGCATTCGGTTGACAGGTGGATAACATCCCTCTTTTTGTTTTTATTGAACTTCCATACCGCCATCATGTCAATGGTTCATATGGGTACGAAATGGACTAATACAACATTTATACCAGCGATCGGGTTAATTGAGAAAATTCCTTTCAGATGAAGTGACGGTTAACCACTACTACTCCCCCGGGAGAATGTTCACATGCCACCAGGGGGGTGCTTGGTCCGTTTCCGTTGGCATTTCGCTCTGGACTTACATGCAAATGGCGGTTGTTGAGGTGCTTAGCAGATTATTAGCTGCAAGCATGTGAGGCAGGGTGGTGCCGAGGTGAATTTTGATCGTATTAAACGAAACCGCAGCAACCGCAAAACCACCCACCACCAAAACACACCTCCGCCCCGGTCTGCTTTGGCATTATTTATCACATTTAAATCTCTCGGGAATGCATAATTGCATTATTCCGTCAGAGCGGCGGCACTACGTCGTCGTGCCTAGCGTGCGTGACTTCTGGTTTCATTTCCATACCGCTGGATCTTGTTGCTCGAGGGTTTAGCACCCCGGACCATACCCCTGCCTCGGATACACAGAATCGATGGGGATGCGTAAGCCAGATACCGTTGGACGTCGTTTATCGAGCGTTTGAGGACCCCGGATCATAGGTCTGAATATATAGAATCTACAGAAAGTCAGAATACGTCAACGGGATGCAGAAAGCCCGAGCTTTGAGTAAAATCGTCAATCAAGCCTTATGTGATTTGCACCCAAGGCCAGCTGCTGTCTGTGTCTGTTCCTGGGGCGGGAACACCTGCATTCAGACCTAGGTCTCTTTTTAAAACGTCATTAGCTCGTTCAGAACTTTGTCTGAAACTTTGTTTTACAACTATCCAGAGTTGGCTTAATTATATCACCGATAGCTGAGTATCAGTCTGAGTATGCGGAGTGGAGGGAGCGTCTTGCAAAAAGGAAGCAAAGATTTATCTGAATTTTCTCAAACCAATAATCAACTAACTGCGGGCGAAATGTCTACATAAACCCTCCACAATCTTCCACTAAATTAAAATACTCAGACGGCACAAGAGGTTAAGAGTAAAATAAACCACCGTCGAACAAGGAATCGTTACAGATTCCTATTCACACACACACACCGTACACAGATCCTAAGGGGCGTCACTACGGCAACCGAGCAACTGAGTGCTGCTACAATTTTGGTCAGATCTATAGTTGGAGGGGAGGAATGGCAGGGGGGGGACTTGCTCTAATGAGTTTTCACCTTCTCATGAAATATAAGTGATGTGTAGTAGGAGTGTAGGACGTCGTCTGCCTGTGTGCGGGCGCGAGTGTATGTACATGTGTTTGCCATGTCTGACAGTGTAACGAATGAATTCCCATTTAAATGGTGTTAATCCCGTGTTGGTTCTTAAATAGAATTGCCGAAGGATTCTAATTTATTTAGGATGCACATCTATTAATTAAGTTCATTTACGAAATTACATCGAAAGACATGCCAATGAGAAAGCGACGGCGGAGGAGAATCGAGGATGTAACCTGTAGTCTGTCTGCATGATAATTTCGGGTTGAATTTTGTTGGTTTTTCCTGTTTTTGGCTTGTTGATTATTATTGCCCTCGAAAATGTATTCCTTTGATATGTCAAACCGGGTGACTGGTTGTGTTAAATTCGTCTCATACATGCGAATGTATTCCTCGTGGGATATCTCAGGAGGTTTCTCAGGTTGGTTTGGTAAGCTTTCATACATACAGCAGTAGTTGTACATAATCCGGGGGCATGGGACTGTGAACACGAGGCAATGTTGATCGCGCTCAACAAGGCGAGCTGTCACCAATTTCCTCATAAGTGCATAGGTCAAGTTGACATTCAGCCTCCTCGTGGCACCTGCTGGATAGCCATCCGAGCACCCGTTGTGTCGTGAATCAATGTGTGCAGCGAACCCTCCTGCTCGAAGGTTAAATAATGGGCCTGGCCTACCAGCCTGTGCGTGAGGTCAACTTCCTCACAAAAAAAAAAATTCAGTTCAGATACAACAACATGCCTCGGCTAAGGACGGATCAACTGTTGACTACCCATGCAAACGCGTTAAGGACAATGATTTTCAGCGGACATTACCGCCATCCAGGAAGTGCGATGGGATGGGCCCGGCAAAAAAACGATGAAAAACTGCGACATTTAATACAGCGATTAGTAGATAGTTCGTTTTCATTAGAAGAAATCAAAGAAGTCATTAACTAAGCAAAGACCAGAAAGGCTCCCGGTGATGACAGAATTCCATATGAGTTCTATAAAAACTGCACACTCGAATTTATGTCTGCGCTTGTAGAGGAGTTAAATATAATCTTTGACTCAGCATATATTCCAGAAAGTTTTAAAAGGCAATTATCTATCCACTGCACAAAAAGGGCGACTATGATGACCCTTCAAACTACAGAGGAATATCTTTCCTGGACACATCTGCCAATTTGTTTGCCGCCCTTATATACAACAGGCTTACCTGCTGGGTTAAAAATAAAAAAGTTTGTATGAGTTTCAGGCAGGATTAAGGAAGAATTACTCGACAATCAGTCAAGTTTTTGCACTACTTAATATTGCGGAGATGTATAAATAGAAACATAAAAAACTATATGCTTTCTTTGTTGACTTCCGAGCAGCCTTCGACGCCATAGCGCGTGAGACTCTGCTTTACAAGCTGTGCAATATCGGCTTCCCGACGAAAATAATAAACATATTAAGAGCAATGTATGCTAATAATGTGGCGTATGTATGGGACGGGAGTCAACATCTGAAGAGTTTACAACAACGATGGGTGTGAAGCAAGGTTGTGTCATGAGTGCATTACTCTTTATATTATTCATCAACGACATATCGGATGTTGTTGAAGGTGTAATCGAGCTCGGTAGCATAAGAATTCCGGCACTTAAGTATGCGGATTACATTGTCTTCCTTTCCGACACTGTGGATGGGCTGCAACTTATGATGAATAGGCTCAGTGTTTATTGCAAATACTGCAACTTAAGCGTGAACCTGAGTAAATCTAAGGTAATGGTGTTCAAAGGCGGTGGTGGCAGATATTCTCGAAGCGAACGATGGACATATCAAGTGGAAATGGTTCGCGAGTACAAATACTTAGGCATTCTGGTGTCATCTAACCTTTATATGAAGAAACATTTAGAAGTGAAATTGTCTGAAGCCAAACGAGCAATCTCATCAGTATGGGATCGCTGCAACAGGTATGTTACTCATAGCTCGAAGCAGAATCTCTTTCGTTCAACTACAGCTTTAGTTCTTTTATATGCAGCACAGGTGTGGGGGTACAGTTCCTTTGATGAAGTTGAGAGGTTTCTTCGATACTTCTTAACACGAATATTCCGTTTGCCAAGTGATACGCCTAAATATATGCTGCATCTAGAAACTGGTACTCCACCTATGTTTTTGGAAACATTTTGCTTATATAGTAAAAGTTATGGCAATGAGTGACGATAGACTACCGAAAGTAATACTCAAGAATGTAATAAGGAATAGAACAAGTTTCGTTCGAGAATGGGAACGCCTTACATCAGATTATGGAGTAACCTTAAGGATAACACCGGATGGACATTTTGAACATCTTAGAGCACATCCCAACGTTTTATTGGAAAAAGTAGGTTGAAATATATGGGGGGCATGGCCCTATGCACGCGAGGTAACGTCGTTGATTGCGCTCAACATGACGAGCTGCCAAGGCAATCCTCGTTAGTGCACAGGTCAAGTTGACATACAGCCTCCAAGTGGCGCCCCCTGGATAGCCATCACAACAGCCGTTGTATGGTGAACTAATGTATGCAGCGACCCCCTCTGCCCGAGGATTTAAATAATGGGCCTGGCCTACCAGTCTGTGGGTTGTGCGTGAGGGTAACTTCCTCACCACGTAAAAAATCATATAGTTCAGAGACAACATCATGCCTCGGATAGTGAAGGATCAACTGTTGACGACCCCAGCAAACGTTTTAAGGACAATGATTTTCGGTTTTGCACGTGGAATGTGAGATCCCTTAACAGGCCACGTGCAGCAGAACAACTTGCGGAGGCCCTTGACAGCTACAAAGCTGACGTTACCACCATCCAGGAAGTGCGATGGGATGGGCCTGGCATAAAAGCGATGAAGAACTGCGATATCTACTACAGCAATTGCTATAGAGAGAAAAGGTAGCGCTTATTCGGATACGGATTTGTTGTTCGAGGCAGACTTGAGTCTTGAGCTACGACCCAGTCAGCGAGCGCCTCATGACAATCCGCATCAAGGCTAAATTCGGGAACATCAGTCTAATATGCGCTCACGCCCCGACAGAGGAGAAGGATGACAACATCAAGGATGACTTCTATGATCTCCTAGAAAGAACATACGATCAATGCCCCAGCTATGACACCAAGATCGTTCTAGGAGATTTCAACGCTCAGCTGGGAAAGGAGGACATCTTTGCTGGAGTCATCGGTAAACACAGCTTGCACGACAACACATCCGGAAACGGACTCAGGCTGTTGGACTTCGCCTCGGGGCGAAACCTCTCTGTGGCTAGCACGCGGTTCCCACACCTGGACATTCACAAAGGATCCTGGCGATCTCCTGATCAATCAACCGTCAACCATATTGATCACGTTGCGATCGACGTCAGACACTCCTCCAGTATTCTCGATGTCCGAACCTTCCGAGGTGCAAACATTGACTCGGATCATCACCTTGTTGTAGCCAAGGTAAGAACCCGGATATCGAGAGAGCAACGGAGTCGAGAAAGGCCAAAACGGTTTGAGGTCGAAAAGCTACAATCGCAGCTGATTGCTGGGAACTTTGCCGACCGAGTCTCCCGGAAAATCGCTCTGAGTTCGACGCTTCCTGCACTAAGCATAGAAGAAGAATGGAAACGTTGTCAAGAGGCTATCAAAGATGCTGCCACTGATGAGCTGGGTTTCGCGTCACCACCCAGAAGGAACCCATGGTTTGACGACGAGTGCAGGCAAGCGCACGCAGCTAAACAAGACGCCTATAAGGCGACGCTGCATCGAACAACGAGGGCTGTTCGTGAACTCTACGAACAGAGAAGAAGGGAAGAGCACCGGCTTCTCAGAAGGAAGAAGAAGGAGCATGAGAAGCGCGCGGTCGAGGAAATGGAAAGGTGCTTTGGCAGAAATGAAGTCCGAAAGTTTTACCGAAAGGTAAAACAGCTATCCGGAGGATACAAGGTTCGGACCAAGGCCTGCCGGGACCAAAATGGACAACTAGTAGTAGAGTCGCAGTCTGTGCTGAGAATCTGGAAGGATCGTTTCTGCAGACTCCTAAACGGCGATGACGACCCAAATCCCGCTGTTAGGCAGAATGTTCCACTCAATTTGGACGATGATAGACAAGCATTCCGTCCCCCCGACTTAGACGAGGTGAGGATAGCAATATCCAAGCTAAAGTCGAACAAAGCTGCTGGAGCGGACGGACTGTCCGCAGAACTATTTAAAGCAGCTGGAGATGACCTGGTTGGGCGCATGCACCGGCTCATCTGTAAGATATGGTAGGAGGAAAGCATGCCCGATGAGTGGAATCTCAGCGTCGTTTGCCCGGTCCACAAGAAAGGAGACCCCTTTGACTGCGCCAACTACAGAGGGATTAGTCTCCTGAACATCGCATACAAGATCCTCTCCGTATTGTGTGATCGTCTGAAACCATTTGTCCATGACCTGATAGGTCCCTATCAGTGTGGTTTCAGGCCAGGGAAGTCCACAATAGACCAGATCTTCACATTACGGCAGATCCTGGAAAAGACCCAATAAATGCAAATTGACACTCACCACCTATTCGTCGATTTCAAGGCTGCATATGACAGTGTGCATAGAGACGAGCTATACAGTGCCATGTCTAGTTTTGGCATCCCTACCAAACTCGTCAGATTGTGTAGGATGACGATGGAGAACTCGAGCTGCTCCGTCAAGGTCGGTACCGAACTCACCGAGACCTACAATGTCAAAAAAGGTTTTAGACAAGGCGACGCACTGTCATGTGACTTCCTCAACATCATCCTCGAGAAGATCGTGCGTAACTCACAAGTCAACACCAGGGGCACGATCTTCCAGAAGTCAGTTCAATTGCTAGCTTACGCTGACGACATTGACGTGATTGGACGAACACAGCGAGCCGTCAATGAAGCGTTTGCTGTTATTGAAGCGGAAGCGGCAAAAATGGGTCTGGCTGTAAATGAGGGCAAAACAAAGTACATGCTGTCATCAAGGAAGGACACACAACATTGACGTCTCGGCCGGAGCATCACACTAGGCAGCAGAAACTTCGATGTAGTCAAGGACTTCGTCTACCTCGGCTCCGCGGTAAACAGGGACAACAACATCAGTTCAGAAATCAAACGCAGAATCACTCTTGCCAATCGCTGTTTCTTTGGGCTCAAGAGGCAATTGAGTAATAAAACCCTCTCTCGAAGGACTAAGCTCGCATTATATAACAGCTTGATCATCCCCGTCCTACTTTATGGCGCAGAATCTTGGACGGTAGCAAAGGCGGATGAGGAAGCCCTTAGTCTTTTCGAGAGAAAAGTTTTGCGTGCGATTTTTTGTCCTGTTTGCGTTAATGGCATCTGGAGGAGAAGATTTAATGACGAACTCTATAGGCTGTACAGCGACATGCGCCTGGTCAAGCGTCTTGGGATACAAAGCTTAAGATGGCTAGGCCATGTAGAGCGTATGGACACCACTGCTCCGGCCTGAAAAGTCTTTGAATCCGAGCCATTGGGACAACGCAACAGAGGACGACCTAGACTAAAGTGGCGCACACAAGTGGAGAAGGACCTCAACCAACTTGGAGTGCGCAACTGGAAAAAAGATCGTGCTGGCTGGAGAGGCATGTTGGTTGAGGCCCAGGTCCACCCCGGACTGTAGCGCCACAAGAAGAAGAAAAAGAAGATGTCAGAAATGAAGAACGTGGAAGACCACCAAAAAAGTTTGAAGACGGCGAATTGCCAACGATATTGGATGGAGATGACACTTTGAGTCAAAAGCAAATAGCAGCAATGTTAAATGTTAGGTAGGTAGGTTAAGGTGTCTAATGAATACACTTAGTCCCATAGAGGACCATTGTGCTGCCGCACCATGTGAGAAGAACCTAAAACCAGCTGGAGCCGATGATAAAGTTTAAAATGTCGGAGGTAGGGCTTTTATTGAGGTCATGTGGGCCGTTGAGGAAATAGCTTCCAAAGTGTTTGTGTCTGAGGCGCGAGAGCGCCGGACATGTTCATAACAGGTATAGGAGAGTTTCCGGTCCTTCCTCATCCCTGCAGCTTCTGTAAAAATCGTTTGAGGGAGCTCCTAGCCTGCTAGCATGCTCGCCGATTAGACAGTGCCCGGTTATGGCTCCCATGACCAGGCTTATGTCTGATCTTTTGAGCGATAGTAGCAGTCTGGAGCGTTTGGATTCAAGAGAGGGCCAAACCTCCTTGGACCATCTTTGATTAGTCTGATGGATCGCGTTCAAGTACAGTTCTGACTTGCATGTAGCGAGAGGGATACCGAGGTGTTCGTGTTCCTGAAGTAGTGGTTGCGTTGTGGCAAGCCTGGCCAGTACGTCTGGCAGTTACCCGGAATATCTCTGTGACCTGGCACCCAGCACAGGCTAATGTTGAACTGCTCAGCCATCTCATCTAAGAATGTGTGGCATATCATGACCGTCTTGGAGTTTGTTGTTGAATGTTAAATGTTGCACAACAAACAATTTCTGACCGTTTAAAAGCTATGGGAAACATTTAAAGGTGTGGAAAATGGGTGCCACATGAATTGAATGAAAGGCAGATGGAAAGCCGAAAAAACACTTGTGAAATTTTGCTTCAAAGACACGAAAGAAAATCGGTTTTGCATCGGATTGTTACTGGCGATGAAAAATGGATTTATTCTAAGAATCCTAAACGGAAAAAATCATGGGTTAATCTGGGACAACCATCAACATCGACTGCAAAACCAGATCGATTCTGCAAGAAGACAATGCTGTGTGTTTGATGGGACCAGAAAGGTGTGCTGTACCACGAGCTCCTAAAACCTGGTGAAACTGTTAATACTGATCGCCACGGACAACAAATGATCAATTTGAATTATGCATTGATCGAGAAACGACCAGAAGGGGCCAGAAGACACGGTAAGGTAATTTTGCTCCATGACAATGCACCTGCACACAAAGCAAAACCGGTTCAGGATACAATCAAAGCACTTGGCTGGGAGCAGCTACACCACCCGCCGTATTCACCATACTTAGCTCCTTCCGACTACCATTTGTTTTCATCGATGGGGCACGCATTGGCTGAGCAGCACTTTGATTCCTACGAGGAGGTCGAAAATTGGGTGTCTGGTTGGTTTTCGTCAAAAGACGAATAATTTTATTGGCGTGGTATTCACAAATTGCCAGAAAGGTGGTCAAAATGTGTAGAAAAGAATGGTCAATACTTTGAATAAAATGTTTTTACTTTCCCATTAATAATTAGTAATATATTTAAAAACAAAACACACGATCATTTCATACTGGTATATCTGGTATATTTTTGAACGTATACGTTTATTTTGGTCTTAAAGCATTTACTGTTTGTGCTTACATATTAATTTAAATTACTACGAATGGCAGTCGGACGTCTGCGCTGCATTAAGTTCACTAAGGACTGGCAACTCTCCAGTCGTATTTTATTTCACGATGCTGCAACTACTGTTCCTAATTCGTTATTATTTCGCGGCTCAGAAACATCTTGACATCTGCCCATATGTCCTTAATTGAACTGTGGTCAGGAGATTGAGTAGGCCAATGTGTGACCTCAATCTTGTTCTCCTGAATTGGCTTTTTTGATTTTTGACTGGTGAGCTTAGGGTCCTATTAAAATATTCATTTCGAAGGCATTTCAACCTTTGTATATTCCAAGATATCAATATATAAATGTTGTTGAAAATATTAGGCATATGCTGCAATTATGGCCTGCGCATGCCATATTTACAAGTGGTTCATGCTTTCTGAAGAAGATCGACAAGATGTGAATGACGACCCTCGCTCTTTACGCCCCAGCAAACGAAGAAAAGAAAAGAAAAGAAAAGAAAAGAAAAGAAAAGAAAAGAAAAGAAAGGATGGGAAAGTAAATAAAATTGCTATGGAGAATCGTCGAATCACTATAAGAGCAGTTGCTGAAAATGTCTGCAAATCGGTTGGCTCATGCAATGCAATTTTTTCGGAAATTTTGGACATGAAGCGTTTCAAAGTTGCTGAATTTAAACCAAAAGAAATGTCGCATGAGCACCGTTTAGGAGGGTTTAAAAGGGTGATACCTGGTGATGAAGCATGGGTATATGGTTATGACATCAAAACTAAAGCCAATCGTCCCAATAGAAGAGACCTGCAGAGCAAAATCCAAAAAAGTACGCTGAGTACGATCAAATGTGAAATGTGTTTCGCTGACTGTTTTTTTGATTACTGTGGCGTAGTACTTCAGGAGTTCTTACTATATGGTCGTGCGGTAAATAGAGAGTGCTGTCTTGAAGTTATGCTCCGTTTGCGAGAAGCAATACGAAGAAAACGTTCGGAATTGTGGAAAAACAATTCATGGCATTCTGATTACGATAATGTACCTGCTCTCGTGGCCGCCGTGGCGTAATGGGTAAAGTGCGACGCTCACACGCAGAAGTTCTAGTTTCGACCTGCTGAACACCTCGAATTTTTCACGGCAGCACCTCTTTCGAGCTGCTGACAACACTCAGAATAATAACTGTCTAAAACACGCTTCTCAAACTTCCGTTCCACCGTTCGGAGTCGGAAAAAACTGAAGGTCCCTTCTACTCGTGAGAGAACAGTAGTGTGCACAGCACGAGTAGTTCATAAGCAAGCTAGGCCCTGGTCCTTTGTGGACTGTCGCGCCATACAATTATTGTTATTAATGCACCAATGCAATGTTGTGTTGTTGGCCAAAACAACACCGCACTTATGCTTAGGCTACATATTCACCAGATTTAGCCTTTTCCGACTTTTTACTTTTCCCAAGATTGAAAAGACCCATGAAAGAACGGAGCACAGCGGTGCCCTTGTATGACGAACGCGGAAATAATCTGTAACTTTTGAACCGGTTGACCGATTTTGATGAATTTGGAATATAGTATCAGTGCCGTTAAATCGATATGGTCGATAAAGCATTAAGGTAAACAGAGTTAAGTTAAAAAATTTGAAAAAAAAAACGCACTTTTTTGTTTAACTGCGTTTAGGATTGTAAACAACACAAACATCATTTTTATCCCGGGTATGGCGACTTTCGTTTTCGTTAACTTTCACTGATATAACTGTTGCTCTTTTTTGAATTCCACTTTCATATATTTGTTCATACCCCTTCTTCACTTTTAACGTAAAGCATTGTATTCAATAAAGAATTTAATAAAGATTTCACTGAAGTTATAACAAATATCATTAAAAAAATATTTAATAAGACTTTACGGCAGTAAATTTAAGCTCAAAAGAAAGCTGATATCCATGTCTATGTAGAAAATTATATTTCATATAATCTACTAACACACTTTCGTTGTAAAAAAAAATTAAATCAGAATTAAGTATAATAAGGCTTGCGTGCTTGGATTACTTGTGGTTCGTGCCCATGATATATGCACAATACAGGCACTAGAAGAGAAATTAATTAAAAACGAATGCCGACTAATGCCCGAGATGGCTTTACCTCGACGACTCGTTCTCTCAAAGTACAAAAAAGAGCATTTATTATTGCATTATGGCCAGAGAATATTTCATTTCATTTCATTTCATATATTTATTTAGCTAAGGTTTGCTATTAAATACATATTGATTTATTACTTCACAATTCTCTTAATTACTAGTTCTTGTACATTTCAATTAAATCTTATTTTTACATAGTCTATTATTTTTCTTTTAAAATCTTTTAGACGGGTTTCTTGTTTCATATCGTTTGGTAATTCATTAAATAATTTAAATCCTCTATAAAATATAGTATTTTGTGCTCGATTTGTTCTTAATAATGGAAGACGGAAATCATTTTTGTTTCTTACATTATAATCATGTATGTGATTAACATATATTATTTTGTTAGACAGGTACTCGGGTAATAAATTACTTTTCATTTTAAATACGAAAACAAGTACATTCAATTTTGTTTTTTGTTTCACACTAAGCCATTTAAGAACATTTAACATACAATTAATCGGTGTTAACCAGTGGCAAGGCTTTCAGGCTTTCAGAAAATTGTGGTTTCCCGTTGGAGCGTCTTTAAGCACTTTTGTTATTCTCCACCAAACATGAAAGTACTACCCGAAAAGGTACCCTTAATCAAAAGCCTGGTCTAGAAAACTGGTGATCAAAATGGAAATACTGTTAATGCAGTTTAAAGGTTATATGTATGCTTTTACAAATAAATATAATATCTTTCAAGGTGGCTTCTTTCAGAAAATATGCCACATTGGATTTTCTTGAAAAAAGGCGTTAAATTTGTAAAATTTTAAAGTCCCAAACCTTGTGGTCGCCGTGGCGTGGTGGGTAGAGTGCGACGCTCACACGCCGAAGGGTCTAGGTTCGATTCCCAGCTCAACACCAATTTTTCGAATTTTTCACGACACCACCTCTTTCGAGCTGCTGACAACACTCAAAGAGTATTAACTGTCTAAGAAGGCTTCTCAAATTTCGCCGTTTGGAGTCGACAAAAAACTGCAGGACCCTTCTACTCGTGAAGGAACAGTAGCGAGCACAATACGATGAGCAAGCTAGGCCCTGGTCCCCCTTTGGGCTGTAGCGCCAACAATTATTATTAAACCTTGAGCTAATTGTACATCAAAACGGTGCATTAGAAGTAAACAAAATGTTTGCTTTCTATGTTCTGATTTATGTATCAGCGAAAACCTAATACCGCTTGGGCGAAAAATTATTTCATTTTAGTTTTTTTTCCGCTCGGGAAACACTGTGCGAAGTTTTGCCACGATTGAGGAGATGCAAACCAAATCGCTGATGGGGCTCAAGGGCATACCAAAATGTGCAGAACTGCTTCGAGGATTGGAAAAAACTCTGGCAGGAGTGAGTTATATCTGAGGAAAACTACGTTGAGGGGAACAAAATAGAAATTGATGAACAAGTAAATTTTGTTTTGAGAAAAATGGAAATTCACCTTACTTTTTGAATATACCTTGTACATCCGCTGAAATGCGATTCACACAAGCAGAGTGGTTTCAAGGGTCTTCACGCGCCGTGGAAAACTCAGTTCTCTGTTTCAATTTCGGCAAATAACTTACAAGTTTGACCTGGAAAATTATACATCTATCTTAAGACACCCACGAAGGGATATGTTAAGGCAGCACGACTCTTCCCTTCTGTTGCAGTGTCGCTGCACTGTCATGCATCAAAGCCCTTACCTACCTTGGTTGCTTTGATGTCCTTTGTGAATTTAAGAAATCAGTTCTTAATGGAATTCTTAATTCAGCCTTTTTTTAAATCCTTATAGCTTTGTAGTGTAGAGTGAGTTACAGGTTGTCAATGTTTAAAAAGTTCCCAAGAAAAACTCTGCATCAATTGACATGCATCAAACATAAGCACTGAAACTCGCTGAGCAATTCATTTATCGAAACCGACAGCAGAGCTCTGAAATCTATCAAATACAGCCACAGCATCAAAATTCAATGTCCTATTTTATCCCACATTACGATGAAGCTCCCTACAATATCACTCTGTCAAGTTTTTCCTCAATCCAACCATTTAATTGATGACAAAAGTCTCACGACGAACCCAGCACAAGAAAAACAACCGCGCACACTTACCCACTGGCACAGCATGTCGAGCTCTCTTCCTCTTCCGATACAAGCAGCCGAAGAGCGGGGGCAGAAAAATCCTTGCTTTCGAACCGTAATGTATGGGTAAGTAACCTCCTTCACAACATCGAACAGTAGCAGTGGCTGCATCCTGTGGGTCGAAAGGTGGGCGGCAGCGTGGTGCGCCACTTGAACTTTATATCCTGATATCCAATTCGCCTTCCCATAACCGTACACAGTACTTCGATGCCGTGTTTATTCTTTGCGTGCTATATGTTATCTGAATTCAAATAAGTTGTAACAAGGATTGAGGAGAGGACGATGACTGTTGTGACACGGATGATGGTAGGCCCCCTCGTCTCACGCGCAGCGGGGATAATTGATTGAGTGAATATTAAAAAAGTAAATTTCACAGGAGTGAAAGATGAATGCACGAAGCACAGGGGAAGGAGGTGCGAGGGGCCACGGGACACAAGAAATTGTTGCTTTGTCCTTCGAGTGGTACATCGCTACACCAGGATGACCCCTGTGTCTTACCGCTTCACAAATGCACCCACAGTCACCCACTGCCGGGCGGTTGACTGAACGGAATATGTTCAGCTATTCAAATTTTATTTCTGTTCATCGCTCTGCTCTGCTGTCCCCTCGCGCTCCACTGCGAATCGGAGCCATTCCGAAGCAAGGCGAAAAAGGAAACGAAAACGGGACTCGCTTCTTTGTTATTTGTTACGAAATGCAAAAGAATGAAGCTCTCGGGTCCTGTGTAGCGCTTGTGGCATTTGCGCTCCAAGGGAATGTTGTTGATGTGTTGGCGAACGGACGGGCGAGTGCAGGGGCAAAAACAAATGATGTTGGGTCAGGTCCAGGGCTGGGCTAGATTAATGAGGTTACAAAGGGTTCACAGGATGGAGGGATAATCGAATTTCGCATTAACTAGGAGGAAAACAAGCATGCCAGAGAGAGGTTTATTTTGAGCAGTGAGCGCTGTGATGTTGTTTTTCATATTTGCGAACTGCCTGTGCATCTCTTGGGGTGTGGACGTCGTTATCCATCCTAACGAACTGGCGATCAACCCAACTGGAAGGAATTAAGCAACCAATGCCGTCATATTCTATCTCGATTTTTGCATATTCAACTGTGTGAAGTAGGACATTTGAGACGGTATTCGAGTTGGGAATTATGAACCGGTCAGAATTTCGATTCGAGGCTACTGTGGGACATGACGATTTGCAATCACGGCCGAGTGCGTTTTGTGTGAGGTCTTTGTTCTTTTAAAACAACTACACAAATCCCTTTTATGGGGGACATTTCTCTTTGAGATAATACACTGGGCGGTGGTTGCGCTTGGTTTCCCCTTCTGTCGAGGTTCTAAAGCATTAGATGGGAACTTTATGTTCAATTTTACAGCTGCGACATGCTTTGTGAATTAAATCTTCTGTCATTTAAGCGCCATTTCAATTGAAAAAGAAAATCTGGACGGCTTGCTGGTCCCATTGATGCTTAAACGGTCTTTATGGTTTTATCCTCGAAAGGTTCTCAATGCTACCTTGGTCTCATTAGCCCTAGAGGCTAAAACTTTGGTTTTGAAGCATCTGCTCTGAGTGCGATACTCGACCACTGACCCTGTCAGGAGGACATCTTAATTGAAAAACAGACTAACCGTTGTCTACAAAATTATTATTACAAAAAAAAAAATAAAATTATTCGATCTCTTTTCAAAAGATGGCGTCACCTGCGAATTTAGGCTGATCTTGGAATCGGCTACTTACTTCATTGGAAAGGTGCGACATTTGTCAACACTAATTGGTGCACATCAGCGTCTGCTTTCAGTAACAGCACTGTTTTTTGTCCCTTGTCTTAAATAAACAGCATTTGTGCGAAGTTTTGCTTTTCTTCTTGTGCAGCTGAAGTCCATCGAATGGCTGTAGAAGCTTAAGGAGAATTTTCCCCGAAACCAAGGAAGAGTGCCGCAAGAAAGACAATTTTTACCTGCTCTTCTATTGGGACGGTTGGACAGGGCACAGGGTTCGGCTACAGATATGATTCTATAAGGCATGAGCGATGCTCATGCGACATTTCTTTGTGGTCCAAATTCGCTGCCACAAGCGTCATACCCAAAATTTCGAAAAAATAGCAAAGTATGAGTATGAGTATGAGTATGAGTATGAGTCCCATCGATGAAAACAAATGGTAGTCGGAAGGAGCCAAGTCTGGTGAATACGGCGGGTGCGGTAGCTGATCCCAGCCAAGTGTTTTGATTGTATCCTGAACTAAGTAACTAAGTAACTTCCAGGCTTCCGCGCCATAAGGTAGGACTGGGATGATCAAGCTGTTATATAAAGCGACCTTAGTCCGTCGAGAGAGGGCTTTATTACTCAATTGCCTTTTGAGCCCATTGAAACAGCGATTGGCAAAGGTGATTCTGCGTTTGATTTTGATATTGATGTTGTTGTCCCTATTTACCGAGGAGCCAACGGTCCTTGACGAAGTCCTTGACTACCTCAAAGTTTCTGCTGCCTAGTGTTACGCTCTGCCCGAAACGCCGATTCTGTGCGTCCTTCCTGGATGACAGCATGTACTTCGTTTTGTCCTCATTAATTACCAGACCCATTTTAACCGCTTCCACTTCAATGCCAGCAAAATCCTCATTAACGGCTCCCTGAGATCGTTCAATCACATCAATAACATCAATGTCATCAGCGTATGCTAGCAATTGAACTGTCTCCTGGAAGATCGTGCCTCTGGTGTTTACTTGTGAGTTACGCATGATCTTCTCGAGGATGATGTTGAAGAAGTCACATGACAGTGTGTCGTCTTGTCTAAAGCCATATTTGACATCGAAGGTCTCAGTGAGTTCATTACTGACCCTGACGGAGCAGCGAGAGGTCTCGATCGTCATCCTACACAATCTGTCGAGTTTGGTAGGAATGCCATGGCACTGTATAGGTCGTCTTCGTGTACACTGTCATATGCGGCCTTGGAATCGACGAATATGTGGTGAGTGTTGATTTTCACTTCTTGAGTCTTTTTCAGGATCTGCCGTAATGTGAAGATCTGGTCTATCCTGGACTTCCTAGGGCTGAAACTACACTGATAGGGACCTATCAGGCTGTGGACAAACTGTTTCAGAAGCGCACACAACGTGGCAGAGAGGATCTTGTAGGTTATGTTGAGAAGGCTGATCCCTCGATAATTGGCGCGGTCGAAGGGGGTAATACACCTCAAACTTTAATCTTGTCATCCATGAAACCGTTTTAAAAGTCAACACTTTTTGACACATTCATATCAATTGGAAAGGATTCTTAAGTGAAGTGCCATCATTTAGCGTCCGAAAAAAAATGAGAGCGAACCAAAATAGAAACCAACTTCAACAGCTCAAAGGACGGTGGAAATTGTAAGCATCGTGCATGTATACATCGCAGCTATGTAAGCGCAACAATCCTCAATGGGACTTGTTTCAAGTGTTCTTTCCCCTGCATTGCAGTTCCCTAGTTTTCCGCTCACAAACGAAGTGGCGCTTCAGGCCATCCCCCTTCGGTTTTCTCTTAAAACTCAGTACACTCGCTTCCGACTCTTAATTTTCGAAGCAGGAATACAAACTCGCATTCCACAAAGAGTACGTTTCCCAATTTCACCACGCCTCCCGCATGTGAGTGTGGATCTCATTCCCTGCATTTCCCCTCTCTCATTACAATCCACAACCCACCCTTGGTGTATACACCAAAATGTGTGCGGCACCACCAACAGCAGCCTGCGTGAGACGTGTTAACTTCCACATTTTCCATCATCCCTATTCCGTGCCGAGCAGCGCTCCTCCCAGAGCACTCAATGTGCTGTGGCCGTTCAACATTGAATCAACGAGTGGTTTTCCCAACGAAAATCTTCAGTCAACTCGGACGCTTTCCTTCATTCGGTTGTGCGCCATCCATAAGTTGCTGCGGTTATCTCATTCAATCCAATCAACAGTCGGGCGGTTTCGACTAAACGTCCTCGGTAACAAGTCACTACCATACCACTGTGCTGTGCGCGGAAGGATAACACGGGAAATTGTCTTTCGGCACCTAGATTGATTTCCAATTGGACGTCATTCGAACGGATTACCTAGAGCCTGCAGTTTTTTGTGGATTTCTGGTGTCGTTTATTTGCGGAAGTACTGCTGCAGCAGGATTGTGTGCGTCAAGTGTGTCCGAATTTTTTGTTTGTCTCCCGATAAGGGGATTACCTAAAACATAGTGCATTATCGCGATATACCTTGTCCTCATCGATCCAGTTGTGTTTGTGGTGTTTTTGTTTGTTTTTTTTAGTGCGCGGTAAGCGAGTGCGGCGGTGGCTTAAGCAGATTAGTGACAAGTGCCGTTGTCAGCAGCTGGAAGCCTGCTGCAAGTTAATTGATGATTAACAAGTGGTCGTCGGCGGATTAAAATCAATTAAAACGAAATTCTTTGTCAGTGATGCTGCCTGCAGGCGTATATGCTTAATTGCTGTGCACTCTCTCCTTGTGAATGTGAGTTCTATTTTTGTCGAGGATTAATTCGCACAAAACAGGGATAATTGAAGAAATTGTTTGTCCTTGAGGAGAGCATTTCCAAAGCTGTGGATTTTCAGAAACAGACAAAAAAACAAAATCTAAGGTGAGTGACTGTCGTGTGTTGGGGAAATTTGTTATTCTCCTGTTTCCATATCGTCCCATGGAGCGACTTATGTAGTGTCCTGGTGGAGCATTGAGAAAAGTTATTGTCAACAGTACGTGCTCAATTTATTGCCTTCAGTGATTTCGTTATATTTTCATTCGCGCTGTGCTGCGCTGCGTTTGAAAGGAAGGAAGGCATAACTTCTTAGTTGCCTTGGGGATAAATGCTCATTAAAAAGTCTGAAAAATGGATATACAACCTAATATACTTTTTGAGAATTTTTTTTTTATTTTTTTCTTCACGTCATTCGCTTACGGTGGTAAATTCTGAGGAGGTGGTGGGAAAAATAAGTCTGCAAATACTTGAAGGAGGATTTCCCTTGATCTTGGAGTCGCGCAGGAAAGGGCAGCTATAAACTGAGAATGTGACATTTTCGAACTTGGTCCTGTGGTTTTACCAGATTTCAGATAGCTCACGGCAGTTTCGATGCTATTAAATAAACATGCACGTTTCACATTCAGGATTTTTTTACGAACAGTACCTAACGACCACCTTGGAGTACTGGTTCTGTTGTTCAGACTTGTTTACGAAGTGACTGCTGTTTTGCTTTTTTTGTTTTGAATGAATTGGATAATTCTCGCCTGTGACTTGCTAAGGGGTGTTGTGATTGTCTTGTTGGTTTTTTTTCAAGAGAAATTAGAAATCGTGTGGGATGGCATTTTTGTCGGACAATTGGAGGTACAGCACTGTGCTCAAACTTGTCACTATTTTGCTAATTACTTTTTCCTTAAGTCATGTAAACACATCATATTTATGGCACAATATCTTTATTCTATTAGCAATAAAACCTATAAAAAAGCCAAGAAAAAAGTGTATTCTGAGCTAAGAAAAGAAGCGTTATCCGGAACAACACCGAATTTCGATGTTTGTAAAATAAGTATCAAGATCAAAAATTCATGAATATGGATTATTTTTTGCTTTTGGATTAGTACTTCGTCGTATAACTTTTATTTTTAAGTACAGCGTCATGGCATGGAGTCGATTAAGATCTGACATCGCTGAACAGGGATATTCCTCCTCGTAACCTGCCAAACTTCCCATAGCTGTTTTGTATTTTCGGGGTTTGCTTCATATACAGCTTTCTTTACATCTGTCCAAAGGTTTTCAATGGGGATCTGCTCCGGAGATTGAGACGGACACTCCATAACTTGAACTCCATTGCTTAGACAAAAAAATCTGTGCGCAGTTTGCTCTTATGTTTGGGGTCATAGTCTTACTGTAGAATCCATCTAAGCGGCATTTTCCACTCTGCGTAAGGAAGCATGGTTTCTCTGTCTATGCGGACATAAATTCCGGTCGTTATCATCGGTCTTATCCGAAAAATCGGACCATCACCATAATACGAAAAGCATCCCCATACGTTTTTTGCCCCTCCATGCTTTACAGTCTTGATAGTGCACTCCGGTTAAGATTCTTGGTTTTTCCGCCTACGAACAAATGCCTTGGTCCCAGGGGTACCAAATAAAACCAAAAAAAATTTTGGACTAAAACTATTTCGTCCGTCCATAATATATTGCGCCCTTTAGAGGGTTCTCAGTTCAGGTGTTGTTTCGCAATTTTGGTGCGGTTTAATAGGATGATTTTTGACAGTAGTGGTTCTTTTCTTAGACTTCTGGCAGGTGAATTCCTCTTTACCAGCCTTCTTCTTATTGTTGATTTCACCACGGGTAAATTTAACTCCTCTTTTATTTTCTTAGCGTTCATAGACAGGTTACGTTGGACTAATCTTACTATTTGTCATTCATCGGCGGGGGTTAGTTTCGATTTTCTTCCTGTTTTTTCTTCCATTTTTTCTTCCTGTTGAGCGTATTTTTTGGCATTTTCGATCATTTTATTTGAACACCTAATAATTTCACTTATAACTTTGTAAGTTTTGTTATCAGAAAGCTTCGGTTTTTTATTAAAGCACGTTTCTTAGGAGTATAATGCACACTTCGACTCATTTTACTTTGCTACAACGTTGCACTTTGAAATATTATCTTTTATTAATTACAATAATATGTGTAGAATAAGTTTATAACCAAAAACAATTCAAAAGGCTGGTGTATACTTCGAAAACACTCCTCAGAATGACGTGGTGCTATTATTTTAACACAACATTTAAATTCAGTTGCGTTTCCGGTAACGGGAACTTTCTTACTGAGAAGATGCATTTTTTATTGCCTTGTATATGGGTTTTATGACTGAAATAATAAGGATGTTGTCCAATAAATATAAGGCTTCTGCCTGTTTATAGAAAAAAGTAATTAGCATAATAGTGACAAAGTCGAACGCAGTGCTTTTATTTTGCACAGTACTGTACCTACTTAATGGGAATTTATTTTATGTTCAGGGGAAATTTTAGCACTCTTATAAAACCACATATTTTAAATCAGAGCTGTTTATTATTTTGGGTATGCAATATTAATTTTTCTAAATTGGAGTGAGTATTTCAATTCTCCTTAGAAAGAGTTCAAATTGCGTGCCACATTTGTTGTTTTAATTCATTTGCATGAACACAGAATTGAGCTGAAAATTTTTACAGTGCAAACTCGTAAAACCTTTTCACCTTTTTTTGACTGAAGAATATCTTGAAAGCAGGTGCCACTATTTGAATTTATTCACTTAACAGAGATTCACAGATGGTTTAATCAGAGTTCTATGTCATTTGTGTATAAATTGAGTTTAAATTTTATGAAAGAGAGAGACAAGTGATATTCATTTTTCAACTTTCTACTGCAGGATATGGCAAGGCAGGAGCGCAAGGAATACAAATTCGTTCACAAAACTTTTATTAATTTGGAAGTGAAATGGTTTGTCTTAAGTGCATAGGGAAAAAGTCCCGAGGGGTTATTTCCACCTTAGCATTTAAAAAAAAATCCTTAATTGCAGTCATGTTTGAGTTTTGAAATTTCTAAATGTGGTCGCCGTGGTGTAGTGGGTAGAGTGCGACGCTCACACGCCGAAGGGTTTAGGTTCGATTCCCAGCTCAACACCAATATTTCGAATTTTTCACGGCACCACCTCTTTCGAGCTGCTGACAACACTCAAAGAGTAATAACTGTCTAAGAAAGCTTCTCAAATTTCGCCGTTCGGAGTCGCCAGAAAACTGTAGGTCCCTTCTACTTGTGAGAGAACAGTAGCGCGTACAACACGGGTAGTTGATGAGAAAGCTAGGCGCTGGTCCCCCTTTGGACTGTAGCGCCAACAATTTGTATTATTAAATGCGGAGGTAATCAACATCTCCAAGGTTCGATTCTCGAAAGTCTTAGGCCTCCTGCACTTGAATAATGGACAGAACAAATGAATGTGGAGTAAAAGATGATTTCCCTTATCTACCTAACAGTGTGATTGAAATTGAAAGTCTTGTTTTTTTTTTTTGGAAAAGCTCTAAAAACTCCAAAAATTGTCTAAAACCTTTTTCTTGGTAAAGATTCAGCAATTTCGGAATGAATTCTTTGCCACACACTTCATGCTCAAAATTTCGAAACAAAAAAACTTCATGGCATTAAGTCAACGGATCAGCCGTCATCTTCAGCAAACTTCTCTTATACTGATTTGACCATTCTCCATGACAATTTTTTTCACTTTCTCAACTTTTCCTCGGTTGATGTTGTGTTGGGACGTTCAGAGCGAGCGTCGTCATTCACCTCTTCTCGACCTGCTTCGGAAAACTTGTACAACTTGTAAACGTTTTTTTTTGACTCAGAGTGCACTCACCGTATTGCACTGTCAACACTTCAAGTGTGGAATTAATTGCTCAATTATTCCACTTCCCAACCAAAATTGAATGCAAAAATTTTGGTCCATTTTTGTGAAAGCAGCAAATCGCTGAACAAGCAAAACACTTCTAACATTCATGCCATTCTCAGCTGAAAATGTAAATATATGTTCGAGACGAGTACACCAACGTAACAAAAAGAAAAAGAAATGATAATTAATATTATGAATCTCACCTTATTTTTTTAACAGACAGAAAATTGTCTTAAGCCATTTTCTGCTGTAGGAAGTGTTTAAACAAAAAGGGCAGTTTCCCGGGAAATTATTTCTAAATTTTGTAAAAATTAAAAAAAGTCTGGTTCTTCTTACAAGCTCTGTAATTGTAATTTCCAAATGTTCAATTAGTTGCGCAAATAAACTTGATGTGTACTCTCTTTGAGTCGTTTATTTGATTTCCTATGGATAATTCTGATGGTCGCCGTGGCGTAGTGTGTAGAGTGCGACGCTCACACGCCGAAAGGTCTAGGTTCGATTCCCAGCTCAACAACAATTTTTCGAATTTTTCACAGCACCACCTCTTTCGAGTTGCTGACAACACTCAAAGAGTAATAACTGTCTAAGAAAGCTTCGCCCTTCGCAGTCGGCAAAACACTATAAGTCCCTAAACCTAGGATTGTCGCGCCAACAATTATTATTATTTTTTAATAAATATGACTAAAAAAGGTTAAGGGGTTAAATGACACTTTCCGCTGACAGCTGAATAACAGTGAGCAAAAAAAAAAAAACTGGGACACTTATTACCTTCAAATTCAGCTTGAAATATCTTCGCAAGTTTTTTATATGTTAAAAAGAAATAAATTGCATATGAAGTTGCAGTTTAATACATTTTCAGTAATCCAATCACATTTATTGTTAAATTTTTAATTTTAGCAACTAAATGAAAAAAGTGCAAATTCATCGGCAAAAAAAAACTGGCACAATTACACAAAATGAAAATTATTATTTTTGTTTTTAAATTTTGTGTGTTGTCCTTTTGCTTTTATAACTTCCTGCAGTCTTCTGTTCATCGATCCCACCAGATCTTTTGTTACAGCCAATGGATTTTTTTTTCCATTCTTCAAACAATGCTTTCCTTAACTCTTCTTTGGTACAAATGCTTCTTTTTCGAACTTCCTTTTCTGAATCAGCTTAAAGGTGCTCTATGGGATTAAGATCGGGACTTTGGGGGGATGCGGCAACATTTTTTTATGTTGCAAAAACACCAATCTTTTGCTATACAGCCCGTGTGCTTTGGATTATTATCATGCAACAGCATTACACCCGACGGTAGTCTCAATTTTTCTTTGGTTTTGGCGATACAACGTCTTAGGATATCAACGTATCCAAACTTTGTTAAATTTCCTTCAATTACATGAAGAGAACTAACTCCGTTTGTTGCCATTGTACCCCAAACCATTATGTTCCCACCACCGTGCTTTACTGTAGAAGTGACATTTTTGGGAGTTCCGTCCGTCCTCCACACAAAGCGTCGACAATCACTATCGAAAATGTTTAATTTTGATTCGTCACAAGAAATTACTTGATTCCAGAACTCATCCGTCTTCTGCACGTACTCTTTGATATACTCCAGTCGCTTTTTTATGTTTCTTTCTGATAAGGCTGGCTTTTTGCGAGGTGTGCGGGCTTTAAGATAATTTTTATTTAAAAAAATGGCACTGTTTGAGGATGAACTTCTGCAATTTTTTCTTTCTTCAAAGTTTTGGCAATTTTCACAGCTGATCCCTTCGGGTTTCTATTTAATAATAATAATTGTTGGCGCGACAGTCCACAGGGGGACCAGGGCCTAGCTTGCTCATCAACTACTCGTGTTGTGCGCGCTACTGTTCTCTCGCGAGTAGAAGGGACCTACAGTTTTCTGACGACTCCGAACGACGAAGTTTTGAGAAGCTTTCTTAGACAGTTATTACTCTTTAAGTTTTGTGAGCAGCTCGAAAGAGATGGTGCCGTGAAAAAATTCGAGGTGTTCAGCAGGGAATCGAACCTAGACCCTTCGGCGTGTGAGCGGTGCACGCTATCCATTACGCAACGGCGGCGGGTTTCTATTTACCACCCTTAAAATTCTTCGTTTACTTCCGTAGAAATTTTGGAAGGCTTTCCACTTCCCGAAACGCAATGAAGAAACCCGTTATCTTTAAGAGACCTTATAATATTGAAGACTTATCAATTATTATATTATTATATTATAATTGAAGACTTATAATTGTCATATCACGGGACGTCTGTTTATTTTTCATTTCTTCAACAACAAAATTTAATTATATAAATATGCAATTGTAAACTTGACAGAATAGCGGAGGTAATCTTTGATCAAAGATAAAGATATAAAAGCAACGTTACATTATTTCTGGTCTTGGAAAACAAGTGTTTTTTTGGCTGATTAATTTGCACTATATTTGATTTAAGCCTTTAGTTGCTAAAATTAAAAAATTAATAATAAATGTGTTTGAATTACTGAAACCGTATTAGACCACAGTTTCATATGCATTTTGTTTCGCTTTAATATATTAAAATATGGCTAAGATATTTCAAGCAGAATGTGAAGGTAATAAGTGTGTCGGTTTTTTTTTTCTGGTTCCCTGTATCTGTGCCACAGCACTTTGAAAGTTAACTATGTGCGAAGGGGTTAGCTACACGTTTGTGTCCTAGTACTGTTGAAAAAATGTATTGGTCTTCTTGCCGTGTGTTTGATACCACTGTAGACGAAGCATTTCGAAGCGATTCTAAAGCAAAAAATACACATATGTGGTAAATGACAAAACTGATTTTTAATTCGAAAAGTTATACCCTAACAGCTGCCCTGTATATTGTAACACACTTTACCCCACAGATCATTCTGCTGCTTATAATTGCAACGACAAATAAAACACACAAAACATATCCGCCGTGTATTCGTCATTGTAATGCCTTAAAAAAATGTTTAAAAAAGCTACAGTGACTCCATTCAAAGGCTGTTATCCATACAAAAAAGTGCAAACAACAGCGGAATATTTGTTGTTCATTTTAATTAACTTGTCTCAATAAAAATAACATTCCCTGAAGCGGACAGCAACAACTTCTGTTACGTTGGGAAATTTCATTAAATGAAACAAACTCGTTATATCCACAGATTTACTGAATGGAGCTGCCAAAGGGGTTTCGAGTTTCTTCAAAGAGCACTGTGTTATTCGGATATATTCTGAAATATCACGTACACACCCTAACTGACTCAAACTGTTATTATTTCCAAACTTCTCGTGAAAAAATTTTGACCCACGCTTACAAGTTATTTAGCGCCTGCGATGCAAAACAGTTAAACGTTTTTGATACTGGAACGGTTTTGTTCTCTGTCTTTCTACTGCTTTAAAATAAAAGAAAACCTCCTACTGTCTAAACTGTCCTGTGCTCCAAATACTGCTTACAGAACATAAACACTTTAGAAGCCATTCAAACATTTACATTTGTGTGCAAAAATTGTTATCGGCGATGGAACTCAACCGTGAAAGAGTGACTGCTTTATATTTAATTGGAAAAACACAAGCAGTTGTCGTTGGGGCTTTCCAGCCCTTCCAGCCCTTCAACGGTGCGAGACATACATGACTTATTCATTTATGTCTCGCACCATAGCTCGTTACCGTGATACTGACAGAGTTGCAAACCGCTATCGAGGTAATCACAAAAACTGTAACATCAGCAGAAATGGTTCGGAAAGTGAAAGTTCGTAATGAACCCAATCCGCATCGAAGTGGAGAAAAATGACTCCTAAGCTTGGGCCCAATCCATTGAAAGGTTTCAAGCCGCAATAGGAAAAATTGGAGTCGAAAGAGCGAAGAAATTGCTACACTCGCATGAAAGTGGCTTGTTGCCGAATTTGTTTCTTCCCCCGACGAGTTGCCATTTGCTATTAGCAGTATTTCAGCAAACGAAATTACCAAATTGTCTTCCCAGAGGAGTCCTTCGAAAAAATAACAGTTCACTTAATAAGTCCCGGGACATACAGGGGGCGCCCACATCTGCAAAATACGGTGACTCTCGACAGCAGTTTTCTTCATATTTAAGTATTGAAGAAGAGCTCCGCGCAAAAATTTGGAATTTTTTAGTGAAAAAGGAACTATTGTTGTTTAATCAACAATCAAACGACTGAAATGACTTACAATGACAGTGGCTTTCCAACGCATGTTCCAATAGAACAACAACAATGGAATAATATAAGTCACGCCATCTCCTCTCCAACCGCACACATTGACTTAATAATAATAATTGTTGGCGCTACAGTCCAAAGGGGGACCAGGGCCTAGCTTGCTCATCAACTACTCGTGTTGTGCGCGCAACTGTTCTCTCACGAGTAGAAAGGGACCTACAGTTGTTTGCCGTCCCGAACGGCGAAATGTGTGAAGCTTTCTTAGACAATTTTTACTCTTTGAGTGTTGTCAGCAGCTCGAAAGAGGTGGTGCCGTGAAAAATTCGAAAAATTGGTGTTGAGCTGGGAGTCGAACCTAGACCTTTCGGCGTGTGAGTGTCGCACCCTACCCACTACGCCACAGCGACCACTCTCGTGGACAAATGTTAATGCAAAATAGTGTACTTACTGCCTTCTGATGTCTTTAAGGTGTCAGCTATCTCACGCAATTTCACTTTGCGGTTTTCTAAAACGATTTTGTGTACTTCTTTGACGCTTTCTGGTGTAATCAACTCAGTTGGTCTTCCAGAGCGTTCAGCATTGTTGGTGTCTGTACGATCACGTTTAAATTCAGCATAGACAAATAGTTGTTTTCGATGGAGCAGATTCCCTTTAACACTTTTCAAGCCAATCCTGAGCTTGCACTGTATTTTGTCCCATAAAAAAGGATTGCTAAATGAGCACACGGAATTGTACTTTTTCTACTGTTTTTTTAAAAATCGGAAAAGTAGCGTCATTTGAAGCACTGCAACTTGTAACCTAATAATCGGATTGCCATTAAAATTTGGCAGGTATCATTTTAATGTTTGCACTTAGTGGCGCCCTCTTTATGTCAGTCCCATTCATCATGTTGAATGATGTGTTAAAAATGTTCGTGAAACCGTTTCAGAGGAACGAGGTGCAGTCTGTCACATACTGCCTTCTGTTAAAAACTAAATTTTTGTTTTTATGGTAAATACGAGAAATGTTTAATCTGCAACGAATATCTCACAAATAGTTTCTATGCGTAACCTCTTGTACCCATGGTCTGGGTACACATATTTGCACCTTATCTTTATTTTCAATTGTGACTAGTAGTAACGGCTTGTGTCCACTGGTTGTACTTGACTGTCTTTCTAAAAGTACAAACTCTTGAAATCAATCTTTAGTTGGCCCTGCAGAAGCCGTTTTAGGAAAAAAATGTTAATTTGAATCTGACAGCTGACATTTTCTTTGGAAAAACGGTGCTCACAAATTTTAAACTTCGGTAAAAAATTTATTTTTTCAGTTATATTCAAATTTCTTGTTGATTTCCGTTGTTAAGTTATTTGATGATGGTTAACTTTTATTATAGTCTGTATATATCTATTCAAAGTTACTGGTTTGCAGATTCAATCGCGCACAGATTATTAATATAGTTCTTGAAAGTTCAGCTTTCCGTGTTTTTTAAAAGCAATTAACACATGACACATCAATTAATCAAAAATTTAATACAAAATTAATAGTTTTTGTTCGTGCCGCACACCTATATATCCCGAAAATCATTGAGTGATCAGTTAATTGAACAAATCGTAGGGTTTCAATTTTCATTTTTCGATGAGGCTTTGTGATTTGATCCCACTACGTCTTCGTTCGTACGTTCGACGTCTCTGGATGGGCTAAATAACTGTTGGTTCAACGTCGGAAGGCAATGTCCAATGACAATAATATAAAGCAATACGCCCCTTAAGAAGGCACTCATCTCTAAATTGCTCATTTTAAGTTTTCGCTTTTTAAATAGTCTGTGGCAGGAATTTCTTCCTTCAAACAAATATCGCGTTTATTTCTTAAATTCCCCAAACGAACACGCTTAAATAAAAGTTGCATTTATTTGCGCATTTGTGTATCGAGCTCCAAAACATTCGAAAATTGGCGATAATGAGAATCTGTGCTTCACATAATCATTTCCAAAAAGAGTTGCGCAAAACAGTTGCTTTGCGGGACACAACATGGAACGGTTCCTTTGTATAAGAGGAATTAGTTCCCGGAACTAGTTCCAATGAACTATTTAGTTCCGAGGATCTATTTAGTTCCGAGGAGATCTTTGTGGTATAGGTAATACCGCATAAGAAAATGAACACTTTGTAAATGTTTTAAAATTGAATCTCCATAAACTACGTCTACTACTACATCAATGTTGTATTCGTGCTCACCATTTTTCTTTTACCTTCTTCTTCTTCAAATAGCGCTACAGTCCGGAGTGGACCTGGGCCTCAACCAACATGCCTCTCCAGCTAGCACGATCTCGTCCAGCTGCCTGCAATTGCGCACTCCAAGTTGGTTGAGGTCCTTTTCCACTGGTGTGCGCCATCTCAGTCTAGGACGTCCTCTGTTGCGTTGTTCCTGTGGTTTGGATTCCAAAACTCTTCGGGCCGGAGCAGTTGTTTCCATACACTCTACATGGCCTAGCCACCTTAAGCGTTGTATCCGTAGACGCTTGACTAGGCTCATGGCTCCGTACAGGCCATACAGTTCCTGGTTGAATCTTCTCTTCCAGATGCCATCAAAGCAAGCAGGACCAAAAATCGCACGCAGAATTTTTCTCTCGAAGAGACCAAAGGCTTCCTCATCCGCTTTTAGTAGCGTCCAGGTTTCTACGCCGTAAAGCAGGACTGGGCTGATCAAGGTGTTGTACAAAGTCACTTTGGTCGTTCGGGAGAGGGCTTTATTACTCAAATGCCTCTTAAGCCCAAGAAACAGCGATTGCCAAGAGTGATTCTGCGTTTGATTTCGGTACTGATGTTGTTGTCCCGCGGAGCTGAGATAGACGAAGTCCTTGACTACCTCGAAGTTTCTGCTGCCTAGTGTGACGCTCAGTCCGAGACGTCGATGTTGTGTGTCCTTCCTTGATGACAGCATGTACTTCGTTTTGCCCTCATTTACCAATAGACCCATTTTAGCCGCTTCCGCTTCAATGGCAACAAACGCCTCATTGACGGCTTGCTGTGTTCGTCCAATCACGTCAATGTCATCAGCGTATACTAGCAATCGAACTGACTTCTGGAAGATCGTGCCTCTGGTGTTGACTTGTGAGTTACGCACGATCTTCTCGAGGATGATGTTAAAGAAGTCACATGATAGTGCGTCGCCTTGTCTAAAACCTTTTTTGACATTGAGATATCGGTGAGTTCGGTACCGACCTTAACGGAGCAGCGAGAATTCTCCATCGTCATCCTACACAATCTGACGAGTTTGGTAGGAATGCCAAAACTAGACATGGCACTGTATAGCTCGTCTCTATGCACGCTGTCATACGCGGCCTTGAAATCGGCGAATAGATGGTGGGTGTCGATTTGTACTTCTTGGGACCTCTCCAGGATCTGCCGCAGTGTGAAGATCTGGTCGATTGTGGACTTCCCTGGCCTGAAACCACACTGATAAGGACCTATCAGGTTGTTGACGAACGGTTTCAGGCGCTCACACAATACGGCAGATAAAAACTTATTTGCGAAGTTAAGGAGACTGTTCTCTCGGTAGTTGGTGCAGTCGAAGGAGCCTTTTTTGTGGACCGGACAAACGATGCTAAGATTCCACTCGTCGGGTATGCTTTCCTCCGACCATATCTCACAGATGAGCTGGTGCATGCACCCAACCAGCCGTTTAGGTGCCTGCAGAAATGATCCTTCCAGATTCTCAGCACCGTCTGCGACTCTACCACCAGTTGTCCATTTTGGTCCCGGCAGGCTTCTGTCCGAGGCCTGTAACCGCTGGATAACTGTTTTATCTTGCGGTAAAAATTTCGGACTTCATTCCTGCCATAGCACCTCTCCATTTCCTCGACCACGCGTTTCTCGTGCTCTTTATTTTTTCTTCTGAAAAGCCGGTTCTCTTCCATTCTTCTCTGTTTGTAGAGCTCACAAACAGCTCTCGTCGTTCGATGCAGCGTTGCATTGTATGCTTCTTGTTTGGCTGCATGCCTGCCTACACTCGTCGTCAAACCATGGGTTCCTCTTAGGTGGTGGCGTGAACCTCAGCACATCAGTGGCGGCCTCTTTGATGGCTTCTTGACAACGTTTCCACTTGTCTTCTATTGTTGTTTCTTTTACCTGTTACAATTGAAACAATATGTTTCATATATTAAAGAACGTTGATATACCCGAACAAGATTTGAGCATATGTCTAGCAACAAAACTAGCCGAAAACATCTGAAATGTTTCATGAAATGTCAACAAAACAAAGTGGGCAGCGTGTTAGCTGACACAACATTCAGAACTACCGTAGTAGGTATAGTTCCGGGACCGATGTAGTTCCCGGACCTATATAGTTCCAGGACCGATATAATTCCAGGAATGATATAGTTCCGGACATAGTTGCGGAACTATTCAACACTGGTTACATGCCCATGGAACTATGTACTCATAGTTCCATCAGTATGTTCAGGCATAAACACGTATTAGTCTCCGGAACAAGGAGAGAGAAGAAGGAGAAGGAATATGTTGAAAATGTTAGCTTTTATTTGTCTTCTTCTCACACCGCAATATACAGTGTTTGACGTAAGGTTGACGGTGCACCATACAAAGAAGTCAAAGAAATACACAAGAAACACAAAAATTTGCGACTGACACATGTGTCTGAAATATAGTTTTTGAGTTGCGTGCTGATTCAATTCATACATTCACGATGTATCTGTCATGTTTGAACTACCGAACATGTCGGAACTATCGGACATGTTTAGGTGGAATATGTGGAACGATCGGAAATAGTTCCAATGGTGAAACTAGGTCCAGGAACTATGTAGGTCCGGAACTACACAAGTCTACATTAGATGCATCCAATTACGCACTTCAAGTTGGGTCAGGTCCTTTTCCACTTGTGTGTTCCACCTCATCCTAGAACGTCCCTTGTTGCGTTTTTCCAATGGCTCGGAGTGGAATAATTTCGGAGCCGAAGCAATGAAGTTCATACGCTCTACATTATTTAGCCATCCTAGGCGTTGAATCTGAAGACGCAACCATGCAACAGGCCCTTTTTTGAGCAGCATTTCCTGAAAAACAACTCTTTCCCTTCAGCTACTACATCATCATGGAAGACAGCCTGCAATGCAACGGAATTTAAAGTTCTTGACACTTCGAATAGTCTCTGTCTTGCTACGCATTGGAAAACACGGAAATCGTCCAAAGTGGCACTTACTTTAAACCGTCCTCCGCTTTAAACACTCTCTTCAGACCACAAACACTTCCAAAGTTAATTGCAACTTGTGGACTGTAAGCCGAATGCCGCATGAGCGTTCCATTTGACTTTTTTCAGGAATCCCTTTGACAAATCCTCACTCCACTCAGCAAAACATCGCTTTGAAATTTATCATTTTACATAAACTGAGAATTCCATACGGGGGCACACACAGTTCAGATTCTTCTTCTGGAAAGATGAAACCAAAGTGTATGACTTGTACTCAGCAATAACGACAGCTTCTACAAATACTGTCACAAAACTTAGAGCTTGTAATTGTTAAAGTTTTCATATTAAGGGCCAAACTCACACGAGATTACTGTGGGTGGCTTTGCTCAGTAAACCTTTCAGTTGAAGTCTTCGTTAGCGCCCCGAAGCATATGTATTCAAATGTGTGCTTGCTCCTGCCACCCCACACTCCGCCACCAACCTCAGTAGCCGGTCGGCGTGCCTTGCCTTTGCTCACCAAAGGGCAGCAAACTTTGCCTGTGCATATGTGACCTTGATAAAATGATTACCAACTTGGGCCCGCATAAGGGCCGTAAATAGTGTTGTTACCAACCGCCCTTAATATTTACTTTTAAATGTGTGCTCGTGCATGCGTGTACGTGTGTGCTGAGTGGTGGAAAGTTATGGAAACAGACGAGAGAAATTTGCAATATCCTGCACCTTCTTTTGGAATATCCTTCGTTTCGATGAGAAATTTCATTTTGGTATAAGTGGTGGTATCTCGGCATCCCCACTGTTTCTCAGTTTCGGAGCGTCCTTCCATTTATTCGTTTCATTTTAATAAAAGTTAATGATTTCCTTTGAACCAGTGGTACACGGGGAGCCAGAACAAAACGTAGAACGCCATTTGGCGGCGTTAGGCGGCGGCATGAAAGGCCGGACGAGGGCAAGAGATGAAATCTCTGGAGGTAGTAATAGCATGCGAGAAATGTGTCTAATTTAAGGGACACAACAAAAGGATCGCTTGAAAATCCTTTGATGGAAATTATTTATTATTATGAAAAGGCTAAGTGTCTGGCTGGCGTTGGACGGTCGGTTTGCCTGGTTCTCGGTCGGCATTCCAAGGAAAATGGATGGATTCTCCACTGGCAATTATGATGGCAGTGTGCGAAATGGGAACAATGGCTGCCTGACAGTAGTGGTGATTTTTTGTGCGTGCCGCATGATAACTGAAATCAATTTTATCTGTGCCTTTAAAGCTGGCTCCCGCGGCTGGAGCTTGGCCAACCTTAAAGCCATCCGCCATCGACAGGAGTGGATGTGTATTGTTCTGCTCATAAGCGTATTTAAATTAAATATTCTGCAGGGAGCCTTCCGTCGGGATTTCTTAAGTGTGAAAGGGACTGAGAAATCTGAATCTGAAGGGCGGCAGCATATTGTTGTCGAAGGCTCTTCTCTTGTATTTTCTTTTTCGGGCATCTTTTGTTAATTTATTTCGATGAGGATCAGGCATCCAATTTTATTCGGTCATTAAGGAGTCATTCGTTTCACCCGCCGCACCCCCTGCTGGACTGTTTGCGTCTTTGTGCCACGACGCTGTGTTGTTAATAAGTCAATTGAGATGAAAAAGTGAAGGAAGGATGTCATTCGTGCTTGGGTGCACGTACGTATATACTCTTTCCAGCCAGCACTCGTGCATGAGGTTGTCTTAGAATGTGTTTTGTCAGCATAAGTTTTGTTTTGGTGGGGGCTGCGATGAATACGCTTGGACGGGTTGTTCTATAAAAAAAAAAGTACAGGGATACCATTCAAATGAATGGGGGAGCATGAAAATAGGCCGCATTTGGCAATTTGTCGAAGCTTCCTTAAGGTCGGTTTCATTGTCAACAATGTGAGCGTCTCAAGCTTGTTTGCTAGACAGTGTGCCTATTTGGTTGAACACATGTTTCCACAAATCCCCTCGTAGCACCCCATTACGATTGAGTTTCGAAAGCAGACCGAAGAAATCAAAAGGGGCCTCGTGGAGTGTGGAAGTATCACATTTTCCAAATCCAATTAAGCCCTTCGCGGAGGTCAGACTGTGCATAATATTCGCGCGAGATTTTGCTTACAGAAGTCAAATGTAACTGGTTGGGTGTGTAAGAGGGCGGTGGTTTATTTGTGTATGGTGAGTGCAGTTGTGAGCGTTAGTCTTTCTATTGATTTCCCTTTTAGGAAGATGCCCCTGACGAGGCTTAAGATTTTCAGTAAAAAGCCTTAAGTAAAATGTAAACCAACGGAATTGAAATTGAGGTGACATATGGGCAACTACTCCTGGTGCGTGTGCTGCTCTTTTCTTAAGAGAAGAAGAGATCTTCAGTTTGTTGTCGACTCAAAGGGTGAAGTTTAAAAAGATCCTTCATAGAGAATTTTTACACTTTCATTGTTGGCAGTAGTTCGAAATAGATGATGATGCGAAAAATGCGAGGTGTTCAGTCCAGTAACCGAACTTGGCCTCTTTTTGAGTGGCGTGTGAGTGTCTTACCTTGCTCAAAACGCCACAGCAGCTATGCCATGATTGAGAAAAAGATTTCAAAAAAAAAAAAAAATTTTTTTTCGCTTGCTGCTTTAGATGTTAATTTTAAATCCCAAATTATTTGCATTATTCAGTCAAGAAATCAGGTGCTTGTTCTTAATAAATTTTTTGTTAAAATACTAAGAATACTAAGATACCAAACATTAAATACCATCAGCCATAGAATGTGCTTCTGTCGCCGTGGAGTAGTGGTAGAGTGCGACGGTCATACGCCGAAGGGTATAGGTTCGATTACCAGCTCAACACCACTTTTTCGAATATTTCAGGGCACCACCTCTTTCGAGTTGCTGACAACACTCAAAGAGTAATAACTGTCTAAGAAAGCTTCCCACATTTCGCCGTTCGGAGTCGGCAAGAAACTGTAGGTCCCTTTCTACTCGTGAGAGAACAGTAACGCGCACAACACGAGTAGTTGATGAGCAAGCTAGGCCCAGGTCCCCCTTTGGACTGCAGCGCTAACAATTATTATTATAGAATGTGCTTCTAAAACACGAATAGATCTCCATAAATATCCAAAAGTGCTCCTACATAACAGCACAAATGCGGGTTGTATGTGCAAGTAAATGGATTCGTCTTTTTTTTGACAACTTATGGCAAAATTATTGAATGCGTGTGGAATATGAACTAGCCGCAGAACTACTTAAATCAGCTAGAGATGACCTGGTTAGGCGCATGCACTGGCTTATCTGTAAGATATGGTCCGAGGAAAGCATGCCTGATGGGTGGAATGTCAGCGTGGTTTGCCCGGTCCACAAGAAAGGAGATCCTTTTGACTGCGCCCATTCTCGAGGAATCAGTCTCCTTAACATCGCATACAAGATCCTTATTGCCTTATTGTGTGAGCGCCTGAAGTCGTTAGTCTACAACCTGATCAGTGTAGTTTGAAGTCACAGAAGTTCACTATATACCAGATATTAGCTTTAAGGCAGATCCTAGAAAGAACCCAAGAAGTACAAATCGACACTCACCACCTATTCGTCGATTTTAAGGCCGCATATGACAGTGTGAATAGTGACAAACTCTACAGTGCCATGTCTAGTTTTGGCATACCTACCAATCTCGTCAGACTGCGTACGATGACTATGGAGAACTCTTGCTGCTCCGCTAAGGTCGGTAACGAACTCACCGAGACCTTCAATACCAAAAAAACTTCGAGGTAGTCAAGGACTTCGTCTACCTTGGCTCCTCGGTAAATAGGGGCAGCAACACAGTACCGAAATCAAACGCAGAATCACTCTTGCCAATCGCTATTTCTATGAGCTCAAGACGCAATTGGGCAATAAAGCCCTCTCTTGAAGTACTAAGCTCACTTTATATAACAGCTTGATCATTCCAGTCCTACTTTATGATGCGGAAACCTGGACGTTACCAAAGGCAGATGAGGAAGCCTTTGTCTTTTCCAGAGAATAGTTTTGTATGCGATTTTTGGTCCTGTTTACATTTATATCATCTGGAGGAGATGACCGATGAACTTTATGGGCTATACAGCGACATGCGCCTGGTTAAGCGTCTTCGGATATAACGCTTAAGGTGGGTACGCCATGTAGATTGTACGGGTACCAGTAATCCGGCTCTGTAAGTCTTTGAATCTAAGCCATTGGGACAAAGCAACAAAGTACGGCCTAGGCTAAAGTGACGCACAGAAGTAGAGAAAGACCTCAACCAACTTAATGTGCGCAAATGGAGGCAGCTGGGGAAGGATCTCTTGCACCTCCTTCGCGACAATACTCAAAGAGTAATAACTTTATTTAAAGAAGCTTCTCAAACTTCGCTGTTAGTAGTTGACAGAAACGCATGTTTCTTTTAACATTCTTTTTTTGCCAGTAAATATGTTTCTCGAGCTGCTGACAACACTCAAAGACTAATAACTGTCTAAGAAAGCTTCTCAAATCTCGCCGTTCGGAGTCGGCAAAAAACTGTAGGTCCCTTCTACTCGTGAGAGAACAGTAGCGCGCACAACACGAGTAGTTGATGAGCAAGCTAGGCCCTGGTCAACCTTTGGACTGTAGCGCCAACAATTATTATTAAGTATGTTTCTCTGGTGTCTCTTATGGTATGTGGAACGTGAAAAAGAGATGGTCAAGCAAATAGACGGTTTGGCTCTTTTGAAAGACGTCTTTATCTTCTTCTTCGTGTGGTGCTACAGTTCGGAGTCTCTAGCTAGCGTTATCTTTTGCGAACTGCCTCTAGTTGCGCACTCCAAGTTGGTTGAGGTCTTTCTCCACTTGTGTGCGCCACCTCAGCCTAGATCGTCTTCTTTTGCGTTGTCCCATTGGCTTGCGAAAACTTGTCGGGACGAAGAAGTGATGTCCATACGTTCTACATGGCCACCTTAAGCATTAAATCCGCCCCACAGTCCATCAAGTTCATCATAGCATCTCCTCCTCCAAATGCCATCAACGCAAACTGAATCAAAAATTGCACGCAGAACGTTATAGAGACAAGTGGTTTCCTTATCCGCTTTTCTACATTTCCGCCCCATTTGTTGGAGTAGGATGATCGAGCTGTTATATAAAGTAAACATATTAAACATAAAACATGTCGCTATAGGCAAAAATATTAAAAAAAAAAGAAATCAAGGGATGAGAGTTTTACTAAAAGAAGTGGCTGCAATGATTTAAAATATTTGAAAGGAGATTCCATCAGCTTTTTCTTTAACCTGTCTGTTCCTCTAAATAGGTCGTCTGAAAGTGGTACGCACGAGATCCCTTGAAGCCACTTTATCCTCCGCCATCAACTTTCACTTAATAATTGGATGGCGCGACAGCAAACAAGGGACCAGGGCCTAGCTTGCTTATCAACTTCTCGTGTTGCGCGTGCTACTGGTCTCTCACGAGCAGAAGGGAACTACAGGTTTTGGCCGACTCCGAACGGTGAAGTTTGAGAATCTTTCACTTGGACAGTTATTTTTCTCCGAATAATCTCAGCAGCTTGAAAGAGGTGGTGCCGTGAAAAAATCGAGGTGTTCAGCCGAAAATCGAACCCAGACCATCGGCGTGTAAGTGTATCACTCTACCCACTACGCCACTGCGGCTACATCGACTTTCACTTATCAGGAGCTATTCCCGAAGAAATAGCCGTACAGTGTGGCCAAATGGACGAACTAAAGCCATTTTCGTCAAAAGAAGTAGCTATTCAATATTGAGTTCCCCCGCACCGTTTCGTTTCTCAGCCTATCACGGCGAGATCCCATGAGTCAAAAAATGTATACATCACTGCAAACAGACCTTGTTATGGAGACGAAATTTGCAAGTGCCCTTCATCCCCTATTGATTCACTTCCCTCAGTATTCAACATCTTTCTTAAACACGCAAATCACTTTGGAATTGCGGCAAATACAAAGTCTTACTATTTTTTCCTAATCTTAGACAAAAGTTCAATGTCAAACGAGTACAGCAAGCATTTGCCTTTTCGTCAAGTAAAACAACAGAGAACTTTGTGTGTGTTTAATTGATTGTGAAGGCTATTTGTAGGCCTAGCACTCTTGTTCTTCTGGATGTTTTTTGTTTCAAATCTGGCTCTGCACCAAATGAAGACCACGATTTATCAGTGTTTCCGTATATGATCAGTTGCATTAAAAAATGGTACTTGCAAAATCTGACACAAATCTTTCGGTTTCAAAGATTATTAGACACATATATCCATGAAAGTATTTTCGTAGACTAATACAACACAGAAAGGACTTGTCCGTAAATTGAGTCAATTCTAAGCCACGAATCTGGCTTCAGAAAAAATGCAAGTCTGTTCCTACTTTTTAAGAATACACTAAATGACAGTTTCGGTTTCATCTTACTGGATAGTTACAGCCTTATTTTCCTCTGTCAGGCACCTCCTCATTTCTCGAGACAGATTAATTGTTGTGTTAAAATATGAGGGGACATAAAGGAAGACGTTCCCGAACAGCTTTAAACTAAGGTCTTGAACGCACTTTCTCGAACCATTCCTCTCTCCATTTCGCCATTCCAATGATCTTATAAACCAGCAGATGGTTGAAAGGGCTTATTGCCGAATTTGTGAAGTACGCCTCTCATGACCTAAATTTGGACGTTGCCAGATGCAGTTAAAAATAGAACTAAATTAAATAAGCTTCGATCCACAACAAAAAAAATAAAAATAACCAATTCCAGCTTCTTTTCCAGCTCTTTGGGCTAAACGAGAGGTTGAGGGGGTCATCGTACAAAAGTTTGTGCTCCTCAAGTGTGGACGGCAGCTCCAAAAATCCATAAAAGCACGTCGCCTTAAAGGACTCGACAATTTTGTTGTTTTGACGCGTGCAAAAGGGGTTGCGAGTACCCTTAAGAGACAGGATCAAGTCACAGCACGGGCGGAAGGTATAGAGGAAGAGAGGGAGAGGAAGTATCGATGCACATTTAAATGCCTGTAGATTGTAATGAGGAGGAAAAATCGAGCTGGGAAAAGCATTTCAGATTCGTGGAGTGCGGCTAAAGAACGAATCTCTGAATTTGACTGTACGTCCAAAAAAGGGCTTGAGGGTGAATTGGTGGGCATTCCTAGCGAGGCGTGTATTGCGGGTGAATTCTTGAAGGGGAGGAATGCAACTGGCTAATTCATCTGAGCATTTCTTGTTAAAATAGCGATAAAAGAGTGACAACGACGCAACATTACGTCGGTGTTCTAACGAGTCAATCGACTTCGCAATATTACTGTCACCTATAAGTTTTATCGCTCGCTTTTGAATTCTATCCAGCAGGTGCAGGGAGGTCTTAGAAGATCCTGACCATATAGGAGCGTTATACTCTAGTTTTTGGCGTATGTAGGCCTTGTATATTGTAGCCAGATCATAGGGGGTGAAATACTTCTTGCATCGTTTAAGGAAGCCTGGACATTTCGCAGCATTTTTGACGACCTCAAATATGTGATCGTTCCAACTCATTGTTTGCTTGATACACATGCCGAGGATGGAAAGTCTTTGGGTTTCAACAACGCAAGTGCCGTTCACGGATAACGGCTGATTATTTTTTGATCGTTTTAACGACAGTAGACAGTACTGGGTTTTGGAAACATTAAATTCCACTCTAATCTTATTTTCCCAATCGATTATGCTGTTGAGGTCGGAATTTAATGTGCTTAACATACGACTACTCAACATTATTTCCAGCATTCTTCAGAAAGGATCTTATCGTTTTCTTAAATGTGGGATGTGTTAGATTTGTTTCCATCTTTCTTAAAGGAAATTACCACTCGTGGTTGCTTCATGTTTTCCTCTCCCAGATATCTTTATTTCAAATCTGTCTACATTCGGATGTATAATGAAGTAAATCCCGCTGCTCAATCTCCTTAAATAACGTAAACACACGCAGAAACTGCCTGTCGCATAATTCAGCGAAATTAGAAAGCCTATGCATACAAATTCCAATCGATAGATTCATCATTTGAAAACGCCATCGCGCCGGGTATATGTTTCAATCCTAGAGCGCTGCTCCGCCCTCCTCCCTTTGCACATCAGAACGACTGATCTATTGATAAAATTCCAATTAATTCCCAATACACGCACACAAATTAATGCACCTGTCCGGGAGGGCTTTAATAAATTGGATTATGCAAATGGATGGCGAAACGTGAGGCATAACATTGACGAGCTATCAAATGAAAGTCGTCCCTCAATTAAAATCCAACTCAGCATCTGAACCCACTTTGAAGGCGAAGAGGAATTCATTTTGCGCACTTTATACTCGTACATTCAGTGCATTCGAATAAACGGGAACAGCAACAGTTTCAGAGCTTCCACCATAAACAACAATCAGTTGAAAGTGCCCATCATTTGGCGTCGGCGTTATTTCAACCATAAAAATTGTGTTCCCGTGCTTGAAACCCTTTGTTTTTGTTTCACATCCCTGGTGGCTCTGTGCTTACTTGTCCGTTTCATTTCTATTTTGATTAAATTATCTGCAAGGGATTTTTTTGTTTTTGCTGGGGGGCAAAAAATCATTTCGTGTGAAATGAATTTTGAAATTTTATCTGGGAACCAAAAGTTAATTGGAGAATGGTTTTAGTCACGCATGGCCGAACGCGTTAGGGGATGATGCGGGGGCGGCACACAGTGGTCCAAAATGGGGTTTCAGTTCCCGGGAATCTATTATTTTCATACTTCGATGGATAATAAATTAAAACAAATTAAATAAACACCGCTTTTTGCGAATTTTCCTCACCCTCTGGTTTGTAACGGTTATTTAAAATTAAAAAACGCCTGCCGTTTTGGAATGTCAAAGTGTGAGAATGTTGTTGATTTTTGCTCCAAATGTATAAAGAGATCTAGAAATTGACAATAGGTTAAATAAAAAAAGAACAAACAAGGTGGAAATGTGTCTGCTACTCACGTATGCATGGTTTCGTTTTCTTTTTCTTTTTTAACAGCTTGTAACTTGAAGGAAAGATGAATTCGAGAAATGATACATAGATTCGACCCGAAATGACACATAGGTTCGACCCTTAGCAACCAAATTTATTTCAGTCTGTCTGTTTCAGCCAGCTAGGCTCAAAGCCGTGGACTTGAAAGACCAAAATATTGCTCAACGAACTGCTTAGGCTACCGAAACTCTGATTGCTGAACAAAAGAACAAAACGGGACAGAACAGGTTCTTCCTACCCTCGAAAGAAAATTCCTGCGTCGGGCTTATGGTCCTGTCTGCGAGGAAAGCGATTTTGTTGTTATAATTAGCACGCTAAAGGAATTTTTTTGTACCCACAGCACAAGCCGAAGCTATAGAGGAAGAGACGAAAAAAAAGGTTTTCAATGCCTGTGGATTGAAATGAGGGAAAAAAGTTAAGCTGGAAAGAGGCATATCCGCAATCGCGAACCCTACGATCTGGACCATGATGCAGGTGTAGTCCAAAAGTCCGCAATTACATTGAATTGGCCACATCGACTGAAAAGATAACAGCGCTCGTGCTAAGAGGGTCCTCGAATACTAGCTTTCCAGCTCGAGAAGGAAAGAAATCAATCCTCCGATATACACTCCAAGTGATTAGGAATGAAAGAGAGCTTGGTCTTGGCACATGACAGCAACATGCCTGTCTATATCTCAGGATCAGAAATGGTCCAGAAACCATTTTCTTTGCAGTTGCGCTATTGCTTTGTTACGAGTAGATGGTGCCACTAGTCTGGAATTTACGACTTATGTATCAACGTTCTTACTCCATACTCCAAGGCGTGAACAAGCAGTAATTTGACTGGCAAACAAAGTATTAACACATTCACGGGAATTTTTGTATAAACGGCTTGTGTCTTTTTTTTTCTCAATTTTGCAGACTATGAGACTATTTGGTTAGGAACTGTAAGGGAAAGGTTCCCCTTCTTTGGAATTCTCGGCTTCGCATTTCTTCAAACTTACTTTCAGTCTAAATTTGAAAAAATCAGTGCTAATTTTTAGTTATTTTCTCTATGTATATGCCTATTCAACTTTCGGTATAAAAATCGCATTGTATTTGATTCTGTCACTTAGCTCTTAAAGTTTCCACGTTTTCCCTTTGCAACGTTTAAAAATGTAAGCACAATTTTTTTACTCGCAAAACTTCACTTTGCACCACTGTGCAGTGGCGTGCACTATGCGTATGTGTCAATTAACGCGCGATTTATTCTCCACTCAACGTATATTAGCTAATGGATTTAATTCTATTAACCGAATTATTATACAGGGCACAGTTAGGGGTGGCTACGCCGGTAATTGCAATTACGGCTCATTTTAATGCAACATTTTAGGGTCAAGAGGGCTAACCCCTTGTGTGTGAGAGGAGGTGCTAAAAGCAAATACTAACTTCATTGCGAGGTCAAATATTGGGCATGACTTTTGATGTAAAATTTTAAATGTTTGCTTTGATAATATTCAGACTCGACGTTTAGTTGGAATTAAAACAAAAAATTGAGTGCCTGGGGACTTTTGCTCATATGTGCATCTCCGTCTAAATATTTTCGTTGCTCTGCAATAGGGTTTATTTTTTTATACGTTTAAAGGTTTTTTCTCTAAATTGAAACTCTATCGTGAAATTCGAGACGTCCTTGTATGGTCAACGCAGGAAATAAATCTGTAACTTTTGAACTCGTTGACCAAACTTTATGAAATTTGGAATATAATATAAGTGCCTTACATTCCTTCCGCTGTCAATATGGCAGCGTAGCATTAGGGAGTATTCCTAAGTAAAAAAAATTGGAAAATGAATTTAATTGCAAAAAAAAAGTTTAACAACAACTTATGACAGTAAATTAAGGCTCAAAACAAAGTTGAAATTCATACCTAAATAGAAAAAATACATCCAATAATATTAAATAACACACTTTTGTTGTAACAAATTGTAAATCTAGATAAAGTACAACAAGGCTTGCGCTTTACTACTAAGTGGTTCGTGTCCATGATATTTGCGCAATGTTGCACATTAGAAGGGAAAATTAAAAAAAAAAAAACAAATACCGAAAAAGTATTTTGAAAAATTTTTTTTTGAAAATAAAACACTAATTATTAATGGGAATGTAAAAACATTTTATTCAAAGCATTAGCCATTGTTTTCTACATATTTTGACTACCTTTCTGGCGATTTGTGAATACCACGCAAATAAAATTGTTCGTCTTTTAAAGCCAACCAATCAGACACCCAATTTTCGACCTCCTCGTAGGAATCAAATTGCTGCTAAGCCAATGCGTGTCCCATTGATGAAAACAAAAGGTAGTCGGAAGAAGCCAAGTATGGTGAATACGGCGGGTGGGGTAGCTGCTCCCAGCCAAGTGTCTTGATTTTATCCTGAACCGGGTTTGCTTTGTGTGCAGGTGCATTGTCATGGAGCAAAATTACCTTGTCGTGTCTTCTGGCCCATTCTGGTCGTTTCTCGATCAATGCATAATTCAAATTGATCATTTGTTGTCGGTAGCGATCAGGATTAACGATTTCACCAGGTTTTAGGAGCTCGTGGTACAGCACACCTTTCTGGTCCCACCAAACACACAGCACTGTCTTCTTGCCGAATCGATCCGGATTTGTAGTCGATGTTGATGGTTGTCCCAGATTAACCATTGATTTTTAAGATTTTTGAAATAAATTCATTTTTCATCGCCAGTAACAATCCGATGCAAAACCGATTTTCTTTCGTGTCTTTGAAACAAAATTTCACAAGTGTTTTTTCGGTTTTCCATCTGTCAATTCAATTCATGTGGCACCCATTCCACCCATCTACAGTTTTGGATCTTTTCCATAGCTTTTAAACGGTCAGATATTGTTTGTTGTGCAGCATTTAACATTGCTGCCATTTGCTTTTGACTCAAAGTATCATCTCCATCCAATATCGTTTGCAATTCGGCGTCTTCAAACTTTTTTGGTGGTCTTCCACGTTCTTCATATCTCACATCAAAATCATTATTTCTGAACCGTTGAAAACATCCTTTTACATATTGCTCCTGATAGAGTATGCATTCGATGTGACTCTGCAGCACTTTTCTTCAAATGAAAACAAAAAATTAATGCTTTCCGCAAATCAACACTTTCTGGTACAAAATTCGACATTTTTAATACGATGAAAAAATATGATGTTGTCTGTTCAATGTCTTGATGTATACTAAATATTTTTCACAGATGTCATAGCAAACAAATAAAAAAAATTAGGGCTCGTTCACAACAATTGTTCCCAATCGACACATTTGTATATTGACGCTCATTTCATACCGGTATACCTGTACCCACTTTTGTTGTAAAAAAAATGTATATCTGGATTAAATATAATGAGGCTTGCGCTTTACTATCTAGTGGTTCGTGCCCATAATATTTGCGCAATGTAAGCATCAGAAGGAAATCTTAAAAAAATTCAAAAAGGAAAATGCCGAAAAATGTCCGAGAATGCTTTACTTAAGCGACTTTTTCTCCCAAAATGCGAAAAAGTGTATAAGGTTATCAAATATCCCTTCTGCTTTTTGGCTCTACATTCAATCCTTCATAAAAAGTGTTACAGTGATAGGATTTAGTTCAAATATGCGCCGTTTTGTTCGATAATTGGATTCCATCTAGACGGCAATTTCATAATACCCCCTCGTAGAAGCCCCCCCTTCTAATTTGCGAAGAACTCGGACAGCCACTTTTCACAAGCCTCTTTTGAGTTTAATTTCACACCACCAAAGGCGTTCGCCATGGGCAGGAACAGGTGGTAGTTACTTGGCGCTATGTCCGGGCTTTATGGTGGATGCGATAAAACCTCCCATCCGAGCTCCCGTAGCTTGTGACGAGTCATCAAGTGTGTGGTCTGGCGTTGTCCTGGTGGAACACTACACCCTACCTGTTGGCCGATTCGAGACGCTTCTGGTCGATCGCCTGCTTCAAGCGTTCCAGTTGTTCGCAGTAGATGGTAGAATTAAGCGTCTGGCCATATGGGAGCAGCTCAAAGTGGATGATTCTCTTCCAATCCCACCAAACACAAAGCAAAACCTTCCTGGCCGTCAATCGTGGCTTGGCCATTGTTTAGGATTATTCACCGGCCTTCAACCACTACCGTTTTCACTTGATATTGTCGTATGTGATCCAATTTTCGTCGCTAGTCACCATCCGGTTCAAAAATGGGTCGAATTCGTTCGGTTTCAGCAGCATACCGCAGACGTTGATTCGGTCCAGAAGGTTTTTTTTGCGTCAAATCATGCGGCAACCAAACATCAAGCTTTGTTTGTATCCAGCCTTCTGCAGATGGTTTAAAATGGTTTGTTGACTAACTCCCATCTCCTCGGCGATGTCACAAGATGCCACATGCCGGTCTAACTCGATGATTTCCATGATTCGATCGGTATTCTTCGTCACAGGTCTTTCGCCGGCTGGCTTATGGTGTCGTTTTCACCGCTCTAAATCGGCGAAACCATTCCTTCGTAGATCGAAGTGAAAGAGTACCATCCTCCAAAACACCATTAATCTCATTGAACGTTTCTCTAGCGGATTTGCCTTTAACGAAGGAAAACTTGTCTGACATGTTTACACAGCTATTACTGTTAAACGCAATATCCAATCTAATCATGCGTCGTTTTGTAGGTTATGTCAAGACCTTTCAAATGATGTATGGTATTGGTGGCCGCCGTGGCGCAGTGGGTAGAGTGCGACGCTCACACGCCGAAGGTTGTAGGTTCGATTCCCAGCTCAACACCAATTTTTCGAATTTTTCACGGCACCACCTCTTTCGAGCTGCTGACAACACTCAAAGAGTAATAACTGTCTAAGAAAGCTTCTCAAAAATTCGCCGTTCGGAGTCGGCAAAAAACTGTAGGTCCCTTCTACTCGTGAGAGAACAGTAGCGCGCACAACACGAGTAGTTGATGAGCAAGCTAGGCCCTGGTCCCCCATCGGACTGTAGCGCCAACAATTATTATTATTATTATTATTATGGTATTGCCAGATACGAACTCTGTAGCGGTTTGTTCATAGCAATTCAAAAGACAAAAATGCGAAAGGGATGTATTTGACCTTATATTTCTATTTGCGCACTATTGACAGAGAATATTTTAAGTTTTCAGAAAAATTTGGTTTCCCATTGGAGCTTGTTAGAGCACTTTTGTTATGCTCTATCAAACATGTAGGCACGTTCCGCAAAAGGTGCCCTTAATCAAAAGCCTGGTCTAGAAAACTGGTGATCAAAAAGAAAATACTGTAAATGCAGTTTGAAGGTTAAGTGTACGCCTTTTCAAATAAATATGATATCACGTTCCAAATTTTTAGAAACAAAAAAAGCGTTCAATTTTTAAATTTTTAGGTTCGATTTCTATACCGAATATCTCATTCATCAAGTCTCCTTCGAGTTGCTGCAAACACGCGCAGATATGTTGTGAAGAAGATCTTTTCAAATTTCGGCGTTTCAGCTCACGATGAAGCACGGCCTAGGCTGAGATGGCACACATAATTGGAGAATGACCTCAATTAACTACGAGTGGGCAACTGGAGGCAGATGGGGAGAGATCGTTCTGGATGAAGAAGAAAGTCGGTTGAGGCGAAGGTCCTCCACGCACTATATGACCACACACAGAAGATGTGGTGCCTAGACCTCAACAAGCTCCTCAAGATTTTAATTCCATAACAGGCATTCGCACGAAACGGTCAACAGAATAGTTCATCGGTTTTGGTTAAGTCGATTAAATCACATCATCGACTAAATCCTTTCAAAAATGCTTGACGTCAGGATGTCTTATTGCTCGTGGTTGACATAAGCGTATGTAGCCGTCCATTATGGTTTCAGTTCAACAAATTTTATTTTTTAATCCCGGACGCAAATTAAATAAATGCAGTCAATCCTGCAATGCCTCTTTAATTAAACGGTTTACTTTTATAATATATCCCACCGTCGAAAAAGGTAAGTCCACTTTACTGGCTTATCACGGGGCGTGTGTGCGTGCTGCACACACCTACGAAGTGTAACTCAAAATGAATCAAGTGTAATTGAATCAAATGATGTCCTCTCTGCGTTAATGTAATGAAAACATTGACTTTAAGCCATAGTGTCAAATATACACCGCCGTGTGCGCACTGGTCGTGGCTGCCAGTAATTGCCTCAATGGAATAAACAAATTTCGTGCGTCTGTGTATTTACCAGACTGCGTTCGTATGCATTTATTTAATCAAACGCTCGTTTTAATTTACCCAACTAATATAATTGACACTAGCTAATTACCCTGCCGCAAGCACAGGGATGTGCTTGTAAATATGCACAGTCATATCGTGGAGGGAGTCTGTATGCTTCCCTCAGGAGCTTGGCCAATGTTTTCTGTAAATTGATGCGAAATTAAAGGGGAAACGAAATTCGATGTTGTTCATTTTTGCATTCACTTTTCTCTCAAATTGGTGCAGAATTACCTTTGACTGTCCATTCCTGATCAAGTTCTGGGAAAACATACAGCGATTGGAAGGATACTGGATTTTTTTCGGTGCATGGAATCTGAATAAATACGAAACAAAAGCATGATCAGGGTTTCATATAACTTTGCCTCGGTTTGAGGCACTTTCGTTCCTTAAAAGGGATTGAATGTAAACGGATTATGCTTATGGCGGAGCAAGATATGAACTTTATTCAAAAAACCAAGCTGCACTCACGGAAAGAAGGTTCCGTTTATGAATTTTCCATACTACCGAATGTCTTTTTAACCGACTTTACTTCTTAGTTTTGTGCTGAATGATTTATGCCCCTCTACATTTATGCCCCTCTACGTTTATACCCCTCTACACTTATACCCCTCTACACTTATGCCCCTCTACAGTAAGCACCAACGAAAGGAAATTTGACCCCATCAAAGGAACACACAAACCTAAAGCGCTTGTGAGCTCACCAACAAAATATTTTCGGAAAGGGACATAAACTCAAAATAAAACCCAAGGTTCATTGTTTCGTGTGAAAATTGTGACACGCCAACCACGAGCCGCTACCAAATGATAGGTCATGGCCTTTATCCGGAAAGTATGATTCAAGCCACAGCATGTACTTATCTTGAGAACTAAAAAAAAATTCCCCGTACAAGGGCAAATTTAGGTCAAGCATAGAAGTTTCGTAAGAAGTGTCCATCTACCCATCAAATCATAACCACACCCACGCGCAATTTGTTCCTAAGTAGAAATTACTCCTAATGTCTGATTGTGGGTGTCTCCAGAGGGCATCAACATAAATTCAATTTGATTCCCTTCAGATTTCGATCAAATGGCCACTAAAACGACGACTCCGTTTTGGTTTTCACTCAGCGAATCACTCACTTACTCGGCCGGCCCGCCCAGCCCCGAGGAGTTTGTGGCTGTAAATAAATCGCAGTAAAATCCCCGAGGAATTTTTGGAAAGCAAAACGTGTGCTGTCTACCGTCCCATAAACCATCATCCTTTGCCTGCAAATCGGGAATTATGACCAAAACAAAAAGTAACGACCTGCTCTCATAAAAACTTGTTTTTCCCCGAGATATTATCGGTCATTCCCTCGATTGTGGTCGAATCATAAAGCCGACCCCACTACCCTGCGGCCGAATAACCACATGTTGGAGACAGCAATATACACGTGTTGCGTCAACAAACAAAACACTCCTAAAGGAGCAGTTTTCGTCAGTCAAAGTGGGACTTATTTGAATTTTATTTCTCTCACCGTCAGCTTGTACGGGCCTCCCAAAAGCTGACTGACTCAGTAAGCGGTCCATAAAGGCATTCAAATTAACCTCACTTTTGATGGTTTGCTGCGGTCGGTCTTAGAGCGCAGTCACAAGAAACCCTGGGAGCGATCAAGCTTATCCTCTGAGCAGGCAAACAAGCGTGCAACTATTAAAATATTAATGAAATTCCTGGTGACTTCGGTGGAATATAAATTTTGATTGCCACCCATTACGGATTTCATTAATTTCAACTTAATATCCTTGCGGTGTCGGGGTTTATTCATTTCCGGGATGTATTGCCCGCATGTCGGGAATGTATGCAATGTGCGGCCTCGTTTTTGAATGATGTGCCTATTTGTGTCGGGAATTAAATGTTCAATTTAAATAAATTATTGTTTTCCGTTAAACTGGCTGCACGATGCGTACGCCTGTGCGTTGATTCCCACAAAAGGCTGGAAATCGATCTTTAGGTTTTTAAGCCGGTCATACGAGTGTGTCAGGGAAGGTTTTAATGACTTCGATTCCGATTCCGTCCGACACTTCGCATGATAGTCTCTCATTAAATGTCCGGCTTCCGCCGATGTGAACAGTTCGGCTTCGATTTTGTGAGTTGAGCCTTAATCATGCTTGGATGCGTGGAAGGTGTGGGAGGAGATTCAGGAGGCTCATTAGTGCCGCTTGCCGGAAATATAAATGTCTGCAGTATTTGTAAATGGCGACTTCACGAAGCTGATTGTCGCATTGCATGTCAGGCTGAGATCAATTATGCGGGGAGCTGGTTAGCAAGACGATTGATAGCCGCGATCGGATTGTGGGTCAGGTGCTGAATGAATGCGAGCTGTGGTTACATTCAATCGGCTCGCAGTGATAATTTATCAGGAAATGTGTGGTCATTAGCCAGATAGGTGACAGACGCTACAAATATCCGCAGGACAAACCACATGACAGGACAGGTGAAATTTACGACGTGTCCTGTGGGATATAGGTATATTTTGTGAGAAACACTTTCTGTGTCTTGTGTGCATGCAAATTGAATTAAGGATAAGCTGCTCAATGGCTTCGAACTTCTTTAAAAAATTGAAAAACTTTGTGCTTGTTACGAATTGAGATTCAGCAAAGCATGGAGACTCCGTGTTCAAACTTTTTGGGCTGGACAAGATGCTCTTTGTCTTTAATGCTCTTATCAACACTATTAAAGCGCCTTAACCACTCTTTTCATGATTTACCGATCGAAGTAGAATCACCATTAGATGGGCTTCAGTTGCACTTTTCTTCCAATTTAAAAAAAAAACCAAAACTTCCTGCCAATCCTGTTTATTTCAAACGTACTCAGGCATTTCGAAGACGCAAGAAACAATGTCTAAACTAGTCACCGGAGCATGCTTATAATTAATGACTAAATTTCACACCTTTCCAATGAAGTTGATAATTGCTTCCAAGATCTGTCACAACTTGCAGGTGGCGCCATCTTTTGAAAACGAATCAAAATATTTGTAGCCCCAATAGAAACGAGCCTTTGCGAATTGCTTTCTTGACTGAATGATGGAATCATTGAATTCTCTACGAAAAATGTGTGGTACCTAAGGGCAGTTCTACAATCCATTCCGCATTTAGTACATCACTCAATATGTCCAGGGACTGACATATAGGGGGGCGCCCTTACAAAACTCCAAATTATTTGTAGGAAGTACAAACATTCAAATGATACCATGTCATGAAAATTTTTATGAAAATCTGATTATTAGGTTACAAGTTACAGTGCTTTAAGTGACTCCACTTTTATGATTTGTAAAACAATGTCTTGTCTCAAAATGGGTAGGGTGGGAACTGAATTTTACTCTTTCGAGAGGGCGCTCATTTGACGTAAAACCCATTTTGTCGGAATACGGGAACGGATGTTGTGTTGCTTGAAGATCTTGGAACATTCAAAGCGATGAACTTGAAACTTGGACTATGTTGAGGCGATTGCGTGTTGCGTTTGTTAACTGTTGAAACTTAAAGATTTTTTGATCAATTTTAATAAGTCATTCAATGTAACAACTTTAGTTCACTGTTCACTCTCTTAAATTTCGTTGGGGTTCGATCATTTAAAAAATCAGCTTTGATTTAGAACTAAAGCTTGAAATAGAAAGATTTTCGTAAGATTTTGTATGCTTTACGGTAGAATGGGCGAGATCAAGTGCCTAGTTAAGAAAACGTTATCTATTTTATTTAAAAAAATTTATTTTAGGAGCTGTGATAGCTCGTACTCTAACTTACATTCTAAATTCACAATGATTTTTTCTGCCTTTTTATACATTTAAAATGCTGAATTAACAAAAGTATTGTCAACAAAATATGATACATAAATTTTGATTAATTGCAAAAGTGTAATTTGCGCGTGCAGTGCATCGACTGCGCGTGCAGGTGAATTCATTGCGCATGTGGGGTATCAGATTTCTTCGTGTGGCTTCGGTCATCGTAACTCCTCCCTCCTTAAGAATCTACGTCCCGTAGATCTCATAGGTTGAGTCTGATTGGTTGAAGGTCAAAATGATTTTTGGATGTAACTTCTGGTGAGCTGACCTTGGGATGAGTTTGTGCAGGCAGAACGGCTATCTTAAGTTCGTTGCTTCGGCATTTTCTTGCGATTATAAATATACTAATTATGAGGAAAATAATGGTAACAATGCTTAGTTCTGTAAATAAAGAGATGTTACTATTTAAGCTTAATTTCTTTAAAAACTTAAGATTCCTTAAATGGAGGTTATGCACATATTCTAAATTTAGTTTTAAATTCTTAAGAGTAAGATTACTCTGAAGTATTGGGGGAATGATTTGATAAGCTTCTGCTTCCTTGCTGATGTAAGTGGTGTCATCTATTTTGATGGTTTCGTTAACATATTGTATGAGAAAACTTCCTTCTATTCGTCTTGAAGAATTTTGATGATAAAGTGTTCCATTGAAGTTGGTTAAGTAGATTGTGTTATCGCCTATAATTTCAATGATTGAACCGTTGTTTTGATGGTAATCACATCTTGCGTTGATTCCTTTTATTAGCTGTGTTATACAGTGGTCTTCTGACAATAGATGTAATTGATTGCTTTGGCATATTATAGTCTTTCTCGTAGATCTGCATGCTGAAGTGATTCCAAACTGATTTTTACTGCTAACTAGTACTTCTTGGAAATCAAGATATATTTGGCGTTCTTGTATAATTGTTGGACGTATAAGGATGTGATTGTATTCCATTCCACTGGTTATCGGCATTGATAATACATACAGCATAGTTGAATCTTTTATGACCATAGTTGGTTTAGAGTATTCAATAGCTTCTATCTCGTTGTCATACGGAAGTGATTCGAGTCGAGTAAGAATTTCATTTATTTCATTTTTGTCTAAAAGATTTGTGTTAATAACTCCACTTTTGGCTAATTGAGCAGCTAATATGATTTCGTTAACTTGGTTATTTAATATTGTTAATTTATTGAATATAACTTGTGCGGCTTGTCCTATGTTGTCTTTATTTATAAAGTCAAGTATTTTATTATAACTTCCAGAAAGTGCATCTGCCATCTCCATTACTTTTGTGTTAATCTTAAACTGTTTGTTATTATTACTTATGAATTCGTTTTGAGTTCGAAGAATGTTGTCCCAGTCAGTAGCGTCGGGACTCCCAGCTATCCATTTCCATGCTGAACCCAGCCAATTAATGGATCTTGGTCTTCGCTGTTGGCGTTGTTTGAGGCTTTCCAATTTGTTTCCGATTTGGGTTATCAGATGTAAAACTTGGGGTCTGATGATATTAGTCTGGTTAACATTTTCTTGTAGTAACGATTTCATTTCCGTAAGAATTCCTTCGTATTTTCCTAGCTCGATGATGTGTATGAGCTTAAAGTTTCCATCTATTATTTTGCCGGAACCTTTTTTAATGGTTATGATAGGAGTATGGTATTCAAAGACTTCTACTGTAGCGAACGCTGTCCAAAAGAATCTGAAATATGGTTAACAATTTTTAATATTTGATTTGTGTATTCGCCTTCCAGAAAGTGTTGAGACTGTAACTCTGTTGTCTTTTGCAACTATCTCTTTTCGAAAAACAGGTTTAAACTTGCTATTCCGTTTTTTGTCGGTAACAAAAATTGTGTCTCCTGGTTCGTATTTTTTTGGTTTTTTCCTCTTTAGATTTTCTCTCATCTGTTTTTGGGTTTGGTGCTTTTTAATTTGCTCTGTTAAATCAGAATTCAATTTGGTCTTGAAGTTTAGTAAATTTCGGTAATTAATACGATTTGATCTTCCAAAAAATATGTCAACTGGTTTCCTTTTTATTACTGAATGTACCGTGTTATTGTATCGATCGACTGATATTTCAATAAGTTGCTTTAAATCTAGATCCGGATATTCTCGCTTTAAACATCTTGTAATTTCAATGATAGTTGAATGAACTCTCTCGATTGTTCCATTCACTTCACTTTTATTTACAGGAGTTTTGTAAATTTGTATGCCTAATGACTTTATAAAGTTATCAATAATTGGGCTATTGAAACTTACTTCATTGTCCATTACCAGAATTTTAGGTGCTGAGAAATAGTGTAAGATCTTGGTAAGTTTGTTTTGTAAATGAAGAGCAGATTTATCCTTTATGGAAAAGAATTTTGCAAATTTCGAGAGTTTATCTATACATGTTATGAATTTTTGTCCTTCAATTTCTAAAATGTCTAAGTGTAATATTTCTGTAGGATAGGTTGGAATTGGTGTACTTTGGAGTTCTGGTTTCAGTGGATGTCTGTCATATTTGTTCATATGGCAAATATCACATTTTTTTATGTACTTCTTTATTTTATTCGTCATTTGGGGGAAATAACATCGTTCCAGAAGCTGTTCTTTATTCTCTATGGCGTTTCGGTGTGCTCTATTGTGTTCTTCTTGAATTTTTAGAATTTGATTATTTTCATTTGCAATATCTTCTACTATCCTCTGTGTAATTCTTATCTTGAATGCGGCAAAGTTTTCCTTGTACACGTCCTGTAACAGTTGGATGTTTCGTTCGGGAATTTTTATACCATTCATTATATTGGGATTCAATTTAGCCTTAAGAATGTTAATGAGATGTTCCCTTGTTAAATTTCTTATTCCGATGTAGTGTCTGTTGTATGATGGATGAGGTTGTTCATAGGCGTTGACTTTACCTTGACCGATAATTATCTGATTCTTGAAGACGTTGATTGGAGCTTCACAATGGGGAATAAGATCTGTTCGATCTTCTTCGGCACTATGCATGGTGTCTGCTGTATCAGTGGTTTCGGTTAAAGCGTTTATTTCTGTCTTCAATCGGGATAGGGCATCGGCTACTACGTTTGTCTTTCCAGGCTTATATAAGAGCTCGTAGTTATATTCCTCAATCCTAGCCTTCCATCTCTTTAACTTTGAATTTGTGTTACGTGAGCTAAGCGCAAAGGTTAATGGCTGATGATCCGTCAATATCTTGATTTTTCTCGCACCATACAGGTAGTTGCGCAGATTATCCAACGCCCAAACTATGGCCAGCATTTCTCTTTCGTTGGTCGCATAGTTCTCTTCCGTTTTGTTTAATGAGCGGGATATGTATGTTATTGGTTTGTCCTTCCCAATTTCTCCTTGACTTAGCACTGCTCCAATGGCGTGGTTGGATGCATCTGTGGTCAGTATAAATGGCTTGTCGAAGTCAGGAAAGGTAAGTATTTCTGATGATGCTAGCAAGGTTTTGAGATTATGAAATGCTTCTTTTTCCTTCTCGTTTAGCTGAATCCTTATATTCTTCGATTGATTTGCTTTAGTTTGTGACTTCGGACCTCTTGTAAGATTGGTTAAAGGTTTCGCTATCTTCGCGAAATCCCTAATAAAACGTCGATAATAGGATGCTAGTCCCAGAAATCCTCTCAGTTCTTTCAGGTTCTCAGGTGCTTTTATCTTTTGAATTGCAGCCACTTTCTTAGGATCTGGCTTTATTCCGTTGCTGGTGATGAGAAATCCTAAGAATTCTGTTTCCGTTTTAAAGAACTCGGTTTTGTCAAGGTTTACCCTTAAATTTGCTTCTTTTAGTCTTTGGAAAATTGTGTCCAGGTTACATAACATTTCTTCTGTGGTTGCTCCGAATACTATTACATCATCTATGTAAACGTAACAGATTTTACCGATGAAGTCTTGTAAAACGTCGTCTATCATTCGTTGAAATATTGCTGGTCCATTTTTTATACCAAAAGGCATTCTTGTAAATTCGAATTTTCCATTTAAAGTGGAGAATGCTGTTTTTGGTATGTCTTTTTCATACATTTTAATTTGATGAAATCCGGACGTCAAATCTAGGGTTGTAAAAAGTTTCGCTTTCCCCAAACTGGATATTGTGCTGGAAATATCGGGAATTGGGTAGGTATCGGGTACAGTAATCGAATTAAGTTTCTTAAAATCGATAACCATGCGATATTTTCTGATTCCTGAAGCATCCTCTTTTTTGGGAACAACCCAAATGGGAGCATTATAGGGGCTTTTTGACGGCCGTATAATCCCGTCCGCAAGCAGTTTTGAGATTTGCTTGTTGACTTCTTCTCTCATATTAACTGGATATGGGTAAGTTTTAACATAGACAGGTTCGTTCGTCGTTGTGCGAATTTCTGCCCTTACTTTAGTATCAATAATTTCCTCATCATTTATTGGCCCAAAGATTACTTTATGTTTTTCAATTAGATTTCTGACTTTAATTTTAGTGTCGGCGTCTAAATGGTTATCTCTTATAGTTAGGTTATTCACTTGTGCTGACTGCTTTTCTTTCAGTGGTATTCGGATATTAGGTCTTATGGTCATTGTATTATTTTCACGATTGATGACTGCTCCTAATTCTTTCAGAGTATCATCACCTATTATGCCATCAAAGGATTTTAGACCTGGTAAAACGAAAAATTCTAGTATTGTGTCATTTCCTACACAGGCAAAGAATTTTCCGGTAATTTTTTTATTAATGGTGATTTCTCCTGCTGCAGATTGAATCTTAAAAGGCTTGTTTGTTGGCTTTGAGTTTTGTGCGATTTCAGCTTTAACAAAATTTTTGTTGGCACCAGTATCTATTAAGAATTTCAGTACCTTGCCATCTCGTGTCCGATATTCTATATAGGGAATACTAGAGAGGCATCTGTCATAAAATTTATCTCCGAATATCTTCCTTCGTGTTCCTCATTGTAATCTTCACCTAAAGACTTTATACGTTGTTGAATGTACTCTTGGGTTTGTTCTTCGTCTTCGTATGACTCAATATTGTAGAGTCGTTGTTGCTTCTGTGGGATGTTTGATGATCCTGGTGGTCTATTCGGCGTTATGAAATTTGGTCTATTCATATAATTGACTTGCTTCGTTTGTACCGATCTGTCGACATCCATGGGCTCTGCCGGTTTTGGTTGTGTTGGTCTGGGTGGCGGATTATATGTCCTTGGTGCAAAATTGTTTCTGTGTTGTATATTAAAGGCTTCATTCCTTTGTTGAACCGTCAAGTTTCTTGGCACTGGTCTTGGAGTCGGCTTTGGCGGTTGTCGCGGAAGTGGCTTAGGAGTTGACATCGTATTATACGGCGTAGTAAATGAACTACTGCTTTCTTTCTTCTGCACTATGATATTTCTCATATTTAGGTTTTGGTACTCCAGGCACAGAGTGTAAGCCTCTGGGAGATTTTGTGGCTTTTGTATGAGCAAAATCTTACTAAGTTCGCCATTCACTCCTCTTATAAATACATCCAGAGCTCGATTTCTGTAGTTTGTGATTAGTGCATCGGTTGTCTCTATAGAATAATCTTCTGTTTTGAGCTTATTTATTATTAATGATAATTGATGGTTAACGCGTGCGTAAAACTCATCAATTGTTGAACTGCTTTGTATGAGCGTATTCAGCTGGTGTTCCAGTGTGCGTATATCTCGTTTATCTGCATAATGCAGAGATAAACATTTTTTAATTGATGCCCAATTGTCATCAAATATATTATAAGAGATGAGTGCTGTGTCAGCGTTGCCTCTTATTTTCTGCCGAATACTACGAAGGATTGCCCCGTAGATTGGCTTATTTTTTACTATCTCATAACTTTTCAAAATTGTTTCGACGGAATGCACCCAAGACACGAAGTTGACCGGGTTTCCGTCAAAGATTTGTAGATCTCTTACACTGTCTGGTAATTTTTGAATATCAGCGAGATCTTTTTCGGTTCTTGGTAATGTGACAGATTCGTCTTCTGTTGGTGTACGGTTTTCAAATGTGCTTACTTTTATTTCGAGAGCCTTGATTCTCTCGATAGTCGCGTTTAGTGCACCGGTTAATTCTAAAATGGATGCCCTCAATTGCTCTTCCATTTTTTAGGAATATGTATTTTACACGTAGTATAAATTCGCTTTTAACGTTTTCTTAGAGAAAGTAAATTAGGTACTCACAGCGTTAAGAGTCCTGCGTTGTACTTGTGCATTGATGTGGATCCGACTAGTCCTTTTTGGTTGGTGTCGTCCTTCCTACTAGGGCACGGTTCACTATTTCACTACACAGTTTTTCCCCTTTTTAGTCTCGCACTGTTCACTTGTTCTAATGGGAAAGTGATTCAATAGCGACGTCACTTTGTTCTTACGGTTAAAAGTGAGAGTTTTTTTCACTAAAACGGCGCGACGCGTGTACTTAGATCTCACGGGTTAAGTTGTCGTATCGGCGGTTTTGCGGGGTTTAAGTATTTATCTTGCTTTCACGGAGCGCGACGCGTATACTTAGATCTCACGGGTTAAGTTGTCGTGTCAACTGTTTCGCGAAAAATTGAGATAAAATAGTTCCAAACGTCAGGTCCCTGCTCGGGCGCCAGTTAAGAAAACGTTATCTATTTTATTTAAAAAAATTTATTTTAGGAGCTGTGATAGCTCGTACTCTAACTTACATTCTAAATTCACAATGATTTTTTCTGCCTTTTTATACATTTAAAATGCTGAATTAACAAAAGTATTGTCAACAAAATATGATACATAAATTTTGATTAATTGCAAAAGTGTAATTTGCGCGTGCAGTGCATCGACTGCGCGTGCAGGTGAATTCATTGCGCATGTGGGGTATCAGATTTCTTCGTGTGGCTTCGGTCATCGTAACTGCCTTCTTAAAATTGCTAAGCCATGCAGAGCGTATGGACATGTCTAGTCCGACCCGAAAAGTTATCAAATCCGAGTCATTGGCTGAGATGGCGCACACAAGTAAAGAATGACTTCAACGAATTTCACGTCCGTAATTGAAAGCAGCTGGCGGGGGATCTTGCTGGCTAGAGAGGTATATTGGTTGAGACCCATGTGCACCCCGGAACGTAGCGCCTTAAGAAGGAGACGAAGAGAAATACAATACTGTAGCGCCAATCAAAGATATAGAGGAAGTCGTTTGTATAATATTTTGAAATGATGCCAAAACTACTGAGAAAAGTTTTGGATTTCACTGCAGAAATCATTTTTAAATGACGAATTGTGGAAAATTGTGTCACAAAACAAAAATTGAGTCTGGAAGGCGAGATTTCTGGTAACCAGGGCTAATGCATAAGGCAAGAAAAAAAGCCTAAAGTGGATCAGGCCCTAGCGTTCTCATCAACTGCTCGTGTTTTCTTCTGTTCTCCCACAAGTAGAAGGGACCTACAGTTTTTGACAACTCCGAAGGACAAATTGAACTTTTTTTTGGATTTTTTAGGCTTTGAGGGCTGTCAGCATCTTAAAAGAGGTGGTGCCGTAAAAACTGCGAGGTGTTCAGCCAGGAATCGGCGGCCACACTCAGGCTCAAATACTATTTTCTTTATAGCAAGCTTCTATGGTAATAAAACCATATCATTCGCAACACCATATCCCATTTGTATTCATTTTGGAATGTGGTCCCTGAATGGCGAGACCGCAAATGTATAAATTCATATTTTCAAAACAAAGTTATTAACTCTTTTGTCTATAGGATTATTCATGAAAAACTCCTAATTCTCAGCAATGCTTTTGGAAAAGCTTATATCTCCAGATAAGGACCCACCTCGCCTGTGATGGAAATTTATGAACAAGTTATATCGAGACTGGGCAACAATTTTTGTCAAATCTTGCATGTTTAAGAATCGTTTTAAATTTGTGTTGTACTCTGTTGGTTTGTAAGTAAGGTTTCGGGCAGTGTAAGCATTTTTGAAAGGTTTTCTAAATGATTTCCGAAATGGAAAAACCACGACACAGATAGCTAAAAAGTTATTATATGTGTTTAAAGTGAGGAAGTATTAAGAGAAAGGCAGTGCCAAAATTGGGTTGGAAAATTTATTTCATCTTCAAATTTCATCTTTCATCAGAGATGAACAATGTTCAGTGCAGAAGTGAATGAAAAATGTTAATTCTTTCAAAAGCAACAGCCACTTCTAATCCTAACCACTCCTTCGCTGATGACAATACCCTCCATTCATATTCGTTCCTTGGGTCTCGCAACTCTTCTTCGGCCATTGACTTGGAATGACAGCATATGCTAAGCTCATTAAAATCCGATCTTAACGATTAGGGTGAAAGGAATCGAGTGGAATTTAATAATACATCACTCAATAAGTCTCGGGACTAACATATAATCACCAATAACAAAAAATCCATATATTTAAAATATACAAACAGGCAGTCAAATTTTCAATACAATCTGATTATTAGGTAACAAGTTACAGTGCTTCAAGTAACGCCACTCTTGCCATTTTTAAAACAACGGACAGAACAGAATTCCGTGTGTTGGTTAAAGACTACTTTTTGATGGGAAAAAATATCTTGCAGTCTCAGCAATGGCTTGAAAAGTGTTACAGGGACCTTGCCTCATCAGAAACAACTATTTGTCGGTGATATGCTGACTTTAAACGTGGCCCTACAGGCACTAACTATGCTGAGCTCTCTGGAAGGCCAATTGAGTTGGGTTTCACCGGAAAACTTCAAAAAAGTACAAAAAGTTGTTCTGAAAAACCGCAAAGTGATATTGCGTGAGACAGATGACACCTTAAAGATATCAGAAGGCAGAGGGTACATTATTTTGCATAGACATTTGTCCATGGGAAAGCTGTTTCCGAAATAATTGCACGTTGCTCAAATGGACCAAATCCAACAACGTGTCGATGACTCTGAGAGCTGTTTGAAGCTGTTTCGTCAGGATAAACAAACATGAAGCAGGCATTTGGTTTGTCACAATGGATAAAACATGGATCCACCACTGTACTCCAGAGTCAAATCGGCAGTCAGCAGAGTGGACAGCCGCCGGTGAACTGCCCCCAAAACGTCCGAAAACACAAAAGCCGGCTGGCAAGATCATGGCATCCGTGTTTTGGGATGCGCACGGAATTTTATTCATCGAATATCTAAAGAAAGGCAAAGGGATCAACAGCATGGTGTGGCCAAATTGCACCAATTGTGCTTTGAATTTCTACCGTACCCACCTTATTCCCCGGATCTTTACTTTACGTAAAAGAAGACTGAAAATGTTCACTAAACTTTAAGTGATCGCGCATTTACTTGCGGGTTAAAAAGAACAAATTTTCCGTTTTAACGAGTTGCAACCCTTAACGGAATGGGTTTATTGATTTTCCATGTCTGTTATTGACGTTTTACAAGAAATGTACTTTAATAAATATGGAGGCACAAAATTCACATTTTGTATCTCTTTGTGTAAAGTAAAACTATTCTCATGGGTATATAACTCAATTGCTTTTTTTTTTTTCAAAATTTGCTTTTAAATGTATATCCAGGTGCTTGTAAACGTTTTGAAATGGGTGATTAAGTGACACCCAAAGATTCTGCCAGCTCTTCTTTTGTATGCTTCATAAAGTACGCTTTTAGTTCTTCATTTTCAGGAAGAACCTTCATCGTCTTCCAAGCCAAAGTCAAAACTTTTAAATCGTGTAAACCACTTTTGTTACGTTCCTTCAACTAGCGCATGTTCACCATCAAGTTCCACCAAAGTGCGACGACGTTCGACAGCAGGTTTCTTCATATTAAAGTAATGAAGAAGAGCTCCAAGCAAAAACATCTTTTAAGGCCCAAAGTTTGGCATTTTTGAGTGAAAAAGGAACTATTGTTGTTTAAGCTTCAAAAGACTGAAATGACTTACAATGTCAGCAAATTTCCAACGCATGTTCTATTGGAATAATGCGCCATCTCTTAGCAACCCTCGAATTAAGTTAGAGACCGAATGGTTCATAATCGTACTTTGTTTTGTTCTGCGAAACAAGGAGTCTAGCGTAAAACTTCACTTTCCTCAAATGTTTACCCTCAAAAAGTGTTTTTTCCATTCCACAATCACCAGGCTAAGTTGCTACTTGCGTTGCAGGATTTTTAACTCAGCCTCCGGCTTTTCGGAAATAACAGAATTTGATTCCCACTTCGAAAAAAAATCACAAGTTGATAATTTCTTTAAGGGTAAGATATAGACGTAGACTTGAAGGCTATGTGCGAGTGAAGTGCTGCAGCATGTAGAGCTATGCGAAACAACATGTCGCTGCAACTTCCACCGCATCCATGCACTATGCACTTGTGTCAACAAACATCACCTCATTGTTTTTGTATTCTTTCATTGCCTTATTCATTTGTGAGTATGTGATAAGTGTCGTCCTCTTTCATATTCCCTCTCCTTCTGTTTGTTTGTCCAATAAATGTTTTCACTGTATAGCAATAGTCCATGGATGCTAGGCGAATAAATTTTGTGTTCTATATCAAACAAGTGTTTTATTCAATCACAAAAAATAACTTGCGCAGCCGTAAGATGAAACACTTAATTGGATGCTTGATTGTTCGGTTATTTTGTACGGTCGCAATGCTTCAAGTCAATCTAAGAAACATTTCAAAAAATCTTCTTAATATAAGGTTGTCAAATATCTCCCTTCCGCTTTTTTGCTCTTCATTCAATGCTTCATTGTCGGATTTAGGTCAAATATGCGCCGTTTTGTTCCATAATCTGTTCCCATCTAGACGGCAACTTCATAATACCCCCCTCGTAGAAGCCCCGCATCCTTATTTGCGAAGAACTCGGACACACACTTTTCACAAGCCTCTTTTGAGTTCAACTTCACACCACCAAGGGCGTGCGACATGGACAGGAACAGGTGGTAATTACTTGTCACTATGTCCGGGCTTTACGGTGGATGCGATAAAACCTCCCATCCGACCTCCCGTAGCTTCTGACGAGTCATCAACGAAGTGTGTGGTGTGGCGTTGTCCTGGTGGAACACTACACCCTTCCTGTTTGCCAATTCTGGACGGTTCTGGTCGATTGCCTGCTTCAAGCGGTCCAGTTGTTCGCAGTAGATAGTAGAATTGAGCGTCTGGCCATATGGGAGCAGCTCATAGTAGATGACTCCTTTCCAATCCTACGAAACAGCACACAGCAAAACCTTCCTGACCGTCAATCTCGGTTTGTCCACTGTTTAGGACGATTCACCGGCCTTCAACCACTTCCATTTTCGCTTGATATTGTCGTATGTGATCCATTTTTCATTGCCAGTCACCATCCGCTTCAAAAATGGGTCGAGCTCGTTCCGTTTCAGCAGCATATCGCAGGCATTGATTCGGTCCAGAAGGTTTTTTTGCGTCAAATCATGCGACACCCAAACATTAAGCTTTTTTTTTCTATATCCAGCCTTCTGCAGATAGTTTAAAATTGTTTGGCGACTAACTCCCATCTCCTGGGTGATGTCACGAGATGCCACATGCCGGTCTAATTCGATGATTTCCATGATTCGATCGGTATTCGTCGTCACAGGTCTTCCGCAGACTGGCTTATCCATGATACCGGCTCTGAATCGTCAAAACCATTCCTCCGATGTTCAAAGTGATAGAGTACCATCCCCCAAATCATCAGTAATCTCACGGAACTTTTCTCTAGCGGATTTGCCTTTAACAAAGGAAAACTTTAAAATAGTGCGAATTTCGGCGTTAGTGACCTCCATGTTTACATGTCTATAACTGTTGAACGCAACATCCAAACTAATCATGCATAGCGTCGTTTTGTAGTTTATATCAAATTATGTATATTTTTGCCAGATACGAGCTCTGTAGCGCTTTGTACATAGCCGGAAAAATTCAAAAGACAAAAGACGGAAGGGAGATATTTTGCAACCTTATACCACTATTCAAAATCGTCGTGTATTCACGACATTGTACACTACCACAGAAAAGCGTTCAAGTGATAATTGGAGAGTCGCAGACGCTTCTAGTGTTGACTTTGAAAAAACTAAAAAAGTTGCAATCAACAGAAAATTTCACTTTCTACATCATAAGGTTCCTTATTTCCGTCATTTGAAGCCTTACAGAAGAGGAAGCAGTTGTACAAGTGTTGTCAAACGGCACTGTCTTAAATGTGGCATTGAACAAAAGCCTTACGCCACTCTCTTACACTGAAACATACTACAAAACCGTTACATCATCAGGATAAGAGAAAAGTTCGTTCAGCTCTTCATTTGAGTTTACTGTAACGGTCGAGCAATATGCTTTAATTGTTTGGATGATGTCTTGTGGGCTGTAGCTCTAGAGGAAAATTATTTTGTATGCATTTTTGCTCCGGATTGTGTACAGCATGACCGGATTATGGTATGTGTAAATGAGACGCATGCAAGTATAAATGCGAAGCTTGTGTGTAGGCCATTTTACACTGAATGAAGTCCAGAACTCTTTGTGAAGGTTGTTCTTTTTAGGGGTACACAACTTTATGTTGGTAACACTATTTTGAATGTTGCGTATTTTCTCAGCTTGCAAGTGATTCAGTTTTCGCGGGACTTAGCATTTTAAGCTGAATAGTTCGATGTCAGGCAATACGTAATTTCGAATGAACAATGAATGAGCAAGAAAATTAAAGGTTACTGTTGATTTCAATTTTTAAAACAGTTGAAACTTAATTTTGGTTGAATGGATACGTGAACAAAACTTCGGTTTTTGGAATAATCCTCAAGTATCTGTTGAGAGTTGTGGCCGCTGTGGCGTAGTGGGTAGAGTGCGACGCTCACACGCCGAAGGGTCTAGGTTCGATTCCCAGCTGAACACCTTGAATTTTTCACGGCACCACCTCTTTCAAGCTGCTGACAACACTCAAAGGATAAAACCTGTTCAAGAAAGCTTCTCAAACTTCGCCGTTCGGAGTCAGCAAAAAGCTGTAGGTCTCTTCTACTCGTGGAAAAACAGTAGCGTGCATAACACAAGTAGTTGATGAGCAAGCTAGGCTCTGGTCCCCCTGTAAACTGTCGCCCCAACTATTATTATTATTATTTTTATCTTTTGAGTAACTGTTACATCCGAAAAGGATAACTGTGGAGTTATTTTGTGGGTTGGTTTTACAAATTGGCCCATACTTCCTAAAAAAAAACCCTAGACAAAACTTTACAGTCAATAATGATCGCTATAGAGCCACTATTACTAACTTTTTCTTTTATCAATTAAAGGACCTTTAAGTGCAAGAGCTCTGGCTTTAACATGACGGTGTGACACTTCATACAGCTCGTCCCAAAAACGGATTTATTGAAAGAATCGTTTGGTATCAGCATAGTTCCATGTTACGCAACCGTGAATTGGAGTCCAAGATCGTCTCCATCCTTGTCTCCATAGAAAATATCACTTGACTATTTTTAGTGACATGTTAATTTGCCTGCCTTCCGAAAACGATTGACCACTTAGAAACCAAGTGCTGTGATCCTTCACAACAATGATGAAACACGACGCCAAGCGATGAAGCACAGCTCTCGAGAACACACAACAGCGCGATTCATTCACCTTTGTGCATTTCGTTTCTCCGCGTTTTCGCATTATTAACGTAAAGTAAACAAATTTGTAGTATTTAAGTGAAATTATTTGTAAATAAAGGGTACTTCATTAAGGTAACCAGCACACCTTGACTTCCCCCCACCAGCGGTAAGGAGTCATCATTTTTTCCTGTTTGACTACTAAGGCAAACATTTGGTCCTTCGAGCCGGACATGAACCAGCGACCTATGGATATACAATCCATGCCCCATTATTGCCGATGTACAGGCAAAAAATGTTTTAAAAGTTATCGAAAGTATACCTCCAACTTACATTATTCCCAAACCAAACGCGGAGGTAGTATGTTAAAAGTCATACTTAATTCATAATGCCAGAAGATTTTCTTTGCAATAAAGCCAACTTTATGTAATTTTTAAGAAAGCACCATTGTTTTATTTCATTGGAAGTTCTATTCCCCTTAAGAAAACACCCTTTAAATACAAACGTCGAAAAAGTATCAAAATTCGGATTTTTCTTAAAGAGTCTCGTCTTTTTAGAGTTGCGGCTTAGTTTGCATGGCTTAAACTTGTAATAAATACAACTGAACGAAAAAACAACGAATATTGTAACAGTCTGTACGTGGGTCGACAGTATTTCATGATCCAATGCCAAATTCGTTTAATTTCTTACACTTATAGAATATTCACTTAAGCTTCACTTTTTTAAATTTACAACAGACCTCCGATCTACGAAGTGAACATCGACTAACACTTTGAAGGTCCAATTCTCTAAAGTGAATATCAAACAACAGTTTGGAGATCTAATTCACCGAAGTGACTATCGAACAACACTTAGGAGGTCTGAAAAGTCTGCCCTCAAGATTAAGGCAGAGACGCCTGGTAGAAAGTTGTTGGAAATAACAGTGACTTTAAGCTGTTTTCTAGTGATTGAGGCTTCTGAATTTAAACGAGCAAACCACTAAACTGACCGCTGCATGTCCTTCGTTACTCAGCACACTGCGCCAACTTTACAAGCCTCAAACTGGATAATTTAACTTCCTTCATTTATTCCTCGGTTGTCAAGGAAAGCCCAGTGCTCGGTTTCCTTGGAGAAAAAAAAAGGCTAGCTTCCTGTTCCAACAACCTTACGGTGAAGAAAACAAAAAAAAAATGAATAGTGCTTCTGTGAACAGGGATTTGACATCTAGCTTCTTCAAAAGAACTCAAGTCTGGACATTGAATTCGTTTCTCATCCCTCGACTTCATTCGCTTTCAAGACTTGCTTCGAATCTCCAACCATCCATTCACATGCGATTAAGCGTTGAATAAGTCTCATCCTTCCGTACATTTACGGCCTTTTTATTTCACAAAATAATAAGAACCTTAATGTTGTTCATTGCCCTTGACTGTGGCCATATATGAATGACAGACTTCAGGACAAGTGCACCGAACTGAGCTCCAAATCCTTTGGAAGAGCGAAAGTTTTGTCCAAAAACTCTTAGTTGAATCAACAACAGCACCAATTAGTTGTCAAATCTGCCCTTGTGCTGCACTTCAAAGTTCGAGACCGCTTCATTCATCCTTCAACGGAGAACACGAGTGAATACAACTCGTTTCTGCATGAAACTGTCCATTCGACCACAATGGGTAAAATGGGTAACAACTCACCCGAGTTGGAAATTCCCTTACTTATGGACGTGGTTCCGAAACAGAATTCCGTTCAGGAGCATGTGTCCCATATTTTAACAAAACAAAGGCAACGACAAATCGACGAACAACCGCAAAGATAAAATTGTGCTGTCGCCCCAAAAAGAAACCCGCTCACAAGCCGAAGATCCCCTCCTGACGTGAGACTGTTTACGGCTTGTGTCATTCTTGAGCGTCCCCTTGTTATTTCGACCACCATCCGTAAGCTCCACTCACAAAGACCCTGCATGACAATGTAAACCGCACGCTAACACATGGATTGAGCATCATAGTCAACCGGTACCGAAGACGAGCATAAATCATGAGTGGCTCCGCAGAGTTTCCAGCTGTGCAAACACCCCTAATACATCATGATGCCATGTCAAAAGTCAGATTTCACTTGTGGCGCCGGTAAGGATCTCATAATTTTGTCAGAAAAACCTCACAAAGCACCCGTTCTCTCAATCCCTTCACCACCTTGACTGCTCAGCACAGCGATAATTACTCAAAAACATTCCATAGTCCCTAGCTACTATCTTATTCCCTTTTAGAGGATTACACAGCCATCCCTCGGCTTGCTCCTCTGGCAGACGGGAAGGCGCTCATCTTATAATTCAGCTCGTAGGGCCGCACGGTATTGCTAATCAGCCCTGCTTTAGTTGACTGCGTACAACGGTATTGGGGCTAAACGTAGGACGTGTTACTCACACAGCAAATTAATTCATGCCACCCGTTCCCCACAGTCTCCACCGCCAACTGGCAGTACACACGTCGGTCGCTCAATAATTCCAACAAAACTCTCAAAGCAACAACGCTCTCCGCCTGTGGTGGCGGCAGGAGACACGAATTCATACACCCCACTCAGGACTTAATTAGCATCCTGGAAGAGGTTAAGCAACTGCTGGGCTATGTCTGTGTGGCCTTAATTTTATTTTCCACAAAATCTATGCTGCACTGCATTGCCGACCGGGTATAGAGTACGGTTCTGCTCACAAACACATGAACAACACGAAACACGCACGGTACTGTGACAATGGATGTAGCTTGTCCTCGTCAGCGGGATCGCATTTTATTTACGTCTTCGTTCCGTGGCTGGATACCGAAAACCGAGTCATTTGTCAAACCCCAGGAACGCTTGTGGCGGGTTGGATTCCCTTACACGTGCTGGGCGATTGAAGCGGCAGTTTGCTCGCAGTCTGCTTACCTCCCACAGCCACGGTCTAATGCCACTATTTAGTAGCAATTAAAATTTGTCACGAAATATCCTTAATTTGTCAGCGGTTGGTCTGTGATGCGCATGCATGTGCGCGCTTCACACAGTCCGTCAATTTCCAATGAATGGTACACCATCTCTATTTAGAAATGGGGTACGCGGGGGGTTACAACAACAAAATTCAGTAGGTGCGGATGAATCTTCGTTTCTCTCTCTCTCTCTGTCTCTCATTCTCGGTCTCTTTGTTAGGAAACTAGGTCAACTGCGGGCTGCGGCTGGCAGGAATTTCCTGTCAGACCGCATTTAAATGCGGTCGGTCACTCGTGCTCCGCTTTGCTATGCAGCAGGTCGCCCAACGCCAAACGCCCTTAGCCCGAATACCCAAAAGCCTCTTAACCCGAAGGACATGCACGCAGACCGAACAAGGATTGTAATTACTGAGGGAGGTGTCGATGTCGAAAATTGCCATTATATTTCAGTTTCAACTATCGACAGTGTCAATCAGTAAAAACCGACTAACGGCCACTTTAAATTTCTTCCGTTTGATTCTGTTTTGCCATTTCCATTGGCGCTTCTGTTTCTGTTTGTGTGCTTTTGTGTCGTTCGTTTTGCATTAGGGCCTTTTAGTCAAATACCCATGGGGCGGAATGACGTCCTGGATAAGTGGGCGGAACCACAGCACACCTGCGGTTGTGCGAAAAAGGTGAAACGCGAATGACAAATGGGTTAGTGGAAAGAACTTAGTCGTCCATTGTTTCAACGATGTCGTAATGAGTGGTCTACGCTGTTAGTTGGAGGGTGGCAGAGCTGTGTGAGGCAACCCATTTCAAATACAGTTTATTGCCAGGCATTTGTTATTTATGCCCCCCCCCCCCCCCCCCCAAACTCACACAAAAGCCTTCCGTGTAAGTATTTCAGTGCGTTTAAGTTGGTCGACAACTGGAAATAGAGGCGCTTACAGCTTTAAGGGTGCACCCACAGCTGCAGTGTGTGTGTGTGTGTGTGCAGGTGACGGTTTTGAAGGACTTCCGCGCACCTGAATACATGGATGAAAAGTAATTAGCTTAAAAGTTCAGCTTTAGATTGTTCCCATTGAATTCGTTTTCGTTCGGCTGATACCTGTATTTAGGTTTTGATTGGGGCGGGGGCTGTTTGTAGACAGGAAATTTGTTGTTACTGTTTCAAGTGACAAGTGGAAAGGGTAGGGAGTCGAATTGAATTGAGCCGCTAATCTGGTTGTAATTGCTGTCCTCGCATTAGATATTAACCGACGTATTATTTAGCCATTTAACGAAACTATGACAATGGGGGGAGATTCCAAAATAAGGGTAATCGAGTGAAATTGGTCAACTGGCTCTGTTTGAAATAAACAAGACCGGCACGCATTTGAGATGTACATCAAAATGGATTAACCAGAAATATTCAAGTGCGGTTCATTTAAAAACAAAGTACAATCATTTTCATCTGTTTTAAGGTTACCATCGCAAAACAACTTACCCACCCGTAACGTTTATCACACTTGTCATATCCTATTTTCTTAAAAGCTAGGACATGGATGTGTGTTTTGATTAAGGAGTTTTCGTCTTTACTCGTATATGAGCTATATATATTATATATATTCACTTGCTGCTGTAAACCTTAACTTGGTTCATAATTTCAAGCATTGTATTTTTGGTGGCCGTCGTGGCGTAGTGGGTAGAGTGCGACGCTCACACCTCGAAGGTCCAGATTCGCTTTCCGGCTAAGCATATCGAATTTTTCACGGCACCACCTCTTTTAGCTGCCACCACCTCTTTTAGCTGCTGACAACACTCAAAGAGTAAGACACATACTGTGAGATTACTGGTGTTTTGTGGGATGGTACTTTATCACTTCGATCTGCGGAGGAAAGGTTTCGACGATTTAGAGCGGTGAAAACGACACCATAAGCCAGGCGCGCGAAAGACCTGTGACGAAGAATACCGATCGAATCATGGAAATCATCGAGTTAGACAGGCATGTGGCGTCTCGTGACATGGCCCAGGAGATGGGAGTTAGTTACCAAACCATTTGAAACCATCTGCAGAAAGCTGGATACAAAAAAAGCTTGATGTTTTCTTCCTTCTGGACCGAATCAACGCCTGCGATATGCTGATGAAACGGAATGAACTTGACCCATTTTCGAAGCGGATGATGACTGGCGACGAAACATTGATTACATACGACAATATCAAGTGAAAATGGTCGTGATTGAAGGCGGTGAATCGTCCCAAACAGTGGCCAAGCCGGGATTGACGGCCAGGAAGGTTTTGCTGCGTGTTTTGTGGGATTGGAAGGGAATCATTCACTATGGGCTGCTCCCATACGGCCAGACGCTTAATTCTACCATCTACTGCGAACAACTGGACCGCTTGAAACAGGAAATCGACCAGAAGCGTCCCGAATTGACCAACAGGAAGGATGTAGTGTTCCACCAGGACAACGGCAGACCGTCAGAAGCTACGGGAGCTCGGAAGCGAGATTTTATCGCATCCACCATATAGCCCGGACATAGCGCCAAGTGATTACCATCTGTTCCAGTCCAGGGCGAATGCTCTTGGTGGTGTGAAGTTGAACTCAATAGAGGCTTGTGAATAGTGGCTGTCCGAGTTCTTCGCAAATAAGAATGGGTGCTTCTACGAGGGGGGTATAATGAAGGTGGCGTCTAGATGGAAACAGATTATCGAACAAAACGGAGCATATTTGAGTTAAGTCGGATAACTGTAACACTTTTGATGAAGCATTGAATAATAAGCATTGAATAATAAAAAGCAGAAGGGGGATATTTGACAAACTTATACGTATACATAGTTTCAACAGATGGCGACTTACATGTAAGTCGTGTCAGACCTGGGAAGCGAATACCTCAATCACTGGAAAGGTGTGACATTTGTCAACAATATCTAATGTGCCTGAGTGTCTGTTTAAGAAAAGAACATTGTTTTTTGCTTCTTCAGAAATGTTGGGATTCGTCTAAAATAAACAGTTTTTGCGGGAAGTTTTGATTTTCGTTTTTAATTAGAAGTTATTTATGTACAGCTGAAGCCCATTGAACACTTGTAGAAGTTTGTTGTGAATTTGCTCCAACCGAGAGTGGTTTCGACGTTTGAAAAGTGGAGACCTGAGCGTCGAAGAAAAGAACGTCTTTTCAGTTGAGGAATCGGAGGTCTTGTTGGATCAAGATCCCTGCCAGATGAAAAGTGAGCTCGCAAAATCGTCGCATAAAAATTACCTGTAAGTTCTGAAATTCCAGTTCTTACCCCACGGGCCGTATTATCCTAGTCTTGTTCCTCCCGACTACTGGCTTTATCGACGGATGCAGATCAATTTGATGGGTCACCGTTTCGGGTCTGTTTAAGAAATCGAACAATGGCCCATAGTTGGATCGATGCAAACTCATCTGTCTAATAATTGGCGAATATCATTTCTATAATATGAGCCCCTCTGGTATCGATGCAACTATGGGCCTTCGATTGGTGTATAATTGGAGCGATTTCTCATCAGTCATTACTTCATTACTCCATCCATCCAATCCATACAACCTCTTCCCCTTTTTTCCCTTCGATCTTGGGGTTAAGCTTTCTGTACATCAGTAGATTGAACTTAGTAGGTTATGTAAATGGCCCTAAAACAAGGTTTTCGATGATCCTAGCTGTCTAGAGCTAATTTTCTTAAGCTATGAAGCTAACATTTGGATGCGTCAATAAACAGAATTGCCTCAAGGGCATGTTGAGACATCGTAACGTTTACAAATGCGGTACTTTTTGTGTAATAACTTGATTGTACTTCTTTAAGTAACGATATTGGCCAAGGCGTTATATCCAAAGATGACTGCTCTAGATTATCGGCTTTAACATTTTTTGACATTTTTGAGGTTATACGTACTCAGAACGTTTTGGCACACGAGCGCTATTTGTGTTGTTTACAGTAACTTAAAGAATTCATCTAGCCCAAAAATTGGAATTAAATCGTCAAAACTTTCGTGCAATTATTTTTTACAACTTTCGACGTGGATTAACTCAATAACAGTGCATCTATGAACTTAATTCAATTTTTGGCGATGAAGCTCCATCAAGGACTAGTGTTTATCGATGGTATGGTAAACTCAACTGAGGTCGTAGTTCACTGCAAAATGAATTTCGTGAAGGTCGTCCAAAATCAGTTGTTGCTCCGGAAACCATTGATGCTGTGCGCCAACCGATATTGTGAGATTGAGACAACCTTAGGCCAGCATACATTCAATATTGTAAGAACATTTGACTGTCAAAAAAAATTGTTCCCGTCGGATCCAATTTGTGCATCGCTCGAAAAATGGCTCGTGTCGGTTGGTCGAAAGAAATGCTCCAAAAATACGATCGCGGTGCTTCGCAGCACGTCTATGATATCGTGACAGGCGATAAATCGTGGATTTACGCGTATGAGCCCGAAAGTAAACAGCAATCGACTGTATGGGTATTTCAAAGTAAGCCAAATCCAACAAAAGTTGCTCGCGCAGGAAGCACTTCCAAGCAAATGGTCGCCTGTTTTTTCGGTAAAACTGGACATGTCGCAACCGTACCACTAGAACAACACAGAACAGTCAATTCTGAGTAGTACACAACCATTTGTTTGCCAGTTGTCCAAGAAATCAGGAAAACCAACCGCCGAAGACAGATCACTCTTCACCACGACAATGCGAGCTCTCACCCATCGGCTCAAAAAACTGCATTTTTGAACACTCAAAACATCGATTTGATGAGTCATCCGCCGTAAAGTCCTGACTTGGGGCCGAATGACTTCTTTTTATTCCTGTATAAATGAGGGAATGAGAGGTCAACGTTTTTCGACACCTGAAGAAGCTGTTTATGCGTTCAGAATGCATGTTTTGGAGATACCTCAATCAGAGTGGCAAAAGTGCTTCGACAATTGGTTCAAACGCATGCAAAAGTGTATAGATCTTAATGGGGAATATTTTAAAAAACAGTAAAGCCATTTATTTTCGATAATTAACATTTGTTTTTGTTCTTTAATCCCGAAATATGTCACCACTCGTATGTCCCAAACGATCGACTACTTAAAGGCCAACATTCGCGGCGTTATTGGCGATATACTAGACCAGACAAGATAAACTAGACAACAGAACAGGGAATCTTGCAAATTAGTTTACCTTGCACTTTTCTTTTATTTCTTATAAGAAAATTGTTATTCTTTTACTCCTGTTTCAAACTCACAAAATTGATCACAATACCACTGCAAATGCATTCGTCCAAAAAATCGTTTGTTTGAGTGGGAATAGATAACAATCTTCGTCAACCGTTGCAAGGAACTTCGAGTGTTACCAAATCATAACATAAACGCATCCAACTTCATTCCTCTGAAGGTCATAATGCATTTAAAAAAAAAAAGCGAGACCAGTTTTGAGAGTAACTGTATGTACACCTACGCATGTTGGAAAAAGCCATTTCAAATTAGGCCCTCAGATTAAACTACGTCTATGTTCGCCATGTTAGTCGTATGACAGGAATCATATTTCCTTACATAGTGCCAAAAGAGTATCTTTGGAAAAAAGTAAATTTTATGTGGATTTAATGAAAACATCTTTGTTTTATTTCATTTCAAAGATCTATAGCTCTAAACGGAAAAACACATCCTTTCGGCCTTTTTCTTTGTTTTGTGTGAGCACTTTTTTGATCTAAACAAAAGAAGACCAATTTTCATTGTCTGAATAGGAAAAAAAAGAGCTTTTTAACTTGAGTGGAGTTCACACTTTATATTCCTCTCTACCGGTGTTCTGTCCGTTTTTGTTTTTGATATTTATTTTTTTATTTTCTATTTTTTCTGATTCCTGGTTAAAAAAAAAAGTCTAGCTAAAAAATACTTAAACTAGTTTTCTAATTAACAATTATTACAAACTAGCGGAGTTCTGTCTTTCAGAGACTCCATTGACTTGTGAATTGGGCCTAATTCATTTTGTCGGCTGCCTGACACAAAGCTGCTGATTTCTATTTCTCCACTTTACAAGGAGAATGAATTCAAAGGTGGCACAAAAAAGCATCTTTAAAGCAGCTTCCGTACAACAGTGGATGGGTGTTAAGTTCTGCGAGTTTGTCTTTCGCGACTTTCGGGAACAAAATTATAGAAACAAAAATTTAAAGCTACATTGAAAATCTTAACCCTTCTGCCATTAGGGACATGAAAATTCGATGGGCTTCTTCTTAGAACTGAACACTTAATACTACTCTCAGATGTACGACAAATGTTCCTTCGATACAAAAATACCCAAAGGGAATAGAAAACTTGTCCCAAGTCATTAGCCGGTTTTCTCCTTCCAGAGAAACGACAAGTCCTGAACAGCATTCTTGTTCCCGCCGCTTTCCCTCAAATCGCAAAGCACGTGTATCAACAAGCACTTCGAAGAAGTCATTATGCCGTCAAAAATGTCTCCGACCAACCGAAAACGTTTTTTCCAATGCAATGATCCTTGGATACCCTCAACGGCTTATCTATTAGCGGGAATAAGCCAACATGGACTCGGTATCATTTCAAATCGATACATATCTGGCGAATTAAATACTGTTTACGTTGTGTAACGAGAAAGTGGCATCGAGAACCCTCACCGATTTACCGATCAAGAGATACCCCTGTCAGTGTGATTCGTTCAATCGGAAAACCAATACCAACTAAATCACAAATGAATCCTCAATTACCGTAATGCCCTTTATTAACAGATCAAACTTCTTCTCCAATATTTCCATTCTCGTCTGGGCATACACACGCACATCCGCACGCCCCAGGACAAATTGGTGACCGATTTGGTAACTCATTTCTGTACGCAAAGTTTTGCGTCTTTAGGAGGACTCTTGGTTTGAATCAATTTTCGCCCTTAATTCCATTTACCATATTCCACATGCACAACACGGAGCGAAATGGGCGAGCGCAAGGCAATTGGATGAAACATCAAAGCCAAAGAAATCGCCAATGTCTCCCTTCCGCCGAACTGGCACGAATACATACAGCAGAGAAAAGAGGGATAATAAGGACGAAATTGCATAGCATTAAACTAGATTTGGTGTGCGAAGACAATTGCTTGCTCCACTTTCATCATCGTCCCCACCCTCACTCGGTGGGGCCGTTAGTAGTTGTGAAGGAACAGCCAAAGGAGTGCACGTGTGTATATTTGACTATGTGCGTGCATGTGTGCCACCGAAGCAATCAACACATCACGACGGGTGTGGCTCGTGTTAAAGCTTTCCGCCAGCATTAATTCTGAGCCAAATTCTAATAAACATCACAACTTAACGCCTTGACTGTGCCATGCGGAATCCATCCCGAAGGCGAAAAGGATACAAGGGATTCGCAGAGCGCTTACACAGCACTTTGTCTCTCCGCATTAAATCGAGGAAAGGACATGCGAACAGATAAGCGAATGTCAGTCTGTGGTGGTAAGACCGAACGGTCACTAAACCGAAAATGAAGGACGAACACTTGCACATAAGGACTTTTGCAAGGGGGGACTTTTGTTTTTTGCAGTTTTTATTTGGTTTCATTGTTTCTGGTGTTCTTTGTGTTTTGTCCTGCTGCCTGCCGTTTGGTGTCCCTCTTGAGTTTCATGTTGGACCCACGCACTGAATGCTTGCCTTGAAGGCGCTTCAGGGAGTCGTTCTGCAAAGTGAGGAAAGCTAACAGTCGGTGAAATTGATTTAAGTTCACTAGAAATAGTTTCTCTTTTTATTTTTTAACAGATGCCCTTCAGCAGTTGTTGTTTTGGTTCTCATGCTCTGCTGCAGGTGTTGACTGAAGCACTTAGATGACTGGGTGTCGCCAACGTATGTCTTAAGAGGGAAGATAACTTTTTCTTGAGATTTGTGTGTGAAAGTGCGAACCTCATTCGCGCGGAGAGGGTTCCGTTCTTTTGAATTAGCTTTTAAATTATTGACTATTTAAATGCATATTTCAAGGAAAGGGAAAACGAGAAAGACAGTCAAGATTAAAGATGAAGGCTGCAGCCGAAAACCAGAAATGCGAAAAATCACAAACTGGCAAAATCCCAAATCCTTTCGGCCATAATTGCGAAAACGAAATCCAAAAAATAAGTTTTGAGATTGCTATGTGTAAATCAAACAATCACGCAAATATGTGATTTTCAGTTGCCTAAAGAAGGTTTCGTTCTTTTGAACTAATCCTTCAATTACAGACTATATAACCGCATATTTTGTGGAAGGTTAAAGATAAAGCTTGGAGCCAAAAATCCAAAATGCCAAGAATCTTAAGTCCTGTTTACCACGATCGCGAAAACGAAATCCAAAATACAAATTTTTAGGTAGCTGGAGGCTTGTGTGTTTATAAAACAATGAAAAAGTGCGAACTTCACTTGCGCAAAGAGGGTTCCGCTCTTTTAAATTATGGACCATTTGAAAGCATATTTCAAAAAAGGGGAAACCGAGATATGCTGTCAAGGTTGAAGATGAAGTTTGGGCTCAAAAATCAAAATCCAAATACCAAAAAAGGTTTTAAGAGTGCTAAGGATTTGGGTATCAATCAAACTACCACAGAAATATGAGAAAGTGCGAACTTCACTCGCGCGGATAAGGTTGTGTTCTTTTATATTAATTTTTAAATTACGGACTATTTAAGCACATATTTCAAGACGGGGAAACCGATAAATGCTGTCAAGGTTGAAGATGAAGGTTGACGCCAACAATTTGAAATGCAAAAAAGTCATAAAGTGACAAAATTCCAAATCATATCGGCCCTAATTGCGAATACGAAATCCCGAAAACAAGTTTTTAGGTTGCTGGAGATTTGGGTGTGAATTAAATAATGAGAAAATGCGAACTTCACTTGCGCGAAGAGGGTTCCGTTCTACTGAATTAATTTTTTAATTACGGACTATTTAAGAGCATATTTCAAAGAAGAGGAAACCGACATATACTGTCAAGGTTGAAGATGAAGTTTGGGCCCAAAAATGCGAAGTTCCAAAAATCTCTAAAATCTCTCTCACTTAAATATGAGAAAGACTGTTACGGTTATTTGAGGAAAATTTTATATCACTAACTAAACGTTTAACTTAAATGATATTAAGTTTTAAATCACGTAAGGTAGGAGGACCAGGAGGGTCAAGTTCGATGACGAATGTTGGGGTTAAAAACCGAAACGCTAATAACCTCCTATAGCCAAAACGTCAAGGTTTGTTTGCCATCAAAGCGAAAAAACAAAAGTTTTCAGTTTATTATATATGGGAATGAGAGCGGCATTCTGTACAGGAAACCCCACTTGTGTAGGCCTTAGATCACAGGCAACTTTGTTTTTTCTGACGAAACCTTAAATATTTCTGTTTTCAAGGTTTTTCACAAAAAATTCTTCAACCACTCTCAGCTCTATTGAAACTTTGATAAAAGTTCTTTGACTCATACAACTCAATGTCGTTCATATAAAAGAGCTGCGCTATCTCTTGATTAAGTTACAGGAGATCGTCTGTTCTCTGTGCTTCCAAATTAAATTTGATTGGACTGAATTTCAGATAATACAAGGTATTCCAACTCTGGCGACCATTTAAAACTCACAACTCAGTTGCTAGGTGTATCCTAGACTTCGCACAAAGTTTGTGACTCACCATCAGAAATTGCGCGCAATATGAAATTCTTGGCGTATCAGTTTGCTGCTCGTCTAGCATTGTCGCCGTCAGCATTGTGTGTTCGTTTATTAACGCCAAAATAGAACAAAAGCACACAAAGGAGACAGAAGAGGCCACGAAAAGGGCAAAACAACTGAAATTGTAAGCAAAGGATTCGGTCAATGGAAAAGGAATGTCAAAGCGAGTAAACGAAAGAATATTGTTGTCGTGCAAAGGACATTAAACGTTGTTTTTTGTTTGGGCGAAAATGTATGTTTGTCCTGTGTGCCCTGTGGGCACTTTTTTTGTGCGCTATCGCTCTCGGCAATTGTCCTTGCACACATTTTCACTCTTTTGTAAATTTGTAAGCGCACAGAAACACACACACACCAAGAGACAGTCATTTTTCATTGTTGTTGACCGGGGAGTTTATTATCCTGACGGTGGGAACAAATTCTTAGCATCATTCCCGGACAGAGGATGACGGCGAAGGCAGAAAGTGCCAAGTGACCATATCACGGTTCGCAATCGTTCTTCGCAGTGATATCCTTCCAGATTCGGGGATGATTGTTCACAGCTTTGCTCTGTTTCATTTTGAGAGGACACACATATGTACGTTCATCGTAGTCCGATGGGGCCACAGTCAGAGATACATTTCTTGCGCTGTCCGCTGTCCTGGTTTTGTTTTTGTGCGGAACGTTGTCCCTGCAGATTCAAAGTTTCACTTCCTTTCTCATTTATTATCGAGTATCGATGTCGAATGGGGGACTGCCACAGGCGAACGGACATAATGGATGGTGTGTGACTGATATATATGTATGTGCACGAGCTGTCCATTGTTGTCTCAGAGGACAATGGTATTTTATTTTATTTCGTTTGTGTGCCCTTCGGACATGTTGACGGCAGGCGAATGCCTCAGCGGTGGGTCAAAGTATCCAGTGACAAGAACCACCCACCGTACAAAAGGGTACGAAAATTCACCTACAAGCGTGTTAATCGATTATCCTTCAGCCGCACAGCAACACGGCCTATGCCTCTAAATACCGCTGGTGGGTCCGGGGCGATGTTGCGTACACAGTTAATGTGCTTAATAGAGCATTCGACTGTGGACTTAGCCTGTCCAGAGAAGGACAAGGGTCGACTCCGATGGCGATGGTGACGACGACGACGACGCCAGTGACAATGGGCGACCGCCTGTGGTGCTGAGGTGCCTTTTGACCTGCCATTCGGTTGGCTTTTGTTTTTCGCCAGCGAGGTAACGGTGGTTGGTGGGCAAATGCCAGCACGTTAACCAAAACAACAAACGCTGCGTGAATAAAATTAACCTCTTTAAGTATTGAACCTGCCAGCGAGCCGGGGTGACAGGTTGCCGTGTATAGAAGGTTTCTGTGATGTGTTCTCACCTCCGCTTCGACCGCGGGCGATACGTTTTGACTTACGTTTCAGTGATTCGAGTGACAGGCTCTGAGCGATTGATCAATTGATAGGCCAGTTGTGTAATCTTGATTCCTGTCGCCCGAGCAGGACGTGTATTTAGTGTTTGCTAACAGCTATTATTGGAGACGGGTGGTAGCGTTTGCTTGAATTTCGTTGACTTGAATTGACGTCTGCGGCTTTGCGTGGCTGCATGCAAACGCGTGTGGATTGTGGTCGCTTAAACAAGGTGAAGTATTTTTGGCAGAAGTTGAAGACAGAGTAGATTACTGATAAAAAACTGTACAACGAAAAAATAAGAAAAATTCAGATTTGTTGTAAAGGCTGATTTTTAAGCTATTATCTTTTTGGCAACACTTGTTTAAATAGCTGACGCACGTTTCGTGTTATGTTTCATTGTCAAACATCTTCAGTTTGGTCTTTAATTTAACCATGAATCGTCTTACAAATGACCAACACTTGCAAATTATTGAATTTTATAATCAAAATGCGTGCTCTGTTAAGAAAGTTTATCGCGCGCTTCTCCATTTTATGGTCAAAAGTGGATGAATCTAATTTTTTTTGCATTTTTATTTAACTGAATATAATTGATGAATAAATCCTAGGAAAAAACTTAAAACTAGGTAACGTAATCTAAGAGTTTTGTAACATCTAACTTACTGACCCTAAGCAGGTGCTCTAAGTTAATCTATATCTATCTTAATCTATATCTATATCATATAGCCTTTGGACATAATTGGCGTAAAATTATTAATAAACAGAGAAGTTTTAAATTGTTCCAAGAAAACTATTAGAAAACAAAAACTTGGTGGTGGGTTTTTTTTTATATAAATAAACTTAAGCTATCCTAAAATAAAAATAAACTAAGAACTTAAACAAAATAGTAAAAAAAGAAAATTCTTACAACTACCTAACTACTTAAACTACTAACAACTACTTAACTATGCCCGTTAGATACAGACATGTGCATCACGATATAATAATAATAATTGTTGGCGCTACAGTCCAAAGGGGGACCAGGGCCTAGCTTGCTCATCAACTACTCGTGTTGTGCGAGGTACTGTTCTCTCACGAGTAGAAGGGACCTACAGTTTTTGAGAAGCTTTCTTGGACAGTTATTACTCTTTGAGTGTTGTCAGCAGCTCGAAAGAGGTGGTGCCGTGAAATATTAGAAAAATTGGTGTTGAACTGGGAGTCGAACCTAGACCCTTCGGCGTGTGAGCGTCGCACTCTACCCAATATGCCACGGCGACCACCACCATCATCAGCATCACGGCATATATAACATTTATCTGCGTAATATGACAAGGATATATATATATGTAAAGCTCTGTGCAAAAAAATAGCACCACGTTGAGGTCTGCATTTTGGATGCTAATTACTTTTCTCCATGCTCATGTAAAGACACGATATTTACTGTAGGACATCTGTTGGGTATCAGTAATAAAATGCAAAAAACAAGATAAGCAAAGATGCATTTTAAGACGAGAAAATTCCCGTTATACGAAATGAAACCGAAATTTTGGTGTGCAAAATAATAGCACTACAAGTAAAATATCGTAAATAAAATGCAAAATTTAGTGGAATAGTACGGTTTTTATTTTTTTATTTATACTACTGTTTTAGTACTTCGTCTTGTAACCCTTATTATTGAGCACAGCGGCACAACGTCGTGGCATAAAGTCGATTAGTGCCTGACATCACCGAATTGGAATATCCCTCCACGCAGCCTGCACAGCTTCCCATAGCTGTAGTGTTTTTTTTTTGTTTCGCTTTAAAAACAGCTTTCTTAACATCTGTCCAAAGATTTTCAATGGGGTCTGGGTCTGGAGATTGCGGCGGCCATTCCATAACTTGAACCCCATTCCTCGCAAAAAATTTCTTGGCCAATTTGCTCGTATGTTTTGGGTCATCGTCTTGCTGCAGGACCCATCTGAGAGGCATATTCCACTCGGCGTAGGGCAACATGGTTTCCCTCATTGTGCCACCATAAGCTTCGGCGGTCATCATTGGTTTTATCCAAAATATAGGACTAGTACCGTTGTAGGAGAAGTCTCCACATGTTAATTTTCGCGCCGCCGTGCTTAATGGTTTTTAAAGTACACTCCGGTTTAAACTCTTGGTTTTTTTGCCTGCGAACAAATGTCCTGGTCCCAGGAGTTCCAAATAAAACAATTTTAGACTCATCTGTTCATAATATATTACGCCATGTGGTTACTTCCCCGTTCAAATGCTCTTGCGCAAATTGTTGTTCTTTTATGAAGATGGACCTTTGTCAGCAAGGGTACTGGAACTTCTGGCAGGTAGTTCCTTCTCTATCAACTTCAATTTAGTTCCTCTTTTATTTTGTTTGATGTGATGAATGGGTTTTGTTTCACTAATCTTATCATTCTTCTCTCGTCGGTGGAGGTTAATTTCGTTTTTCTACCTCTTGTTTCTTCTTTTTCGACGTGTTTTTTTGCGTTAGTAATCATTTTATTAGAACAACCAACGATTTCCCAAATAAATTTGTACGTTTTTCCGTCAGAAATTAATTTTTTTATAAGTTCACGTTTCTTAGGAGTACTATGCACACCGCGACTTATTTTAATTGTTTATAACGTTGTATTTTAAAAATACTAGTTTCAAAATACTTAAATATTTTTACTTAAATCTTTTGACGCACAAAAAAAAACTAAGCACCACCAAACACTTCGAAAGCACTTTTTAGAATAACATGGTGCTATTATTTTGCACACCAAAATTTCGGTTTCATTTCGTATAACGGGAATTTTCTTGTCTTAAAATGCATCTTTGTTTATCTTGTTTTTTGCATTTTATTACTGAAACCCAACAGATGTCCTACAGTAAATATCGTGTCTTTACATGAGCATGGAGATAAATAATTAGCATCCAAATTGCTGACCTCAACGTGGTTCTATTTTTTTGCACAGAGCTGTATATATATATATATATATATATATATATATATGTATATATATATAATTTTTTTTCTCTTAATACTATGTAATCTGGCCACAAGGTCAACTTTCGGGGTTAACTACGAACTGTGGCAGGGGCTGGTTTTGTTGAAGCCAACCAGTAAAAGTGACGTTCTTTGGTGGACTGTGCCCTGTCTCGGGCGGAGATCGCCCTACTACACCGAAGAATTTCCTCGTGGCTACAAGCGATGTCCGCTTCATATTGGAGTCGCCTATCCACTGTTCTGCGTACGACATGGAAGATAGTAGGACATCCTTCCGTATTCTGTATCAGCCCTTTGGAGTCTAGATAGAGAAATGCTTCGGGCGGGATGAAGCCGTTTTGCCGCACCTTCTCGTGGTACATAGGGTTTGGGTAGTAAGCCCCAAGATCAGACTAATTATCGAAATCATAGCTCGTGCAATATGCCTTCGAGTCAGCTTAATAAAATTAAAAAAAAATTATCTATCCTGATTAGGTTTGCCTCGTTGTACAAGACCTCGTTGGGATAGAATTTCTTGTAATCGGATTCAGGTGTTCGATACAACCGGAGGCGGGCCCGGAGACATTGCCTCTCAAGCACCCTCGTCTTTTCAATTTTGGAATGACTCAGATTGAACCACACTGGGCAACCGTACACCATGATTGATGTAGCAGATTACCTTTACTCTGGTATCAAGTTGGCTGCTGTAAAACAACCAACTTGCCGCAGCAAAGGCTTTCTAAGCTTTTGTCAGAGCTGCAACCGCATGCTTGCCGCAGTATAAATACTGGTCTAACTAAATGCCAAGATATCTCACTACATTTTGCACAGCTAATGGCTGGCCCCGCGGGTCAAATATGCATAACTTGCGCCAGTTTTCTTCGTGTCCCTTGAGGCCCTGATAGTGGGGTTCTAAAGAGAATAGTTTTGCACTTCCGGAAGTTGATTTTCAATTTCCAGTCATCGCAAAATCGCAAGATTTTGTCAAAGTCACACTGTAACATCTTATTTATAACCTCAATTTTAGACGAATCTCATTTTTGGCTCAATGTGTACGTAAATAAGCAGAATTGTCGATTTAGGAGTGAATAACAGCCAGAAGCATTACAAGAGCTACCAATGCATCCAGAAAAAGTCACAGTTTGGTGCGGTTTATGGGCTGGTGGCATCATTGGACCGTACTTCTTCAAAGATGATGAGAATCGTAACGTAACTGTGAATGGTGAGCGCTACCGTGAGATGATATCCAACTTTTTTTTGCCCAAAATGCAAGAGCTTGACTTGCATGACATGTGGTTTCAACAAGACGCGCAACAACTGACTTATTGAGAGGCGAGTTCGGGTAACATTTTATTTCACGTTCGGGACCGGTCAATTTGGCGCCTAGATCGTGCGATTTAACGCCTTTCGACTATTTTTTCTGCGACTATATTAAAGCTGTGGTCGTCGTGGGTAGAGTGTGACGCTCACACGCCGAAGGGTCTAGGTTCGATTCCCAGCTCAACACCAATTTTTCGAATTATTCACGGCACCACCTCTTTCGAGCTGCTAACAACACTCAAAAAGTAATAACTGTCTAAGAAAGGAGTCGGCAAGAAACTGTAGGTCCCTTCTACTCGTGAGAGAACAGTAGCGCGCACAACACGAGTAGTTGATGAGCAAGCTAGGCCCTGGTCCCCCTATGGACTGTAGTGCTAACAATTATTATTATATGAAAGCACATGTCTACACAGACAATCCGGCTTCAATTGACGCATTGGAAGAAAACATTGAATCATTTATTCGTGAGATACAGGCCGATATGTGGGAAAGAGTATGCTAAAATTAAAATAAGCGTATGGACCATCATAACTCTCCAGGCATCAGGCTGACCAAGTGCATACTCCCAAACGTCAGCGAGAAATTCGTGGTCTTTCTTTTATCTGTGGATAGAAGAAACGTCTGGCAGTGCCAACAGTTGAGCCGTCCGTTTCCGAGACATGCTGTCGTCTCTGAACTTTTTTTGTTTTAAGTGGTGAGGAAGATAACCTCACGCACAACCCTCAGACTGGTAGGCCATTCCCATTATTTAACCATCGGGCAGAGGGGTTCGCTGCATAAATTGGTTCAACACAGAACGGGTGTTGTGATGGCTATCCACGGGACGCCGCGAGATGGCTGTATGTCAACTAGCGAGGATAGTGTTGGCAGCTCGCCTCGTTGAGCGCAAGAAACAACATTACCTTGCGTGGACATGCCCTCTGTAAAAAAAAGTCGCAGCTTTTTATTGCTCCTTTGCCGGTCCCATTCCATCGCTTTTCCGAGATAGCGGTGATGCCTGCTTTATGGTTGTCGATCCAAAATTCCGAAATATGATCTGAAAATTCTATACTCTAAAATGATTTCAACAGTTGTGGGGAAGTTAAGACGCAATGCTGTGTGTTGTATATGGTATGGTGGCATGTTGCCCATAGAATGGTCAAAATTTTGACATGTTAAGGCTTTAAGTTCAAAAAGCATTCATTTTTCAGCACTCCGAAAAATGAAATAAAAACCCTGAATATTACTATCATTCAAAATGTAATCTTGGAAAACACCTTTTGAAAAGCGTAGGTAAGGTAAGCGTGCTGCTTCCTCACTAGAACATCCCTCCTTCAGGTCATTGTAGGATTTGGAAAAGGTTTATAGTTTTTAAAGTTCTTCTGGGATTTTGTGCGGCATTGTTTCGTTTTAAAATTAAGGAATATCGAAAATTTCGCAGTCTCCGACATTTGACCCATGTCGGCTTTTTTAAAATTCACCACTCGAAGAATTGTCGATGAAGAGGAAGAAGATGATACTTTCACCCTCAGGCCAGGATCTGATGACTAAAGTTCTCAGGAGGGCCTTACTTCGGTAAGCTCACATGCAGTTCGAACAAACCTCAAATTTCCTTCAAGAGTCTCAGATCGACAAAATGACAAAACTGCCAACAATTAAAGGACCCAGGCCTTTCCTCCTTAACCAACTTATGTCCACAAAGGCATATAAAGAGACTTTGTCGAGCCGCATCCACCAATCAATCAGCCAATTTCTGGCAGAAGCCATACGAAAATACCGAGAAATCATGAAGTAGTCGAAATTCATCCACGCGGGAAACACATTTTCGCACTGTCATGTGACTTCTTCAACATCAGCCTCGAGAAGGTCGTGCGTAACTCACAAGTCAACAACAGAGGCACGATCTTCCGAAAGTCAGTCCAATTGCTAGCTTAAGCTGGTGAGACTGACGTGATTAGACGGTCACAGGAAGCAGTCAATAAGGCGTTTGCTGGCATTGAACAGGAAATGGCTAAAATGGGTCTGGCGGTGCAAAACAAAGTACATGCTGTCTTCCAGGAAGGACTCACAACATCGGCGTCTCGGACGGAGTGTAACACTAGACACCAAATTTCGAGGTAGTCAAGGACTTCGTCTACTTCAGCTCCGCGGTAAATAGGGACAACAATATAAGTATCGAAAACAAACGCAGAATCACACTTGCCAATCGCTGTTTCTCTTCTCTCAAGAGGCAATTGAGTAATAAAGCCCTTTCTCGAGGGACTAAGCTCGCTTTATATAACAGCTTGATCATCCCTGTCCTACTTTATGGCGCGGAATCTTGGACGTTAGCAAAAGCGGATGAGGAAGCCCTAAGTCTTTTCGAGAGAAAAGTTTTGCGTTCGATTTTTGGTCCAGTTTGCGTTGATGGCATCTGGAGGAGAAGGTTTAACGACGAACTCTATGGGCTGCACAGCGACATGCGCCTGGTCAAGCGTCTTCGTATAGAACGCTTAAGACGGCTGGGCCATGCAGAGCGTATGAACACAACTGCTTCAGCCCGAAAAGTCTTCGAATCTGAGCCGTTAAGTCAGAGGAACACAGGACCTAGCCTAGGCTAAGGTGACCACGAGTGGATGAGGACCTCAACCAACTTGGAGTGCGGAACTGGAGGCAGCAGGCGAAAGATCGTGCTGGATGGAGAGACATGTTGGTTGAGGCCGAGGTCCACCTCGGACTGTAGAGCTACAAAAAGAAGAAGAAGCAGAGACTGCAGATGACTTGTTGGTGTACAAACGGGACACTTCACCTTCGCTAAGCATTGAACTATGCTAGGGCTTAGTGATAAAATCTTTTGCGAAGGAAGATGAAGACAATCCAGAGCACTTCTTCTGTCAATGTTCCGTCTTTGCTCGGATCAGGCCTCGACTGTTTGGTGCTGATGCGGTTGGAGCGGTTGGAGTTCACGGTAGGGCTTCCTCCGGTTAGAAAAATTTCATTCAATTTAAGCTCACGCCTGTTGAATCAGTGGACCAGTTTTTGGGTCTGTCAGTCTCCAATATTCAAAGAAACAAGTATATTTGCCCATAGACCACTGGCGGATATTGTCCTAAGATTGAGACTTTAAGAATCTTGCCCACTCTCCCCATTAAGATAATGTGCTCAAACACGAATCTGCTCATCAAAGACAATTATTTCTCTAAAGATGCAACAGTATGCATGTAATTTAGAAAAAATTTTAAAAAAATCTCCAAATTGTAACAAAACAACAAACAACAACAAAAACGAAAAACACACACTTACCATACTAAACTTCCATTCAGAACGGCAAAATACCAAACAATCCTGTTTATACAACACCTCCCAGCTGCGTGTTCCTCACCTGAAAAAGACGGCTGTTGCTTATCTTTCTTTCAGTCTTTGTAAACATCTTCGCCAAAAGCCGTAAAATCATTGAATTAGAAAAGTTTACGGTGCCTAGAGAGTGACGACAATGTCTTCATAAATATTTCCGAGAGCACACACAAAGGCCCTGAACTTGTGACTCATGATTTCGCGTTAAATCCGCCAGCTCCGGTCGCAACTTCAATTGAAATCATTTATCACAGACACGGAAAAAAAAGTTTGATCGTGAAATTCTATTCTACCGATTCTGGGAAATCGTCCCCACCGGCTCTGGCTTTTCCACTTCGCTTTATTGAAGCAAGCACTTATCCTTCCAGACGTTGTTAATCCAATTTACAGGCATCCCGGGGGGATAAATCCTGGATCGAATCGCCCGCATTTAGCTCGGTTAATTTTTTATTCACTAACAGTTGAAGCAATTTCCAACCCCAATCAGCGGTCTGCTGGCATCATCATCATCATCATGCTCGTCCTCGTTGGCACATAATTCATTCTCGCCACCACCACCACCACCACGACCATCACCGTCGCGGCCAAGCAGTGTTCGAAAATTAAACCCGCAGGACTGGTGTGCCCTAGTCAATACTCAATAATGTACATCTCCGGCGGAGAGACAACGCAAGACCAGCCAAAGAAAAAAAAAATATCCTGCCCTGGAGAGTGATTAAAAAATAATAAATTTACCACCGGTGGCCAGGATGTACGAACACAAGCACAGGCCTACAACGAAAAACAAGATGAACGAAACGGTACTCAACCACACGAACACACATCCTGGAGAAGTACTCGTAAATTACCAAACTGTGTTCTCCAACTTGTTCCTTACTATCGCTTCGGATTATTTATGGTCATCGGAGGCTGCCTCGGGAGCCAGCAGTCACTCAGGCGTGCGGGCAGCACCACCACCCCCACGCTCGCACCATGTGACTTTTCACGTGAATGATTCAAATGACCCAGCACTTGACTTTTATTGCTCCGTCATTAAACAGGAAAATCGAAGACGGCGACCACCGGTTCGTTGACAAAAAAAGTAGAAAACAAAAAGCGACCGTGTGCCAGAATCGGACAGAATTACGGCCGAACTCGTGCCCATATCCGCTGGCGGCGTGTGAGTTCTCTGCGAAAGACAAACCCTCCGACCATGGAACAACACTCTCAATGGGAAATAAATTGGCCGGTCTTCGAACAGCCAACAGTGCACGCATCCATCCTGGACCTTCAAGCAGCGTGCTGGGTACCATCAGCGGAAGGTGCACCCCGCCGCGGTGAAGCGACCTGAAAACTTTGGTCAAAAGTCGACTTAAAAAGCAATAAATCGTCGTGGCCGTCCCTGTCCCGGTAGTGGTCGACGATGCACGCCGCTCGGTCCCTGCAGTGGCGCGCATACACACGCCTCACCGAAAATGGGAATTTATAGCCTGTCCCTTGGATCACAGTGAATCCTTAACTTGCATTCAAATTTGTACGCACAGCATGCAGTTTCTTCTGCGAAGCTTTTGTCAGTTAAAAATTTCCGTCCAAGCACATCCCCGGAATGACACAGAAAACCTCCGTCCGGCTCCTCAGCTGAGGCAGCATACATTGAATTCGTGTCAAGCTAATTGACTTGATTCGCGATGTCCTTTGCAAGCGATGCGCGTGTGAGCTGCTCCGTCGAAGTGGGAGGCGTTACCTTCTCCTTTGGCGCTGCCATTGACTTAGCTGCATGCAAGGTGAACATTTTCGACACAGCAACTCGCTGCTTTTACAATGCCACGCAAGTTAAAGGGAAATTGAGTGCTCTTTGCGCCGTAAAAAATGTCGGTGGTACGTCATGTGATTTCTCCCTCCTCAGTTCGCCTGCAGCTCCGGCGGAAATCGAAATATTAAGTGTCTTTCTGTGTGCGGGGCCTGGTGACTGGTGAGTGACAGTGTGGGCGGAGGTGGAGGCGGTGGCGGTTGCTGGATTAATCGTTTTTGGTTTTCTCACATGCACGCTGGCGTGGAATGCCGTCGGTTAAGTGTTTAAGAAGCGCTGCAGTGGACTGGATGCGCATAATACATAATGTGCGAGCCTTAATCCTCTCGTGTGGATACATTTAATGCCGTGCGGTACACTCTCAGCACACGCACAAGCACTGAGTTTCCCCTTTGATCGGTGTTGCATGGTAATGTCCTTGACTCTTGTGGCGCTGAGGCGGACACAGTATTCGCTGTATTAACGACGCTGAAGAGTTTTCCACTCTTGACATTTTTATTCCCAGAGCAGGGGGCCTTTGGCATTATTTGTGACGTTTCACGGTCTTACTCACAGGAACAACGGAATGTATGCGTTGCGTTGATGCTGCGCGCTGTACGACCGACACTAATGGAATGTGTCAAATAATGCAGGTCAGGCACGTGCAACTCATCAGAAATGTGACGCTTGTCAGATGCTGAGTTGCGTAGGGGAAGCTGCCTTCAGACACTGAGAATGTGTCTCTTAACTGAAGTAAAGGCATCAGAATTTATGCACGCACAGATTATTTCTGTGTTCAAAAGATGGCGCCAGTTGCAAATTGTGGCTGATCTTGGAAGCGATTGCCACCTTCATTGGAAAGGTATGACATTTTTTAGTATCTGTGTCTATTTAAGATAAAAATAATGTTTTTTGACTCTTCGCAAATGACTGAATTCGTCTTGAACAAACAACAATAGGGCAAATTTTGGTTTTTATTTTCAACTGGAAGAATAGTGCTTCTGAAGCCCATCCGAGACTTGTAGAAGTTTAGAGGCTTTACTGGACCTGGATCCGTGCCAAGCGCGGAGCGACTCAACAAAAACTATCCCTACATTCATGGAAATTCGATATCGAAAGACGATGTTTCACTAACTAATAATAATAATTGTTGGCGCGACAGTCGACAGGGAGACCAGGGCCTATCCTACTGTTCCCTCATGAGTAGAAGGGGCCTTCAGCTATTTGCCGACTTCGAATGGCGAAGTTTGAGAAGCTTTCATAGACAATTCTTACTCCTTGAGTGTTGAGAGGTGGTGCCGTGAAAAATTCGAGGTGTTGAGCCGGGAATCGAACCTAGACCCTTCGGCGTATGAGCGCCGCGCTCTACCCACTACTCCACGGCTGCCACTTCACCACGGAACTGATTTTTGAAAAAAATGAAAGGAAGGGATTTTCACACCGGAACGTGACTGGGTATGCGATGTACTACATTAAGCCAATGAAGAGAAAATATTAAGCAGAGCCTGGTAGACCCGTTTCATCATTGTCTTCATTGAAGGAAAGACATTCACGATTCTGTACATGGTGAAACCAGACGGGTGGTGTGTAATTTGAGCAGCTAAAACCAAGTTAGACCATCGATGGCAAACTTTATCGACTACACCTAATGCGTTTGAGCCGTTTATTGCGTGTAAAACATTCGAAAACGACCGAAAGTCATTAAAAGGTAAATTTGCGACTTGACAATACTCGGCTCCACGTGGCTTCTTCTCAGTCCAGAACGGACCTCGGTAGAGGTGTGACATGCAACTCCAGGCAGCATGATCTCTCGATCACTCCTAGTTGTCTGAGGTCCTTCTCCACTTACGTGCGCCACCTCAGTCTAGGCTGTCATTTCTTGCGTTCTCCCAATGGCTCGGATCCGAAGACATTTCTGCCCAGAGCAGTGATGTCCATAAGCCTCACATGGATTAACCATCTTAAGCGTTGAATCCGAAAACGCTTGATCAGGCGCAAAGAATTCGTCGTTTAGTTCCCACGTGGCTGTAGCGTTAAAAAACTATCTGGAAACGCTGAAATGGAAGGTCTTACCCCATTCGCCGTATTTTTCAGACCTTTTTCCTTCCGACTACGGGCTTTTTCGATGGATTACAAATGAATTGGGGGGTCACCGGTGCGGATCTTTTGATGAAATCGAAGAATGTCTCAATGATTTGATCAGTGCTGGAGACGATTCATTTTTTAATGAAGGTTGTCGCTTCCAAAGGATGCGAAGGTTGCCTTTTATATTTCGGGATTAGAGAAAAAACACAAATATTAATCATCGAAAATAGCTTTATTGTTTTACAAAATATTCCCCATTGAGATCTATACACTTTTGCATGCGTTTGAACCAATTGTCGAACCACTTCTGCCACTCTGATTGAGGTATCTCCAAAACATGCACTCTGAACGAATCAACCGCTTCTTCAGGTGTCGATAGACGTTGACCTCTCATTTTAATTTTCACGTACGGGAATAAAAAGAAGTCATTCGGTGCCAAGTCAGGACTATACGGCGGATGACTCATCAAATCGATGTTTTGAGTGTTCAAAAATGCAGTTGTTTGAACCGATGTGTGAGAGCTCGCATTGTCGTGGTGAAGAGTGATCCGTCTTTGGCGGTTGGTTTTCCTGATTTCTTGGAAGACAACTGGCAAACAAATGGTTGTGTACCACTCAGAATTGACTGTTCTGCTTTGTTTTAGTGGTACGGTTGCGACATATCCAGTTTTTCCGAAGAAACAGGCGACCATTTGCTTGAAAGTGCTTCCTGCGCGAGAAACTTCTGTTAGATTTGGTTCAATTTAAAACACCCCTACAGTCGACTGCTGTTTACTTTCGGGCTCATACGCGTAAATCCACGATTCATCACCTGTCACGATGTCATAGACGTGTTTCGAAGCACCGCGATCGTATTTTTGGAGCATTTCTTCCGACCAATCGACACGAACCTTTTTTTGAGCGATTGACAAATTGTATGGGATCCAACGCGAACAAATTTTTTTAACGGTCAAATGTTCATGCAATATTGACTATATGCTGGCCTAAGGTTGTCTCAATCTCACGAGAGGTCACATGACGATCTTGCAATATCAGTTGGCGCACAGCATCAATGGTTTCCGGAACAGCAACTGATTTTGGACGACCTTCACGAAATTCGTCTTGGTGTGAACTACGACCTCGGTTGAATTCATCATACCATCGAAAAACACTGGTCCTTGATGGAGCTTCATCGCCAAACATTGAATTAAGTTCATCGATGTAGTGTTGTTGAGTTAATCCACGTCGAAAGTTGTACAAAATAATTGCACGAGAGTTTTGACGATTTAATTCCAATTTTTGGGCAAGATGAATTTTTTAAGTCACTGTAAACAACACAAAAAGCGCTCGTGTGCCAAAACGTTCTGAGTACGTATAACCTCAAAAATGTCAAACTTTACGATAGAGCTTTCAGCTGCCATATTACAACACTAGAGTTGCCCAACCCCGAAATATAAAATGCAACCAGAGGGCCATAATTTCTAGATAATAGAAATTATATCAACAGCGGAGACCATTACCTGCAGTCCTAACAATTTGTACAATTCTGTCTTCTAGTGAAAAATTTGTTAAGTTGCATTTTTGTGTTCGTTCTGCCCCTTCGTCTGTACCAACATTTCTTTCATTTTTTCATGACTATTTATGGTACAGTCCTTTGCAAAATAATAATACTGTGTTCGACTTTGTCACTAGTATGCTAATTACTTTTGCCTATGGACAGGCAGGAGCCTCATATTTATTGGATAACATCATTATTTCAGCCATAAAACCCATATACAAGACAATAAAAGCATGCATTTTGTCATTAAGAAAGTTCCCGTTACCGGAAATACAGACGAATTTAAATGTTGTGTTAATATAATAGCACCACGTCATTCTGAGGAGCGTTTTCGCAGTGTACCTTGTGTGTACGCAGTGTACCTTGTGTGTACGCAGTGTACCTGGTACACCAGCCTTTTAAATTGTTTTTGATTATAAACTTATTCTACACATATTATTGTAATTAATAAAAGATAATATTCCAAAGTGCAACGTTGTTAGTAAAGTAATATGGGTCGTGGTGTGCATTGTTCTCCCGAGAAACGTGCCTCAATAAAAACAAATTGCTTTCTCAGGATAAAACTTACAAATTTATTAATTAAATTGTTGAGAGTTCAAATCAAATGAACGAAAATGCCAAAAAATACGCTCAACAGAAAGAAAAAAAGAAGAAAATCGAAACTGACCTCCAGCGATGAAAAACAAATTTTAAGATTAGTCCAACGTAACCCGTTTACTAACGCTAAGAAAATAAAAGAGGAGTTAAATTTACCCGTGGAGACATCAACAAAAAGAAGAATGCTGGTAAAGAAGAATTTACCAGCCAAGAGTCACAGAAAAGTAGCACTAATATCACAAATCAACCTACTTAAACGAAAAAAAAAATTGCGAAAAAACACCTGAATTGGGAACCTTCAAAATGGCGCAATATATTATGGACAGACGAATCCAAAATAGTTTTATTTGGTACTCCCGGGACCAGGACATTTGTTCGTATGCGAAAAAACCAAGAATTTCAACCGGAGTGCACTATCAAGACTGTAAAGCATGGAGGGGCAAAAAAACGTATGGGGATGGTTCTCCTATTATGGTACTGGTCCAATTTTTTGGATAAACCCGTTGGTAACCGCCGCAGTTTATGTTAGCATAATGAGAGAAAATATGCTAACTTACGCAGAGTGGAATATGCCGCTTAGACGAATTCTTCGGCAAGACAATAACCCCAAACTGTACGAGCAGACTGGATGAAGAATTTTTCCAAAGCAATGAAGTTCAAGTTATGGAGTGGCAGCCTCAGTCTCCGAAACCTGAATCCCATTTAAAACCTTTAGGCAGGTGTCAAGAAAGTTGTACCAGGTATACCGGTATGAAGTGTTGCACCAAGATACAAATGTCTCAATAGGGAACATTTGCTGTGAACGAGCGAGAACGAACATCTGTAAAAAATATTTAGTATACATCAAGTCATTGAACAGACAACATCATATTTTTTCATCGTGTTAAAAATGTCGAATTTTGTACCAGAAAGTGATGATTTACGGAAAGCATTAATTGTTTGTTTTCATTTGAAGAAAAGTGCTGCAGAGTCGCCTCAAATGCTTGTCGAGGTATATGGTGATCATGCTCTATGAGAAGCAACATGCAAAAGATGGTTTCAACGGTTCAGAAATAATGATTTCGATGTGAGAAATGAAGAACGTGGAAGACCACCAAAAAAGTTTGAAGACGCCGAGTTGCAAACGATATTAGATGGAGATAATGCTTTGAGTCAAAAGCAAATGGGCACCAATGTTAATTGTTAGGTAGGTAGATTAAGGTGGCTGATGAATACACTTAGTCCCATACAGGACCATTGTGCTGCCACACCATGTGGGAAGAACCTAAAACCAGCTGGAGCCGAGGATAAAGTTTAAAATGTCGGCCGGAGGGGTTTTATTGAGGTCATGTAGGCCGTTGAGGAAATAGCTTCCAAAGTGTTCGTGTCTGAGGCGCGAGAGAGCCGGGCATGTGCATAACAGGTGTAGTAGAGTTTCTGGTTCTTCCTCATCTCTTCAGCTTCTGCAAAAATCGTTTGAGGGAGCCCCTAGCGTGCTAGAATGCTCGCCGATTAGACAGTGCCCGGTTATGGCTCGCATGACCAGGCTTATGTCTGATCTTTTGAGCGATAGTAGTAGTCTGGAGCGTTTGGGTTCAAGAGAGGGCCACACCTCCTTGGAGACGCTACAAAAGTTAGTTTGATTTTATTGAATAGTTTGTTTAGTCTGATGGATCGCGTTCAAGTACAGTTCTGACTTGCATGTAGCGAAAGGGATACCGAGGTGTTCGTGTTTCTGAAGTAGTGGTTGCGTTGTGGCAAGCCTGGCCAATTCGTCTGCTTGGCAGTTACCCGGAATGTCTCTGTGACCTGGCACCCAACACAGGCTAATGTTAAACTGCTCAGTCATCTCATCTAAGGACGTGCGGCAGTTCATGACCGTCTTGGAGTTTGTTGTTAAATGTTAAATGTTGCACAACAAACAATTTTTAACCGTTTAAAAGTTATGGGAAAGATCCAAAAGTGTGAAAAATGGGTGCCACATGAATTGAATGAAAGACAGTTGGAAAACCGAAAAAACACTTGTGAAATTTTGCTTCAAGGACACGGAAGAAAATCGGTTTTGCTTCGGATTGTTACTGGCAATGAAATGGATTTATTTTCAGAATCCTAGAATCCTAAGCGGAAAAAATCATGGGTTAATCTGGGAAAACCATCAACATGCAAAACCAGATCGATTCTGCAAGAAGACAATGCTGTGTGTTTGGTGGGACCAAAAAGGTTTGCTGTACCACGAGCTCCTTAAACCTGGTGAAATCGTTAATACTGATCGCTACCGACAACAAACGATCAATTTGAACCATGCATTGATCGAGAAACGACCAGAATGGGCCAGACGACACGGGAAGGTAATTTTGCTCCATGACAATGCACCTGCACACAAAGCAAAACCGGTTCAGGACACAATCAAAACACTTGGCTGGGAGCAGCTACCCCACCCGCCGTATTCACCAAACTTGGCTCCTTCCGACTACCTTTTGTTTTCATCAATGGGACACGCATTGGCTTAGCAGCAATTTGATTCCTACGAGGAGGTCGAAAATTGGGTGTCTGATTGGTTTGCTTTGAAAGACGAACAATTTTATTGGCGTGGTATTCACAAATTGCCAGAAAGGTGGTCAAAATGTGTAGAAAATAATGGCCAATACTTTGAATACAATGTTTTTATTTTCCCATTAATAATTAGTGTTTTATTTTCAAAAAAAAAAATGCATACCGGTATACCTGGTATATGAAGCAAGACATAAAAATACAAAACATCTTTGGGATGTTGTGCAGGTTGCGCGGAGGGATATGCCGGGTCAGCGATGTCAGGCCTTAATCGACTCCATACCATGACGTTGTGACGCTGTACTTAAAAATGAGAGCTATACGACGAAGTACTGATCCAAAGCAAAAAAAAGAAAACAAAAAACTTTACTATTCCATGAATTTTGCTTCATATTCATGAATTTTTGTTCTTGGTGCTATTATTTTGCACATACCGAAATTCGGTGTTGTTCCGGGTAACGGGTATTTTCTTAGTTCAGAATGCACTTTTTTCTTTTCTTTTTTACAGGTTTTATTACTGATGGAATAAGCACGTTATGCCTTAAATATGTTGTGTTTACATGACGGTAGGAAGAAGTTAGTGACAAAATTGTGACAAGTTTGAACACAGTGCTATTATTTTGCACAGTGCTGTATGCCATTGGGGTACTAGGAGATATAGTAGAAATACTTAACTTCTCATAGGGAATGATGTTGATTGCAAATTAAGATTTTTGAGCGTAGTTCTCGCACAGAGGAGGTGCCTTAAATCGCCGCATTGCCAAATGCGTTATCGAATAAATTCGAAACATTTCGTTGAGTGTGTTGAGAAAATTTTAAAAATCAAACTGCTCAAACTGCTCAAAACAGGTGCTCCTTGCGAACAACTTGATAAGCGTACCCTGAAAAGTTGACCATGTAACCGACGAATGTTTCTGGTTGTCCCAGTTCATCTAATCGCTATTTGTCGACGTTTGTCTCTCTGTCGCTCCTCATTTCACTATCAAATGAATGTGCTTCCTTTAAACTCCATGACCACACTAGTGTTGTGGTTTCCTGCGAACGGTACACACATTCCACACAAATGACAATGCTGTGCTTTCACTCTTCGCAATTTTTCTTTTTTCTCTGTTAACGCAGGATTGCCAACTGTAAAAAAGAACTCACAAAATGACTCACTATAGGATGTTTCAAATTAAAAATAACGGGTTTGTCAAATTATTTCGTGTCCTTGCCCATAACCACGTGCACAATTTAAATTTACCTTTAGTTTCCCTTCCCCGTCCAAAACCCTACAAGTTCAACATCCTGATTCTGTGACGCAGCACAACCCACGGCTGTCACCCACATATCCTCTTCGCACCCACATAGCTCCAATCCCAGGCAAATGGCATGGATCCAAATATAATAACCACAAATCTGACACATGACTAATGGCACATGCGTCCTCAATGTCACACATCTAATCATTTTTCGATGGAATTTCGATGAAAATATCTTAACGTTAATTTTGCGGCTTGAGGGGCGCCATGCTCCGCATGGATATAAATTTCAATAAAATCCTGTCCCAGCATAACTCGCAATCGATCAATAAACTCCCCATTCGCCCAGCAGAAGAAGAAACCACCCGTCGCTCGTTTGTCCTTTTTAAACAAAAAGAACCCATCAGCAGATACACCCTTCCTCCCTCCACCTACACAACATCACGGATACTGACATTCAAATTTCGATAACGTGCCATGAAACGATAACGATAACGATGATGTGACGATAATAAGTCCTCATATGCACTAAATCTTGTTGCTAGTTTTTATTCCCTGCTACCGTTGTTGTTGGTGTATCCTGTGCGATTGGAGGGGATTTTCCATTCCTCGGAGACCAGCTTAGCGGCACGAGGAGCAAACTGAAAGAAAGTGTCATACAAAGGGATTACAACATAATCCATTAAAATGGCACAAACACTGAAATGATGTCTCGTCGGTGTTTGTGTGGCCCGACAGACATACTTCCAAAGCAAAGGGAAACAATGAAACGATAACGGCATATCATGTGACATATTATCACATTTCGTTGTGGGTACTGTAGTGCGGCAGTACACCTCTGCAAGGACCGCCTGTGCGCCCCTACAGAGTCGGTGGTTAAGGCAAATATACCGCATTTGCGATGGATGTGAATGTGGTGCTGTTGACGGCAACAGGTCGAAGGACCTATTAGGGAACAATATCATCAATTGGCGGGGAAGATTGTGCGACATATTTGTGACAGGGTTTACTATTGATTTTGGACTGGAATCGATGCCTCAGCGAATGGAGAGCACATGTGTCGGCTTCTTTGGTCTGCCGGACGGCGGCTGTGTCTGTGGCCGAGTTCCCATTTGGAAGATTAGCACATAAGTGCTTAATTATGCCCAAACGATATGATGTTTGCCAGTGGGAATGCCTTGTGACGGTTCCTCGCTTTGATATCGCAATGTTTCGGAGGGGAATTCAGTGTAATGGGACCTCGATGTGGTCGTTGACTGCTGCTAGTGGAACGCTAATGGGATGGTTGTGAGGACTTTTTCGGAATCGAGATGTATTTACTGAGGCTTTTCTGATCGGTTTCAATCGAAGTAGCTCTAATGTGTGGCCTTTATTTTTCCATTTCGTTGGAGCTGAGGGTGGGTCAGGAAGGTAGAAGGTGCAAGCTGTGCGACGCTTCCCACTATTCTCTTGTGCGTTCTATATTTCCGAAGACTACACATACGGCTTCTCGGAATATAGACCATCCATATTTGGAAATCTGACTTTCTTTAGAAGTTCCATGCCCAGCTTCCGATTCGCAGATTATGGCATTCATTTTAGAGTTGATAGAGGGACATGGCAACTTCGAAGCGTGAACTGTAAGGAGCTACTTCAGACATGACTAAATTCGTTTCCAAAGTCCATTGTTACGTTTGATGGTGACGCTGCTATAGTGAATAAACGTCGTTTGAACTGTCTACCCAAATTAGAACCAAATACTTAAACTACCGCAATGATATGCTTAAGGTTCCAGGTTAGGTTCCTGCACTGAACACTTCGCACTTTCGACGACAACACCTTTTTCGAACTAAGACAACACTCAAGGAGTATACAGTGTCTATGAAAAAGCTTCTCAAACTTCGCTATTCAGAGTCGGCAACAAAAAAAAGTGCTTTTTTCTGATCGAGAGTGAATAGTACCACACGTACTAGGGTTGCCATTTATATTTCATGATTAGAGAACAAAAACAAATATTAATCATCGAAAATAGCTTTATTGTTTTTCAAAATATTCCCCATTAAGAGCTATACACTTTTGCATGACTTTGAACCAATTGTCGAAGCACTTTTGCCACTCTGATTGAGGTATTCCCAACACATGCATTCTGAACGCATCAACCGCTTCTTCAGGTGCCGAAAATCGTTGACCTCTCATTCGATTTTTTAAGTCTTCTTCTTCTTCTTCTTGTGGCGCTACAGTCCGGGGTGGACCTGGGCCTCAACCAACATGCCTCTCCAGCCAGCACGATCTTTCGCCAGCTGTCTCCAGTTGCGCACTCCAAGTTGGTTGAGGTCCTTCTCCACTTGTGTGCGCCACTTCAGTCTAGGCCGTCCTCTGTTGCGTTGTCCCAATGGCTCGGATTCAAAGACTTTTCGGGCCGGAGCAGTGGTGTCCATACGCTCTACATGGCCTAGCCATCTTAAGCGTTGTATCCGTAGACGCTTAACCAGGCGCATGTCGCTGTACAGCCTATAGAGTTCGTCATTAAATCTTCTCCTCCAGATGCCATCAACGCAAACAGGACCAAAAATCGCACGCAAAACTTTTCTCTCAAAAAGACTAAGGGCTTCCTCATCCGCCTTTGCTAACGTCCAAGATTCTGCGCCATATAGTAGGACGGGGATGATCAAGCTGTTATATAAAGCCAGCTTAGTCCTTCGAGAGAGGGCTTTATTACTCAATTGCCTCTTGAGCCCAAAGAAACAGCGGTTGGCAAGAGTGATTCTGCGTTTGATTTCGGTACTGATGTTGTTGTCCCTGTTTACCGCGGAGCCGAGGTAGACGAAGTCCTTAACTACCTCGAAGTTTCTGCTGCCTAGTGTGACGCTCCGTCCGAGACGTCGATGTTGTGTGTCCTTCCTTGATGACAGCATGTACTTCGTTTTGCCCTCATTTACCGCAAGACCCATTTTGGCCGCTTCCGCTTCAATGCCAGCAAATGCCTCATTGACGGCTCGCTGTGTTCGTCCAATCACGTCAATGTCATCAGCGTAAGCTAACAATTGAACTGACTTCTGGAAGATCGTGCCTCTGGTGTTGACTTGTGAGTTACGCACGATCTTCTCGAGGATGATGTTAAAGAAGTCACATGACAGTGCGTCGCCTTGTCTAAAACCTTTTTTGACATTGAAGGTCTCGGTGAGTTCGGTACCGACCTTGACGGAGCAGCGAGAGTTCTCCATCGTCATCCTACACAATCTGACGAGTTTGGTAGGAATGCCAAAACTAGACATGGCACTGTATAGCTCGTCTCTATGCACACTGTCATATGCAGCCTTGAAATCGACGAATAGGTGGTGGGTGTCAATTTGCATTTCTTGGGTCTTTTCCAGGATCTGCCGTAATGTGAAGATCTGGTCTATTGTGGACTTCCCTGGTCTGAAACCACACTGATAGGGACCTATCAGGTCATGGACAAATGGTTTCAGACGCTCACACAATACGGCAGAGAGGATCTTGTATGCGATGTTCAGGAGACTAATCCCTCTGTAGTTGGCGCAGTCAAAGGGGTCTCCTTTTTTGTGGACCGGGCAAACGACGCTGAGATTCCACTCATCGGGCATGCTTTCCTCCGACCATATCTTACAGATGAGCTGGTGCATGCGCCCAACCAGGTCATCTCCAGCTGCTTTAAATAGTTCTGCGGACAGTCCGTCCGCTCCAGCAGCTTTGTTCGACTTTAGCTTGGATATTGCTATCTTCACCTCGTCTAAGTCGGGGGGACGGAATGCTTGTCTATCATCGTCCAGATTGAGTGGAACATTCTGCCTAACAGCGGGATTTGGGTCGTCATCGCCGTTTAGGAGTCTGCAGAAATGATCCTTCCAGATTCTCAGCACAGACTGCGACTCTACTACTAGTTGTCCATTTTGGTCCCGACAGGCCTTGGTCCGAACCTTGTATCCTCCGGATAGCTGTTTTACCTTTCGGTAAAACTTTCGGACTTCATTCCTGCCAAAGCACCTTTCCATTTCCTCGACCGCGCGCTTCTCATACTCCTTCTTTTTCCTTCTGAGAAGCCGGTGCTCTTCCCTTCTTCTCTGTTCGTAGAGTTCACGAACAGCTCGCGTTGTTCGATGCAGCGTCGCCTTATAGGCGTCTTGTTTAGCTGCGTGCGCTTGCCTGCACTCGTCGTCAAACCATGGGTTCCTTCTGGGTGGTGACGTGAAACCCAGCACATCAGTGGCAGCTTCTTTGATGGCTTCTTGACAACGTTTCCATTCTTCTTCTATGCTTAGTGCAGGAAGCGTCGAACTCTGGGCGAGTTTCCGGGAGACTCGGTCGGCAAAGTTCCCAGCAATCAGCTGCGATTGTAGCTTTTCGACGTCAAACCGTTTTGGCCTTTCTCGACTCCGTTGCTCTCTCGATATCCGGGTTCTTACCTTGGCTACAACAAGGTGATGATCCGAGTCAATGTTTGCACCTCGGAAGGTTCGGACATCGAGAATACTGGAGGAGTGTCTGACGTCGATCGCAACGTGATCAATCTGATTGACGGTTGATTGATCAGGAGATCGCCAGGTTCCTTTGTGAATGTTCAGGTGTGGGAACCGCGTGCTAGCCACAGAGAGGTTTCGCCCCGAGGCGAAGTCCAACAGCCTGAGTCCGTTTCCGGATGTGTTGTCGTGCAGGCTGTGTTTACCGATGACTCCAGCAAAGATGTCCTCCTTTCCCAGCTGAGCGTTGAAATCTCCTAGAACGATCTTGGTGTCATAGCTGGGGCATCGATCGTATGTTCTTTCTAGGAGATCATAGAAGTCATCCTTGATGTTGTCATCCTTCTCCTCTGTCGGGGCGTGAGCGCATATTAGGCTGATGTTCCCGAATTTAGCCTTGATGCGGATTGTCATGAGGCGCTCGCTGACTGGGTCGTAGCTCAAGACTTTTTGCCTAAGTCTGCCTCGAACGACAAATCCGCATCCGAATAAGCGCTGCCTTCTCTCTCTATAGCAATTGCTGTAGTAGATATCGCAGTTCTTCATCGCTTTTATGCCAGGCCCATCCCATCGCACTTCCTGGATGGCGGTTATGTCAGCTTTGTAGCTGTCAAGGGCCTCCGCAAGTTGTTCGGCTGCACGTGGCCTATTAAGGGACCTCACATTCCACGTGCAAAACCGAAAGTCGTTGTCCTTTAAACGTTTGCTGGGGTCGTCAACAGTTAATCCGTCCTTATCCGAGGCATATCGGTTTTTCTGAACTATTTTTCTTTTTTACGTGGTAAGGAAGTTACCCTCACGCACAACCCACAGACTGGTAGGCCAGGCCCATTTTTTAAATCCTCGGGCAGAGGGGGTCGCTGCATACATTAGTTCACCATACAACGGCTGTTGTGATGGCTATCCAGGGGGCGCCACTTGGAGGCTGTATGTCAACTTGACCTGTGTACTAACGAGGATTGCCTTGGCAGCTCGCCATGTTGAGCGCAATCAACGACGTTACCTCGCGTGCATAGGCCCATGCCCACCACGATTTTTTAAGTACGGGAATAAAAAGAAGCCATTCGGTGCCAAGTCAGGACTATACGGCGGGGAACTCATCAGATCGATGGTTTGGGTGCTCAAAAATGCAGTTGTTCGAGCCGATGTGTGAGAGCTCGCATTGTCGTGGTGAAGAGTGATCCGTCTTCGGCGGTTGGTTTTCCTGATATTTTTAAAGACAACTGGCAAACAAATGGTTGTGTACCACTCAGAATTGAATGTTCTACGTTGTTCTAGTGGTACGGTTGCGACATGTCCAGTGTTTCCGAAAAACACAGGCGACCATTTGCTTGGAAGTGCTTCGTGCGCGAGCAACTTTTGTTGGATTTGGCTCAATTTGAAACATCCATACTTTGTTATAGGTCTGAAGTTTAATCAGCGGAAGCGGTTGTTATAGCATTCAGTGTTGGCTTGGAGATTTTTCAACTTTGTAGGATGCATAAAAGAAACGAATGACTCCACCGAAATGATTCCCCGACTTGAATTTGGCGGTAACGAGGTGTCTTATCGACTGGTCTTCAATAAATCGATTGCAACTTGTGCTGTGTGGCCTGTCATATCCAAGTCCATATTAATCGGTAATCATGGCGCAACAAAACCACTGTGCATCGGCACCTCTTTTCCTCCTCTTCCTCTATTCCTTCGGACCGTACTGAGACTTAATTTCGTTCACTTAGGGGCACCAAACAATTCCTTTAGCGCTCGCAGATTATGGAAAAAAAATCCGCTGACCATTCATAGCAATATGACCATCGTTGTCTTCGACGTAAAAATACGGCCCAATAACACCACGGACATTAAAACCGCACCAATCGGCTATTTTTTGGAGGAAGTGGTGACTTATGAAGCACTTGTGGATTTTCGGACGACGTACCCAATGAGTCAAAAATGATCTTTGTCACTGAAAATGAGTTTGCAAAGAAAATGATCTAACTGGCGCTTCTCATCCTACTCAATATGCCATCCTAGAACCCAGTCGGGTGATATACGTTCCTTCCTTTCGTGCATATTCTCCAGAATACACTCGGATGATCATCGTCGCATCGGCTTCAATTCCTGAGACAACTTAACCGTGCTAGAGAGTAAACCAAGATTCCCGTGCAGAATACCTCATGATGCTGTCCCATCGACGCCCAATTCATGAAAACATCGTGGAATTGACTGATTTCGATCGTTTACTGGGCACGCCTAAACGGCAGAAATATTTTCGACACTTCAATCAATCCTTTGTGTCACTGACGCTGCAGCATCTTACAAAGAATGTGTGGACTCAAATTTTTGAACTAAACTTGTCTTTGCTTATCAACTAGGGCGATAATTAAGACCGAAATTTTTGTTAAAATCAACAATCTTGCGGTCACCGTTTCCGAATTTTCAAAATTTCCAGATGTTGCTCGTTAAAAAAAAATTGAGTTAACTGAATAAATTGCCAATGACAATTTCATTACTGAAACAGTGTGTTCACAAATTAAATTCGAAGTTGTCGGGTCCTTATAAGAAAGTCCTTCATAAATATTTCCACATAATTGTGAGTGAAATAAATTTTCCTGACCACAACGATATTCGAAAATGTTTTTATATTTTAGTTTGGTTTGTTGTCAAAAAACGTCAAAATAATCATCGTCATCGGCCTTCAATTCCGCCTGCATTTCGGTTTAATAACGCTTCAAAATGGTTTCACGAAACTATTGCATGAGTTAAGCGTGAATTGAAAGTTCACAAGACACGAAACCAAGTGAAATAATACCTTGTCAGCATTATGCCGAATTAAACACACAAGAACCGATAAGTTATGAAGCTTGTCAAGATTAAAATTTTCTAAGGTTCTCAGGTAACAAACAACTAGTGACGGGTAGAGTTCGACGCTCACACGCCAAAGGTCCCGTGTTCGATTCTCGGAATGCACACCTCTCATGTTCCACGGCAGCTCCTATTTCGGTATGCTGACAACACTTAAAGAGTATTAAATGTCTATGAAAGAGCTTCTCAAAACTTCGCCGTTCGATGGCAGTAATAAACTGTAGGTCGATTTTATACGTAAGAAAATAGTACCGCGGACAACACGAGTTGTTGATGAGGAAGTTAGGCCCTGTTCCCCTTATGGACAGTCGTGCAATCCAGTAAATGCATATACCAGGTATACAGGTATGAAATGAGCTTTTTTTTTTAAATAAAACACTAATTATTAATTGGAAAGTAAAAACAGGGATATTCCAACGCGCAACCTGCACAACATCTCAAAGATGTTTTGTATTTTTATGTTTTGCTTCATATACCAGGTATACCGGTATACATTTTTTTTTGAAAATAAAACACTAATTATTAATGGGAATGTAAAAACATTTTATTCAAAGCATTAGCCATTTTTTTCTACACACTTTGACCACCTTTCTGGCAATTTGTGAATACCACGCCAATAAAATTGTTCGTCTTTTAAAGCAAACCAATCAGACACCCAATTTTCGACCTCGGAAGGAGCCAAGTCTGGTGAATACTGCAGGTGGGGTAGCTGCTCCCAGCCAAGTGTCTTGATTGTATCCTGAACAAGTTTTGCTTTGTGTGTAGGTGCATTATGATGGAGCATAATTAACTTGCCGTGTCTTCTGGCCCATTCTGGTCGATTCTCGATCAATGCATGGTTCAAATTGATCATTTGTTGTCGGTAGCGATCAGTCATAACGGTTCAACCAGGTTTTAGGAGCTCATAGTACAGCACACCTTGCTGTTCCCACCAAACACACAGCATTCTCTTCTTGCCGAATTGATCTGGTTTTGCAGTCCATGTTGATGGTTGTCCCAGATTAACACATGATTTTTTCCGTTTAATAATAATAATTGTTGGCGCTACATTCCAAAAGGGGACTAGGGCCTAGCTTGCTCATCAACTACTCATGTTGTGTGCGCTACTGTTCTCTCACGAGTAGAAGGGCACTACAGTTGTTTGCTGACTTGGAACGGCGAAATTTGAGGAGCTTTCTTAGAAAGTTATTACTCTTTGATTGTTGTCAGCAGCTCGAAAGAGGTGGAGTCGTGAAAGAGGTGGTGTCGTGAAAAATTCGAAAAAATGTTGTTAAGCTGAGAGTCGAACCTAGACCCTTCGGCGTGTCAGCGTCGCACTCTACCCACTACGGCACGGTGACCACGTTTCCGTTTGGGATTCTTAAAATAAATTCATTTTTCATCGCCAGTAGCAATCCGATGCAAAACCGATTTTCTTTCGTGTCTTTGAAGCTAAATTTCACAAGTGTTTTTTCGGTTTTCCATCTGTCAATTCAATTCATGTAGCACCCATTTTCCACACTTTTGGACCTTCCCCATAGCTTTTAAATGGTCAGAAATTGTTTGTTGTGCAACATTTAACATTGCTGCCAGTTGCTTTTGACTCAAAGAGTCATCTCCATCCAATGTCGTTTGCAATTCGGCGTCTTAAAACTCTTTTGGTGGTCTTCCACGTTCTTCATTTCTCACATCAAAATCATTATTTCTGAACCGTTGAAACCATATTTTGCATCTTGCTTCTGATAGAGCATGATCACCATATACCTCGACAAGCATTCGATGCGGCTCTGCAGCACTTTTCTTCAAATGAAAACAAAAAAATAAATGCTTTCCGCAAATCATCACTTTCTGGTACAAAATTCGACATTTTTAACACAATGAAAAATATGATGTTGTTTATTCAATAACTTGATGTATACTAAATATTTTTCACAGATGTCATCTTGACGCTCACTTCTTACCGGTATGAGGTCAGACAAAGATCTTTTTTACTGATTTTTACTGAACTTTACTGATCTTTACTTTCTCTATTTCCGAAAAGTGAGAGCTTATAACGTTAACTAATTCTATGATTTTTAAATCCTTCTTTTGAGTTTGATTTATTTTTTTTTCTGTGCACTTTTCTTTTCGTTCTTAAATTTTTGGTATTGCTAGATAAATGAAATTACTGACCCCTTCCGTACTCCCAGAGAGGAAATATGAGTAATCGTCATATTTGGGTAGCATTTTTAACTTGATAAACGTGTTTTCATATTTTGCTTGACTCGCTAGTCCTTGTTTTCGACCCAATCTTATGCCTTCCGCAACATTTCCAGAGTGTTGGCAACTGAAAGTTTGTTCCAATCGACTTGTTAAATAATTCAAACGTTCCGAAAAACTGGAAAAGCACTCGTTTAGTGTATTCTAAAGCGCCAGGAACTGAAAACTTGATGATAATTTCAATGTGAAATTCGGCACGGATTTCGTTACTTTCGAGATCGAATTCAAAATTTCAAAATTCAATCCAATCGGCCGCATCAAAATAATCAAATTTCAATTTCCGGCTATTTTCTCAATTCAACTGTAGCCTTTAAATGAGTTTGTGCAGTATGCACACTTTCTCATAAATAATTATAGTCCCTCTGATATCGATAACGATCTCTCATCTGTAAATGTGGGAGCACATTTGCATACGCCCCAAGTATCAAATCCATTTCATTAATCCGTCTGTATCCTTCTCATCTGTGCCCTAAATAAACAAACGCCAAAGCATATATGTGCGATTATAGATAACATCTTTTTTCTCGTTCCAGGTACGTCAACTGCGACTTCAGAAGAAACCAAAGGCCTGTGAGGATTCCTGGAATCCCATGCAAACAAATTCCTTTCAAGTTCTCCACATACTTTGCTCACACAGGTTTGAGAATTATGAAAAAGTACAATTCCTAAGAAACCTTTGCCTAAAGGGGATTTATTTCGAACTATTTTCCAGATGGGAGTTTCTGGCAAAATATCGATTCCCCCATTTGAAATGCACTCTGTCTGTGTTGGGTTATTATTTTGAATGTAAGGATAAATACTGTTTGAAATTAAATCATATTCATAGGACGTGATAAAGGAAGGATCTAACCAACATCAACAACACATTCGTAGCCATTTCTATTCCGTTTCGGGCAAAATTCGTGCTCAATTTAAGTATACGTTCTAGATGAGGCAAGGTTTAAGATATTATTTTTCTTAGAGATCTGAAGTTTTTCCATCCTCGAAGCTTAACATTATTCAGACTTTGTTTCCAATTTTGTGTGGGGTAAACCTTTATAAGAATTTAAGCAGCATAAGTGAAATTCATTGAATACCTCTCAAGATGGAGAACATTTGACTAGAAGACTGTATCGAACAATTACCCGGGAAACCGAAATGTTTGCGTCAAAAGCAGCATTTCAAATTACAGATAGTGTGTCGAGAATCGCACATCCAGGAAGCGCACGATCACTTCAATTACTGCATTCAATAGCAACACATCATTTTTTTAAGTTCATCGTCTTTGAAACAAATACAATTATTTTCTTTTGCCCAATCCGTTTGACAGATTCTTTTTTTCAAATTCATTGGCCAACACTGCATGATGCCATTGGACAAGGTCTGTTCAAAAAATATTTATTTTTTCGTGAATTTATATTTTGTCCCTGTCAAAGAAGTCCTCCTCAGTCATTGTAAACTTGTGCTAACGTTTTCTTGAAGTAGTTCTGTTCTGTTTGGTATACCCTTGACCTCTCGACTCGACTCGGTTTCAAGCTCTGCAATCGTCTCTTCAGTTTTTGAAACAGGAAAAAGTCACAGGGGCCAAATTTGGTGAACACGATGGCTAAGGCAAAATTACGGCTCGCATTTTGTGTTTTATCTGGAGATGCCTTACAATATTGTCGGATAATGAAGAAACCTCACAGTGGCGTAATCCGCATTAGTATCTATTCATATTCAAACAGCAAAACGCATCAACACCTTCTTGAATGTTTGTATAATATAATAAAAATAATCGTATGGCGCGACAGTCCACAGGGGACCAGGGCCTAGCTTGCTCATCAACTACTCGTGTTGTGCGCGCTACTGTTCTCTCACGAGTAGAAGGGACCTACAGTTTGTTGCCGACTCCGAATGGCGAAATTTGAGAAGCTTTCTTAGACAGTTATTACTCTTTGAGTGTTGTCAGCAGCTCGAAAGATGTGGTGACGTGGAAAATTCGAGGTGTTCAGCCGGGAATTGAACCTGGATCTTCGGCGTGTGAGCGTCGCACTCTACCCACTACGCCACGGCAGCCACACGAAATACTTAAGATTTTGGAAGATAGTGCCACTGGTTTTGACTTTTGAGTCACGCACGAACTTCTCAAGAACGTTGATAAAGAAGTCAGATGACAGTGCGTCGCCTTGTCTTAAGCCTTTTTTGATACTGAAGGTTTCGGTGAGTTCGTTACCAACCTTGGCGGAGCAGCGAGATTTCTCCATCGTCATCCTACGCAATCAGACGAGTTTGGTAGGGATGCCAAAACGAGATAATAATAATAATTGTTGGCGCTACAGTCCAAAGGGGGACCAGGGCCTAGCTTGCTCATCAACTACTCGTGTTGTGCGCGCTACTGTTCTCTCACGAGTAGAAGGGACCTACAGTTTTTTGCCGACTCCGAACGGCGAAATTTGAGAAGCTTTCTTAGACAGTTGTTACTCTTTGAGTGTTGTCAGCAGCTCGAAAGAGGTGGTGCCGTGAAATATTAGAAAAATTGGTGTTGAGCTGGGAGTCGAACCTAGACCCTTCGGCGTGTGAGCGTCGCACTCTACCCACTACGCCACGGCGACCAAAACGAGATATGGAACTGTATTTCGTCTGTATGCGTACTGTCATATGCGGCTTAAAATAGACGAATAGGTAGTGAGTGTCGATTTGTTCTTCTTGAGTCTTTTCCAGGACGTAGAGTGAAGATCTTTTCTAGTGTGGACTTCCCTGGTCCAGGTTTTGGGCAAACGGTTTATCACGCTCGTACAAAAGAGGTTCTTGTAGGCGATGTTTATGTTGCTGATGACTCGATAGTTGGCGTCGTCAAAGGGTTCTGCTTTCTCATGAATTATACAAACGCTGAAACTCCTTCGAATTGGTCCAACAGACGAGCTTTGACATGCGCCCAACCAGATCATCTCCAGCGTGAATAGTTCTGCGGACAGTCCATCCACTCCAGCAGCTTGGACTTCAGCTTCGATATTTCTATCTTGACTTCGTCTTGGTGGGGGGGACGAAAATGTGGTCTTGATTGGGACATTCTTGCGTCTTCTTGCCAAGCTTATAACGTCGGTGCAGAACCTTAGCAAAAATCTCTTGATGAATAATATTTTCTCAAATTGAAAGATACTCTCATTTGGTCTTAAGTCTCTCACTGAACAACGCCTTTGAAACTCTCTCCATCAAATTTGCAATAAACACAGTAGGAAATCTGCCACTTCAGCTCTAATCGTTTCAACAACTCTGACAAACTCTTAGCAGATGATCGGTACTGTCTCAACCGCCTTTTCACGGTTAACCAGGAATATTCAATTCGATTGAGAGCGGGTAGACTAGTGTGTCATCAGAAAATGTTGCTCTGTATGTCATATTGTTACTTTTTCGCGAGTGTGTGTTTCTGGAATCACACTCGTGTTATGTGGCTTCACTATACTTAAAGTACAAATCCAAAAAATGACTCTCTAGAAATACACAAAAACTATTACAAAAATGAAATATTTGAAAAGAAACATATCTGAACAAATTGAATACTAAATACTTAATAATATTAATACTTGTTGGCGCGAAAGTTCACAGTGGAACCAAGGCCTAACTTGCTCATCAACTACTCGTGTTGTGCGCGCTACTGTTCTCTCGCAAGTAGAAGAGACCTACAGTTTGTTGCCGACTCCAAACGGCGAAGTTTGAGAAGCCTTTTTAGACAGTTCTTAGTCCTTGTCAGCAGTTCGAAAGAGGTGGTGCCGTGAAAAATTCAATGTGTTCAGCCGGGAATCGAAACCAGAATTTCTGCTTGTGAGTGTCGAATCTTACCCTTTACTCCACGGCGGCCACTATTGTGTAATATAAGAGACAGAAATAGAACTTTCGATGAAGGTACCAAAGCAGCGTCGCATACTTTCTGGTTAGTTTCGCCTGTTTTTGTGGTTGATTTAGTAGATGTGCCCAAAGCTGCCTGTTGACCTTCCCTTTTTGTAATTTGTGTCTCTTAGCTGCTGTTTACCGACAAAGTCAGTCAATTAATAGATTGACATTCGTCGACATTTAAGGGGTAATCGAAGCTGTCTGGTTGTGGAACAATTGGTTAGAGCTCCTTTGCATACTTACTTGATGCTCTCTCTCTTCCAAGTGGTCAATCATCTTGTGTTCATCAGCGTAGACTCGCGTTTTGACATATCCATACAAAAAAAAGTCGAGTAGGGTAGAAGTGTATGACTCTAGGCCAGCTGAAGGGTCTGTAAAGCGAAAGTATGAGGTTAGCAAACGTTTCCTTCATGACACGTTGCGTCGTCTTCTTCAAACCACTCCAGCAAATCATGGTTGTTCATTTGATGAACAAAAACGGCAGAAATCAAAGCGCTTTAGGAGTCACCATCGTCTGTAATACTCTGACCAGCTTTGTTTAAAAAAAAAATGAACGGGCCAATTTTAAAACAACCCACCATTAGTCAGCAGCAGTCGGTTTTTATGGATCTTATGGTGTTTTAAAATGTTCTTAAGGTTCATCGTTACTTCAAGTACGGCAATTTTATTTATTAGAGTATCCATTTGTTGCTCAACACAATTAAATAATCAAAAGTGGGATCACTGGCAATCTTGTTTTGGGCCTAATCACCGAAATTACGTCTTTTTAAGTAGCCCTGTGGCGTTAATACTTGCAATGTTAAATCAAACGAAACATAAACCACTTGACACCGAACAAAATGGCCGCAATTTAAAATACTCGTAGTGTTGCCAATTTAAAGTTGTTTACTGGTAAAAGCAACCTTTTCTTGATAATAATAATAATTGGATGGCGCGACTGTTCACAGGGTACCAGCGCCAAGCTTGTTGCAAGGCTATCTTATGCGGACTACTGTTCTCTCACGAATAGAAGGGATCTACGCGTTTTTACCGGAGCGGCAAAGTTTGAACAGCTTTTTCTTGGGCAGTTATTACTTGAGTGTTGTCAGAAGCTGTAAAGAGGTGATGCCGTGAAAAATTCGAGGTGTTCAGTCGGGAATCGAATCAGCGTGTGAGAGTCGTACTCTACCATTTACGTCACTGCTGTCAATTCTAGATTCAAATACCTTGTCCTTTCGAAAATTCTTAATTTTACTTAGCCTTCAAATGAGTATATTGAGTAGGTGTCCGTTTTCTTCAACATTGTCTACTGTCCTCTCGATGTTCTCGACCCAGCGATGCTCCATATTTTTACGACCGCTTAAAAAAATGTTTTCTTGAGGTAGAAACAGTAACCTCCCGATATAATTCCTTACTTTTTCTTATAGTTCTTATAGTCACACGGACCTGAATCTAAGAAATACAGTGAATGGAGCGTAATCAGCTCCTAACCATGTCCGTCCAATGTGGCCTTGATGACAAAGGATGCGTGAGCCGGTGGATTGCCTTGATGGAAGAGCACTTTTTCTTTGTCAAATGTGACCTTCAGTTCAGCTCTTCGGAGATGTTTTGGCCAAATAATACTGTTCCTGTGATACTCATCTACGGGTAGTTATAGCTCACTTCGTGTGAGTCCTCGAAATGTAAGTCCAAAACGTTTCGGCTGAACTGAACATTCCTCGCCTTCTTCAAAGCATGCTCCCCGGATATGTGAAATGTCACACGCGTCGTCCACTTCCTTTTGCAAACTCGCCCATCCGGTTAAAAACCTAACCTTTCGCACTCTCAAAGTGAAAAGTTGAAAATCATATTTCATACAAAAAGTTCACGCTGCCAATATTTTACTGCCGTTTATTTGAAGGTCAGAAAGTGACATTTACATGCGCCAAAGTCAATTTATATCAACCGATGACAGCACTTTGTAACCCTTTGACGAACGGAAGTCACTGACTCCCTCCACACACAACCGCTCAAAGGACCATTTCCGCCTACTGATCAAAGGCACATGTCGATTATTTTTTTTTTTCGAACTGTACGGATATGATTCATACTCCTGTTCAAGCATGGGCCTTTAACATAACCAAAGCCACCACTACCTCCACGTCTTCGCGAGTATTTACCTCCAACCCACCACAAATGCCATTTAAAATGTAAATAGTTGCCGGAAAAGAGCTCCTCGTGGGGGGAGCTGTTCCCTGCTGGATAAGGGTTCTTGACATTAACCGACAGACAAACAAAACTGAAACGGTGAGCAAAACTTTGGACGAATATCGTAAACAGAATGTCAGAGGAGCAGCACTCACCGAAGCGTATTGTATATCCTTTGGGATGCGGTCCCTTAAAAAGGGAGCAAACTCGCGCAATAGGAACGCCAACGACGACAAGTTTACCGAATTTAATTTCGATTTTTATTTTTGCCTGAATCGTGAATGGGGAACGGTTCGTCCTTAGACCTCATTGATCAAAGGATAATTAAATTATATAATCTAAACGACATTTGCCTTCAATCATGGGACTATGAAGAAAATAAATATATTTGCTGTTCCCCGAGCAGATCCCTTGCCCGCTAACCAGTCAATTGGACGATTATTTTATTATGCCAACAAGGCATCCTTTTTCAGTTTCAACAGCGATTCGTTGGAAGACGCAACATCAGATAGACACGCCATCAGTAGAATCTTTTCATATCTCAAGTGAAGGGTGGAGCATCCCCCTTTGTAACTTTTCTCTCTTAACAGCCGCTCACCGACAGAGGCAGTCAATAAATAGAGGACACTCGCCGATATTTAAGTGGTAATCGATAAATGGAACAGATCCGAGTGGGTGTGGATTAACTGCGGAAACAGTTTGTGTGCGTGGTGTGACACATTCATAACCACTTTCACGGTGGGGTTGATAGTTGTTGCTTCGAATGGGGGTGTAGGGATATTTTCTTTCTATTTGAATTTTATGAGAATATTGACACCTTTTTCGCAGAGGAAAGTGAAGTGGGTGCAGCGAAAATCGACGCTGGCAAAATCATGTGTCTGATGGGCTCATAAGCGTCGGGGGCTGAACACAGAAGGATAAGGTTTCGAAAAATAATGGAAAAGGACGTGAAGTAGCAAGAGAGAGAAGGACTATCCCAATTATTCGCGTTATTCGCTATTTCGATGGCTTCATGGGACATTTGACTAAAAATTGAGGTTTCGGGAAAGGCCTGCTGTATAAAACCTTCAGTTCTGCTCTATGGTGCAAAATGGTGTTTTGTTTTGTGTCCAGGGGCCTTGATATTTTCGATTCAACTATGAACCTTTAAGACTTTTAAATGCCGTGTTGCTAGACGAGCGACTGAGTATACAGCTTCTATGCGATATGTCATATAAAACGGAGGAATTGCAAATAGGTCTGCGTCTAGTTATTATTGGGACGACACAGCAGTGGTCGTTCGCATTTACAGTGACATTCAATAGTGGAGAAGGATCTCAAACAACTTGATGTGCAAAATCGAATTCGACTGTCAAGATACCATGCCAGCTAGAAAGGCTTGTTGGCAAGAGCCCAGGTGCACCTGAATGTATTGTGTCAGTGTAAGGAGATGAAAGTCAAGTTCAATGGCAAGACATCTATTTATTGAAACAAAAAATATACGAAGGATGAACAAAACTTATATCAACACTTTTCACTTCTACTACGCTAATGAAGCCATTGACAGCAAACTTCGCCCTCGAGTGGCGATGTGGTCTGTCTTTCCATTCGAAAGATAAATCTTATTAAGAACTAAGCTGTGTTGTCACAAAATTCATATTCTCTGCATTTCTGAAATGCATACTCAGTTCAGTCGCCAGTTCAGTTGTCAGTTTAGTCGTCAGTTCAGTCGTCAGTTCAGTCGGAAGTTCAGTCGTCAGTTCAGCCGTCAGTTCAGTCGTCAGTTCAGTCGTCAGTTCAGTCGTCAGTTCTGAAGCCGTCAGTTCAGTCGTCAGTTCAGCCGTCAGTTCGGTCGTCAGTTCAGTCGTCAGTTCAACCGTCAGTTCAGTCGTCAGTTCAGTCGTCAGTTCAGTCGTCAGTTCAGTCGTTAGTTCAGTCGTCAGTTCAACCGTCAGTTCAGTCGTCAGTTCAGTCGTCAGTTCAGCCGTCAGTTCAGTCGTCAGTTCTGAAACCGTCAGTTCAGTCGTCAGTTCAGCCGTCAGTTCGGTCGTCAGTTCAGCCGTCAGTTCAGTTGTCAGTTCAGTCGTCAGTTCAGTCGTCAGTTCAGTCGTCAGTTCAGCCGTCAGTTCAGTCGTCAGTTCAGCCGTCAGTTCAGTCGTCAGTTCTGAAACCGTCAGTTCAGTCGTCAGTTCAGCCGTCAGTTCAGTTGTCAGTTCAGTCGTCAGTTCAGTCGTCAGTTCAGTCGTCAGTTCAGCCGTCAGTTCAGTCGTCAGTTCAGTCGTCAGTTCAGCCGTCAGTTCGGTCGTCAGTTCAGCCGTCAGTTCAGTTGTCAGTTCAGTCGTCAGTTCAGTCGTCAGTTCAGTCGTCAGTTCAGCCGTCAGTTCAGTCGTCAGTTCAGCCGTCAGTTCAGTCGTCAGTTCAGCCGTCGGTTCAGCCGTCAGTTCAGTCGTCAGTTCAGTTGTCAGTTCAGTCGTCAGTTCAGTCGCCGGTTCAGTCGACAGTTCAGTCGTCAGTTTAGTCGCCAGTTCAGTCGTCAGTTCAGTCAGTTCAGTGGTGAAGTGTCTGTTGTCTTTTCTGTCTATAATAATAACAATTGGATGGCGTGCGAGTCCACAGTGGGACCAGGGCCTATCTTGCTCATCAACTACTCGTATTGTGCGTGTTACTGTTCTTTTCCGAGTAGAAGGAAACTACAGTTTCTTACCGACTCCGTACGGTGAAGTTTGAGAAGCTTTTTCTTAGACAGTTATTAGTGTTGTGGTGGTGCCGTGAAGAATTCGATGTGTTCAGCCGGGAATCGAACCCGGACCTTCGGCATATGAGTGTCGCACTGAACCCACTACTCCACGGCGTTCACGTTTCCTGTTTATAGGTTGCAGAAATGTCTTAGATTTGATGATGACGTTTGAGAGCATACACTTGGTCAGCCTGCATCCTGGACAGTCATGATATATCTGGTTGTCAAGAGACCCAACTGTGGATGGAAGCTCAGAAAAAGGACGCAGGTGGGTTCGGGCCACATGAGGGCCTCTTTTGAATCTCGTCAAGCTAGCTCATTAATCAGGCAACCATATTTCCCATGATCCTGTGCTGTCACGAGAGTCGGATATTAATAAGTCTGCCGCTCAAATATTCGGAAGACATGCATTCCTAATCTATCTTGAAGTGGAAAGGGGAGTGAGTAAATACTTCACCCCTTCCACCTGTTCTTTGCAATTCAGTTTGTGGCCCTTAGGGTCGCAAAAGTTTGCGCTTTGAAGACCGACGCAAAGTGACCGAAAGAGGTGTAAAGTCTTATGTTGTCAATTTCTAGAAATGCATCGTCTTGAGGCCGTCTATGCAAAATTTAAGTAAATTCTCTCCCTTGTTTTATTTTCTTGCCACAGCCAGAATCGGATACAGGGAAAGTTCACTTTGTATAAGCGGCCCAGCTGGGTCACAAGTGCCCTCGTATCAGACCGTATATCACATTAGTGGCACTGGAGATGTGGTGCGCGAGGCCATCAAAGCTCTAGAGTGAGTCATCAGTCAGTTACAACCGTCGAAAAAGGATGCATATGACAAGTGTCTTGACCTTTCGTCAATCGATTGTCTTTTGGTCCACTCAGTGCATCCTGACGTGACTGTCTCTAGCTTCGGTTCTTAGTAGGCCGACAAACCGATGAATTCGTCTCTTACCAAGAAACGAATGGGATGTGTTCAACAACAGAAAATTTTTTGAACATAAAAATTAATCCAAATAAAACACTATGCCCACTATATTAATTTCCCAGCTCATTGTAATTGGTAAATAGAGAAGAGCCTTCAGCACAATCAGTTTGTTAATTTCTGCCAAAATGTCTGTAGCAAGGGCGTTGAATCGGGAATGCACCACTAAATATACCGAGAAACTGTATTTTTACGAAAACATCCACCTAAGCACAGCTGATGTAAACAATAATAACAAACTGAGCCTGAATTATGCAACCCCAACATCGGTTTTACAATTGTAATAACATCCATTCCGCCATACTTCGGGTGACACTCTCCTCACAGACAACTACATGTCCCGTTTCACGTGACCAACTGTTTAGCTCATTCCCACCGAAGGGCCTACTTATCCACGAAAAGGTCCCACTAAGCATTGTTGTTGATTAAAAAATTTATTATGCTAATGAACCGTGTAAATGTTTTCATAATTTATGCCCAGGACGCGTGTATGAACACACATATTAAAATAAACACTTGGCGGAATATTCAAGTTGCGCCTCCCCAGTCATCAGTTTTCTCCCACAAATTCCAAAAACAATAACAGACGTCGAAAAAAGTTTGCGCCAACTACAAAAACATTACAGCGGCACAATCGAATATTGTGTATCCTCGGATCAATACTGGGAAGGCTCGACGGACGGATGGGGACTTTTACCTTCAAATGCTGACCATTTGAATTGAGCGGCTAGAACATTGAACTTGGCAAAAGGAAGAGGGACTGCCTCCAGCAAAAAAAAAATTGCACCTCTCCGGCAACTTTACTTTACAACACCGGCTTGTCGGCAAATTTCCATTCCACGGTCGAATTACCATTGAATTTCGGTTTTATAACCTAGACTCGTGAGACTGGCGGAGGCCAGTTGGCTGGCTGGTCCACCATTGAACGGCAATCTCACGTCTCCTTGAGTTCAAATTCATTTTTAAGGGATAATTAAGACGAAAAATTCACTTCCGCCGGGGAACAAATTAAAACAATCGTTTGCCCGATTTCAATTCACTTTTTTAACTTTTGTGTTTGTTTTGTTTTGTTTTTTTTTGCTTCTGCTTCTCTTCCTTTGATTGGCGAAAATTGGAATGAAAGGAACGTTTATGGGGGATCGTTTCTGAAGTATCATTCCAATGAAGGGGGAAGTAAGCACCACAATCGGGTTGGTGGAGGGAGGGAGAGCTTTTAAAACAGTTTTTTCTCCTCCAAATGTTGTGCGAGTTGATGAAAATTGGAAATTTTCAATTTTGTTCAAAAAATTTGGAAACTATTCGCTGAGACACTCGGATGTTTGAAAACTGTCAGAGAATTTGTGGTTTTCAACACACTCGTCGGTTGGTTAAGTTTGGGTGTTTTAAGTGTGCTCTGCAACGGTCATGCACTTCTGCCCTTTCAGATGAGCAATGGTGGGTGTTTAAAGCTTGGATACCTTATCTTAAATTAAGGTCTGAAATTTTTAGAAAATATTGTCTGTAGCGATTTGTTGGAAGTACGAATTCGGTCTGCTCTTTGTTTGTGTTCTTTGGAAGCGCCTGCTTTGTCCCACTCCTCTGTCACTTTTCGAGTACCATCTCTAATAGGTGAGTCCGTTGTGGAATCGATCCAATCATTGAGTAATTCTTCGATTTCCTCAGAAGACCCGAACAGTCGAGGCCCAAAATTGTTCTGCATTCATCGAGAAAGCCAGTAGTCGAAAGAAGTAAAGTTTGGAGAATGCGGCGAGTGGAGTAAGACCATTTCAGAGTCCCCAAGAATATTTTGGCAGCCACGTGGGGACTCAGCGACGAACTCTTTGGGCTGTACATCCGCATGTTTCTGGTCAAGCGTCTTGAGATACAACGCATTAGATAGTTAGGCCAGGCAGACCGTATGGACACCACTGATCCAGCCCAGAAAGTCTTCAAATCCGAGCCATTGGGCCGGTTAGGCTAAGATGGGGCACAAAAGTGGAAAAGGACCTCAAGCAACTGGGAGGGCGCAACTGAAGACTGTTGGCGAGAGATCGCGCAGCCTGGAGAGGCTTGATTGATGAGGCCCAAATCCACCCCGGACAGATGGGGCTGAGTGTCATCATGTCGCAAATTAACCTTGTTATGCCTTTCGGTCGTTTCTGGCCATTTTTCACGCAATGCATGGCTCAAACGCATGAGTTGAAGTACAAAACGTTTCACTGGTGTTAGCAACTCAAAGTACCCCACATCAGTTTGGTCCCATCATATGCAGATTATGATCTTGGAACCGTGTATGTTTTTCTTTGGTGCCAATGTGGATGATGAGGGTACGGGCTTACTAGACCTAGAGTAGGCATCGGTCCTGAACCATACCAACTGAGAAATGACTGACTTGATATAGGCTTGTGTTTTTGAGCTCTGAGGGATTATTATAAAAGAGCGCTTTTTTTGGGGAGAAGAATATCCTTCTTTGAGTGTATTTGCTGCAGAAACAAATATGCGGCAATGTCTTGTCCAATATAGAAGGTACAATGATCTGTTCGTAGCTTCAGAAGGATATCTGGGCCTTAACAGCAAATATCAATTGGTCCTCGAAGACAGTTGGCTTCCTTGACTGAACCAACATTCATGGTGAGTTCTTCTGCGGCCCACTCAAATGCACAAGGATTATCAATTGTATTTTATTTTCGATTTGTGCCCTTCGGATTCAGCAGAAAAAATTAAGGTTCGTTGTGCTTGTGAAATAGCAATAGCACCCACTACAGGAACAATAGCAACAGTAGTAGAACATAGGCTCTGCTTCCATTGTGAACTGTAGCACTGTCCAACTCATTCCAACGATTTGTCTGAAACTACGCCTACAGTACCTCACAAAATTGAGCATACACCTATCATTACTTCATATTCGTGCTGTTTTAAGGCGACCACTTTTTGTTTTATTTTTTTATGGCATACAGTCATAACTGAACACATAACTTAAACAAGAGTATATGCCAAATTCACAGACAGGCGACTTCCTACCGGTACTTTTCGCATGAAAGAGGAAACAATCCCTGAAATCGACACACAAAATTGAGCATACAGATATTATGTGTGCGTTATACACATGTAAGTTGGGTTGTGTTCTTCTTTGTATACTTCTCTACTGGATCGATAAGTGAGGGTCATTGCTACCTAAGATTGTTCAAATCGAGTGAAAGACTTTCTTGTCTTAAAAGTTGTCTGGGTGACGAAACCATCATCGTGTGAGTGCAACACATACTTGGACGGTTTGTTCATAACGAGACAGTTTCTGAAATAATTTGTTTTATCATTGTTTCTGGATTAAAATTCTACAGAAACTGAGAAAATAAAATACACTTGCCCGCGTAAGCTTGCGTACAAAGAAAAAACACACAAATATCAAATTCAAACGTAAACGATTTCAGTAATTTTAGCTCGTATTGACTTTGTTTTTGTTTTATTTTATAAACTAGGCATTCTGCGTAGTAATGAGTTTTAATGTTTCATCTGCTTTGCATGAACAATGTTGTAAAGAACTTAAAGAACACAAAAGATCGCGTACAAGGTTTTAATGCACAGACAAATAATTTTTGAATGTTTCCTAAAAGATTTGGATAACTTTTCCTCTGAAATACTTCTTTTCTTTCTTTATATACTTCTTTAGGTTTAGTCATGAAATTCATGACATTTTTTGTTTCTTCGGATGTCATTTTCATTTAATGTTCTTACCATAAGCACGTTTTTGGAGATAAAGCAAGTCGCACAAATGCTCTACGGTATTCAGGCCCGGAGGAGGTGTTTCCAAATGATTTTAAGCATCGAAAACTTAAAGCACCGAAAACTCTACAATGTGCGCTGTATGTTTTGCGTCACTATCTTGTTGAAACCAAAAATCTTCTTCCAGCCCCAACTGCTGTAACACTTTCCAGTAAATTATTTTTCTGGAAATCTTGGTATTACCCATTTGATCCATAAACGTAAGTTTGCCCACACCTTTAGAGAGGTAATCAAGCTTCCTTCATACTTTATTGTTGGTTGCAAAATTCTTCTTTTTAAAAGATGTATCTATTTTTCTCCATACTAGCTTCTTACCTTTTGTTTCTCTGATCGGAATAGAAGACTTTGTTCCAAAATTCTGGAGGCTCAGAAATGAATTCATTTGCAAAATCCATGCGTTTCGGTTTATTGATTTCTGAAACACGTGGCTTCTTACGAGCTACTTGTCTGCCCAATCTGCCTGAAGGTTCTGCCCTTAACATAAGACTTGACGACGATTTACCTCTCATCCGTTCAAAATCGTTTCCTCAATATTCTATTGCCTCATTAAATACCAGAAAATAGTGTTGGGAAGTAAATAATTGCCGATTTCACTCACAGATAGCTTTAGTTGAATTTTTAGGTTTGCTGACCGCATCGAAGTGTCAAATACATTTGATAATTGGTACTTTAGCTGTCAGTCAGTTGAAAAAATGGGTGTGTTCCAGTACTTTAAATACCAAATTCTAAAGTCTATCATTTGTTAAGGAGTGGGGGTAAATCTTTTTCAGAAAGAGGCACAGTACGGGAACGGATCTAAACCAAATGTGTAAAGTATGCCATTGAGAAATATCAAATGCCTTTTTTCGACAAAAAAAAAAAAAAAAAACAAACAACAACAAAATTTGAGACACATACACAGAGATAATGAGTCAATGCTCATCTATCTCTGTTAGCAGACCAATTAATTTGACAGAAAAGTAACAATTGGGCAGTGTGGGGAAATATTTTACTCTCTCAATAGAGTGCTCATTTGACGTAAAACCCATTTTCTCGGAATACGGGAACGGACATTGTGTCGGTTTGTGTTGTTTTGGATTGTTTTGTGTTCTTTGTTTCGGGTACGGGAAAACACCATATATTTTTAATCGGTTGCGTAGTTTTTGTTTGGCAAGACGAACATTTTCGTCATATTTTTCTTTTAAATCGCAAGCTCACCAGTAGTTATGTTCTTATTACAGTGACGAAGTTTTCAAAGCGCCAGTGTCAAAATTGGTTTGTCAAATATTGTTCGCGTCATTGTTCACTCAAAGATGAATAATGCTCTGGTCGTTCAAATCAAAGCAATAATCGATTCGGTTTGTCACAGTACAACACATGAGATTGCAAGAAGCTTCGTGCATCCGACACGATACATTGAAAATCATTTAAAACAATTTTGCTATGTTCGAAAACTCTGTATATGGGCTTTTATCACAACGTATTAATATCTGCGATTTGTTAAAGAAACGTACTGAAAATGGTCCATTCTTAAATCGATTGATAACTGGTGATAAAAAATGTGTTGTTCACAACAATGTAAATCGTGGAGCAAGTCAACTGAACCAGCTCAAGCAACATCAAAAGCTGATAAATTGCCACCTTTGAATTTTAACCACCCATTCGCATTTAGACTAACAACTAATAAAATTGAAAAATGCAGCTGAAGAAAAGCGTCCCGAATTGGCAAATCGAAAAGGTGTTGTATTCCATCATGAAAATGCAAGGCCGCACACACAGGTGGTCACTCGGCAAAAACTATTGGAGCTTGTTTGGCATGTTATGCCACATTCATAATAAAGTCCTGACTATACACCATCTGACTAGTTTTTGTTTCGATCTTTGCGAAACTCCTTGAACGGTAAAAATTTCAATAATGATGGTGATGTTAAATCGTACCGGTTTAATTTTTTGCTGATAAAAACCAGAAGTTTATTTATTATTTATTTTATTATAATGCTGTCTGAAAGGTGGCTAACGGTCATTGCTCAAAATGGGCAATACATTGCAGAATAAATTTATTGCGTTCCGTGAAAAAATTGTCTTCTCTTTTCTACAAAAAATTCGGAATTGTTTAGTTGACAACCCCATATCTTCTTTTTGCAAGGGCTTTATTAAGACAACACGCTGCGCTCAGCCATTTTTTTTAAGTAAGCGGAGAACTGTTGTGTACCACTCCAAATTTTATCAAGAAATTGATAACAAAATTCTGGGAAAAACGTCGAAGTTTTCATTAAATCCCAGATTCTGTCGAAGAAACTCATTGACGCAAATACATAGTCAGCTCATTAATAGTGCCTAAATTCGACTTTAGTTTTAGCCGACTCTAAAACAAAAAGCCAACTTTAACTTTTCGTTATTCGTAGACATGTTTATGCCTGTGCATAACTAATATCTGTTTAAAAGCGTTATTGTAAAGTGATTTCATCGAACAAACCCAAATGTCAAAATATTTCACAAGAAATCTATTACTTTCAAGTGTTATTGTTTCGAATTTAAAAATTTTCCGAGAAAAAAGTAATTCAAATCAATAGAATGGATTCAAAAAATGAAATAAAGGTATTACGGGTCTATTATTTAAGATTTGTTCTAAGTAAGACTGCATAATTGCAGACAAAACGAGACAGACCGCATAACTGGGACCCCATGGAAAGGGAAATGCTGCGGCAATTTGTGGAACAGAATTTGGAGGTGGTTGAAAAGAGAGGCAACGACATAAAAATGATACGGAGAAAAAAAAGCTGCCTGGGAGTCAATTGCTACAAGTATGCGTGCTGCTGGCTAAAAAAGGATAAATTGAAGCAGCAATGGGTGCAAATGAAAATGGTCGCAAAAAAGTCCGCTCCTGAAAGTAAAAACGTGCAATGGTACTCGTACATGTCAAAAAAAAGCTACCAGTTCACTGGTTAGTAATTCTTACCAACATCACACTGGTGGACATTTCTTTCAAAAAAAATGCAATGCTACCAGCAGCTGTAGATCTGTTGGAATCGGCAGTCCACGATTCGTTCGCTTTTTTTTTGCACACCCTGCACTTATGTAAATAAAAATTTAACCGTATTTTTATCGAACCTGTACCGCGAATAAAATTCTTCCTCCTCTAGCTCTTCAAGTGGATTCGATCGCTGTTTGTATATTTTTGGCCGTGAATTTAATTCAAAATCTTCAAATATGTCCAAATCTCGATCTTCCGGAAACATTTTGGAAAAAAAACAGCAAACGACTTAAACAAATTGAATCTGACAATCGATTTAGGGCCAACTTAATTTTCTTAAAATCACCTTCGAGTAGTTTTAAATTTACAGTCGACTTTAAGTTTATAGCCTACTACAAGATGACTATGAATAACAAAAAGTCTACTTTAAGTTATGTAGGTGAAAAAATTCTTTCAAAGTCGACATTAAAGGACTATGAATTTGCGTCATTTTTTTTTACAGTATGTGATAAATATGTACAAAGCTACAGGTTCTATCTGCCAGGGGGCAGAAAAAAAGTCTAATACCTAACAAGTCCAAAATTAAATATTGTGGGCAATCTTAAAATAAAAACGAATGCTTAAGAAAGAAGAACAGTGCTCAGAGAAGACTGCAATATTGATGTCACCCCACGAACAGTCGTAACTTCCTTACATTCAAATAACTTTAAGGTCTGTACACCTCGTTTGCTATCCAAACAGAATATACAAAAAAGGTTAATTTATAAATTGGATGCCGCTACAGTCCACGGGAGGACCAGGGCCTAGCTTGCTTATCAACTACTCGTGTTGTGCGCTCTACTGTTCTCTCAAGAGTAAAAGGGACCTGTAGTTTTTTGCCGACTCCGAACGGCGCAGTTTGAGAAGCTTTCTTAAACATTTATTGCTCTTTGAATATTGCTAGAGTCCGATAGAAATGAAAAATTGATTATGAAAAATTCGATATGTTTAGCCGGGAATTGAACCTAACCCCTTGGGCGCATGAGCGTCACGTTCTACCCACTACACCACAACTTCCACAAAAAAAGCTAAGAAAACGATGAAGCCTTCATCGATAAGCCCTCTGAGATTTGGAAACGTGTCTTCTTCTTAGATGAATCCAAATTTTTCAGTTCTTGATCCGATGGCCGACGTTTTGTTTGGTGTAGGGCGGAACAGCACTTGAGGCTGGTAATATTTCTTCTTCTTCTTCTATTCTTCTTGTGGCGCTACAGTTCGGGGTGGACCTGGGCCTCAACCAACATGCCTCTCCATTCAGCACGATCTTTCGCCAGCTGTCTCCAGTAGCGCACTCTAATTTGGTTGATGTCCTTCTCCACTTCTGTGAGCCACCTTAGTCTACGCCGTCCTCTGTTGCGTTGTCCCAATGGCTCGGATTCAAAGACTTGCAAGATTTACCACTCCATATATCGGGTTGTATGAGCGTCCACAAGGACCTTGCTTCTTCAAGTACTACTCCTGTTGTGTGTTCTATTTTTTCCACGAGTAGAAGGGACCTACATTGGTTTCCGACTCCAAACGGTGAAATTCGAGAAGATTTTGCATAACCACTTATTCCTCTTTAAGTGTTGTCAACAGCTCGAGTGAGGTGGTGCCGTAAAAAATTCGAGGTGTTCAGTTCGAAATCGAAGCTGGACCTTCTGTGTGTGAGTGTCGCACTTTACCCACTACGCCACGGTGGCCACGGTTAAGAAACAATGCATCTATTTGATTAGTATGACGTGAAATAAGTAAGGCGTTCAGTTGATGAATCTAACCTGCAAATTTTGGCATCCTACCCTCTACGCCAAGGCCGCAACGATGCTACTCCCAAAATACTTTCACTGTCTAATGAACCCAAAAGTTCGGCTAATCAAACCTTATTACCCTCACAAGTACCTGCTCGAAGCAATGAATGTCCTTTTGGGACATCTACTCCAGCTCAAGGGCAATTTGTCTAAGGACATTGCCCGAGCCAAACCCGACAAGAATACTTTTGCAAACAGTGAACAATAAATTTTCCCATTCACTAAGTCTTTCATCTACCAGACTTTGTGTTTAAATATTCACAGAAAAATAGGCAACCAGTTCGATTGACTGTTGCTGTGTCAACCGCCATTACTCGGTGTTCATATTTCTTGCCGAACACGCTTTTGATTTCAAAACCCCCATCTTAAGGGGCAAAAAAAAACACGAAACAAACAAAACTTCAAGGAAAGTTAACAGGCGCGAATCTGAGAAGGGGAATGCAAATACTTTGCAAACATTCCATAACGAAACTTAAGGACTAAATGGCTTCTATTTGCATTAAGTATCCATTAGGCCCTAATGTGTGCTAATTTCCGTACGTGCTAATACGCCATCAAGATACGTGTGTGGATATTGAAATAGTTTTCCGTTAGACCGGTCTGCGTAATAAATTTTTATCCTTTTCCTTTCATCCCGGTCCTCTTGGCCGTTCTATGAGTTAATGGCTAATTTTCCCGTTTTTATTGTATTTCTTGATCATGCGATATGCCGGGCATTCATATTCTTCTTCAAGTTGATTAATAATTTCAATTACGTTCGTCAAGGAAGGATGGGCTCTTGGGGACGAGTCAGCAAATGATTGAGAGAGGAATTCTGGCTGTGGGAAATTTATGAGCGCATCACTTTTGGCTGATGTTTGGAGTGTTTGAAACTGTTTCGAGGGATTTGGAATGATTGGATTCAAAGGGGTTGACGAAGGGTTATAAGCGCATTGCTGTTGGCTGGTGTTTGGAGTGTTTAAAGCTCTTTTGAGGCACTTGAAGTGATTGCATTCGAAGGGGTTGTCTAAGAAAGAACGGCGCATTCCATGAGAGAGTTGGTGGACCAGTCCTTCCGTTTGAATATGCAAATGTAAATCTCGCTCCCGTTTGCCGCGAATTCGCCACTAGTTGCAGTGAATCACAGACTGCTGTCCGATGATCACAACACAGCGTTTTGACATCCAGCAGAGAAGAAGATAAAAGCGCTCGATAACGCTGCCCACTCCGTCGTAAAGGTCGAAGTCTAGAGGTACCCAAAGGATACAAGCTTGTGCCTTGATTTCAATTTAATCCGACGTTTATGCGTGTGTGCACAATTACACAGGCTGATAATGTGCGCGACAGACGAATTATCCAAACTTTCGTTGCATGATTTTCAAACTGTAGCTGTTGTACTCTGTAGTAGGCTGTAAGTGTGGCACTCAATAATTTACAGCAACCCCCCGACCCTTAGAGCGATACTAATTTGATTAATGGAATCAAACTTAATAACCGAACAAAGGAAATAGATTGGACGTTTTTTTTCGGTTCGACTTACCATGTTACCGGACACAAGGGTGCAGTCAAAATTTAACCGGTGACAGGTCTAAATTTTGATAAATGTACACTTCCCACACGGCAAGGGAGTGAATCAACAATTAGCCACTGCGGCAGGGAAACAATTAATTCACTAATAAAAACACGTATCAGGATTGTGGCAAGTGACTGGTGATTAGGTTTGATTGATGGAAGTCAACGCCGAGGCCCAAGTGCCACGACCGACTGAGGCGATTTTTTCAATAAGTGGCGGATTGCATTCGCTGCTTGGCGTGCCTTGTGATTATCGGCACTCTCGGAAATTGAGGTAAATGCGCCATTGTGTTGTGGAGCAGTGAGAGAAGGGAGTTTGTCTTGCCCAACATCCCAGCCCCGAAAAGAAGCTGTAAGCCACAGCAATTCATTGCGTAATCCGTGCACACACCCTCTCTCAGTGCAAACGATGCCCTAGCTCGGTCAGCATGCCCTGCAGCAATTGCCAAGTGTGAAAGGACGAATTAATAATAATGGCCAAGTGACGTAATAATATTTAGGATTATTATAATTGCTTTGCAAACTTAAATCACTTAAAACTACGTCAGGAGTTTGTTGGGCAGCCTTTCTGGTGGTCTTGCAAGGGCCAGCCCACGCCACAGCTGCTGATGCGGTACGGGGTGACTGTACGGGTGCATGGGGACTGGGATAAAGTACAAATGCTAATGCCAGTCAGCAGCCAGCGGACGAGGAGTTTGCCGAAGAAAGCACAATTCGGAGCGCACAGTACACTTTGGCAAGATTAATGAATTGTGAGCGGAAAACTTTTCCTAACCGAAGTTTGATTTGAAGAATGTCCAACTGGAAGGAATATGGTATGCGATGCATAGGACGGAAATTCGGGGCACGGAGCAACTTATTGTGGTGAGTGGGTTTTTGGGATCTTTCTGTGTGATGTGCGTTTGGATGAAGCGATTAGAGTTTCGATGAATAATGGATTTCTGGTCAGAAGGGGTTAAGTGAAGGAAATTATTTAATCCCTGAGTGGGTGGTCTCCCTTTCATTCACTGTATGGGTGGGCCTGTGATGGGTTACATGCGATACCGCTAGAAGTCTCGTGCTAATTGAGTTTGGCAAGAGCGCATACTTGGCAAGAAGCTCAAACGGAAAAAGAAGAAAAGTTTAGTGGTTTCGGCACTGGACTGGGACTCCGGCTTAAGTGCATTTGACTGGGTTATGATATTTACATGGTTGCTCTCTGTGTGTGTAGTCAACTGAATAAATTTGCAATAATTGGCTTTGGGGAGAAACAGAGCGAATTGCTGGTTGCTTCCAACATCGGAATTCGAGGGGGTAAGGAGTATCAAGAAGTATGCAGGTGCCGATTTGATTAAGGTCCGTTTTTGGTTTACTTGTGGATGAAGGAAGAAACGAATTAATGGGGTGTACAAAGGAGTGGGTTCTACTGCTGTATAAAGGAAAGCCAGGTTTTGGGATTTTACCGAGTTTGCTTCTTCAGCGAATTGTGTGCTTTTCCCTTGTGCGCGCTTCCACAATCATCTCTTCTTTTATTTTCAATTACTGTTGAATCCATGCTAAGAACACGGCGGAACACCTCGTATAGACTAAACAGTGACATAAGCTGTACAGTCCCGCAGAAGTGGATCTGTCTTGATATAGGAGTAAACTGCCAGAGTCTTTCCCCTGTACCCATTATTGTTATCACAGGCAAATATAAACTTACTTGTAGTAGGTATCCTGTCTGTTTGGGAAAAGTCTGAGCAGTTGGCTTATAAGCCTGCCAAAAGACTTTGAATTTGCTTATTTCAACTTAAACCAACTCCTTGTGTTAAGAATTCCAATGTCAGAACAACAAGAACTTAAACGTGAACTAAATATTTACTGAGACTACCTTATGCAGAGGTCAATGTGGGGAAAACCCCCATTTCAGTGTTTACAGGTTTCTTTTGATCGCTGCGAGTGTTTTTATTTGCAAAATCAACTTTTCGTGTCTTTCGATTATTTCTGCTTATTTTAAATGATAACGTTTGAAAGGGAAGCTAGACCCTGGCCATCGGTGGATTGTCACCCCATACAGTTATTAGCGTTTCAAATCATTGGTTTCGCTTGGTTTTAGCAGCGAGTATACTTTTATATTTCGGGATTAGAGAACAAAAACAAATATTAATCATCGAAAATAGCTTTATTGTTTTTTGAAAATATTCCCCATTGAGATCTATACACTTTTGCATGCGTTTGAACCAATCGTCGCAGCACTTTTACCACTCCGATTGAGGTACCTCCAAAACATGCATTCTGAACGCATCAACCCCTTCTTCAGGTGTCGAAAAACGATGACCTCTCATTTTATATTTTACGTACGGAAAAGAAGTCATTCGGAGCCAAGCCAGGACTATACGGAGCCAAGCCAGGGCTCATCAAATCGATGTTTTGAGTGCTCAAAAATGCAGTTGTTTGAACCGATGTGTGAAAGCTCTCATTGTCGTTCTGAAGAGTGATCCGTCTTCGGTGATTGGTTTTCCTGATTTCTTGGAAGGCAACTGGCAAACAAATGGATGTGTACCACCCAGAATTGGCTGTTCTGCGTTGTTCTAGTGGTACGGTTGCGACATGTATAGTTTTTCCGAAGAAACAGGCGACAATTTTGTTGAAAGTGCTTCCTTCGCGAGAAACTTCTGTTAGATTTGGCTCAAATTAAAACACCCATACAGTCGACTGCTGTTTACTTTCGAGCTCATACGCGTAAATCCACGATTCATCACCTGTCATATCATACACATATTTCGAAGCACGGCAATCCTATTTTTGGAGCATTTCTTTCGACCACTGGCTTTTTTGAGCCTTTTTTTAAGCGATTGACAAATTGTGTGGAATCCAACGCGAACAAATATTTTTGACGGTCACATGTCCATGCAATATTAAATGTATGCAGGTCCCACTAACGCCTGAGGTTGTCTACATGTCACGATAGGTCACATGACGATCTTGCAATATCAGTTGACGCACAGCATCAATGGTTTCCGGAACAACAACTGATCTTGGACGACTTTCACCAAATTCGTCTTGGAGTGAACTACGACCTCGGTTGAATTCACCATACCATCGATAAACACTGGTCCTTGATGGAGCTTCATCGCCAAACATTGAACTAAGTTCATCGATGCACTGTTGTTGGATTAATGCACGTCGTAAGTTGTAAAAAATAATCGCACGATTTAATTCCATTTTTTGGGAGAGATTTTTTAAGTTACTGTAAACAACACAAATAGCGCTCGTATGTCAAAACGTTCTGAGAACGTATAATTTCAGAATGTGAAACCTTACGAAAGAGCTGGCAGTTGCCAGATTGCAACACTAGGGTTGCCCAATCCCAGAATAAAAAAGGAAGGCTTCGTACTTCACCCGATGGTGGAACGGGTGCACCAGACTTTGCCTTGTTGTGTCGTTGTAAATCCACTCTTCATCTCCACTTACGATCCCGTGCAAAAATCCCTTCCTTTAGTATCTTTCAAGAAGCATTGGAATAAGTCCACTTGAATAAATCCAAAATTTCTTAAACAAACGGGAGTTGGATTCTGAGTGACTCTCGATTTTGTGTTTGATCCAGTAAAGCCAATCATTTCTCATCTTCAATCTTTTTGAGCTGGACAAGACGTTCTTTGTCTTCTACAATCCTTCGATGAACTTCAGCTAACCTTTTTTTCCTATTAAAAAAGAAATCAAAACTTCTTGCGAAGTTAGATTAAGAACAATGAAATCATTTTCAAAGTTTCACGAAACAATGTTCTTGTCTAAAACAGAGGCTGATTTGTGCTGAAAAATTTCACACCTTTCCAATGAAGTAGCGAATGGCTTCCAAGATCGGGCACAACTTTCAGTTGGCGCCATCTTTTGAAAATCGACTGAATTCATATAATTATTTGTACTGCCAATATAAATATTCAAGTTGTATACTGGTGTATCGAACGTATTCTTCTTTTCAATGAACACGATCATAAACCACTAGCCCCTAACTTTGCACATTATTTTGACAGAGGTCCTTCTGTACCTTTCTGCGGTGTTTCATTCAAAGACGTATGCTTTTTATTTGTCCCTTTGCTTCGGATATGAGGACTGATCGGAAAGAAATGTGTCTCCCATTTGTTCTATATAAAGACGGGGCTGGTTGGCACTTCTGTTACAATGGCTTCAAGGCTTGCCATTAAGTGCTTGAAGCATTTCTGGATCGCTCGCAAAATCTTCAACCCTCTCGGTTTCCCCCAAAAGCGTCAAATTATACCCCGCGGTGGCCAGTTGACATCAGGAAAGCGGTTGATTATTCGATTAGGAAATTTATTTCACTAAAGATCGTTTGTGGACAGGGCGGGCGTACCATCGCAATCCATTTCTTTAGCACAAAATTGAACAAAATAGTTCTGTAACGATCAATGTTTGACTAAATTTCTGTTGCCAGTTTCATTATTGAAGGAAAATGACACAAATTGATAATTTGGCGTAATTTCTCTGTGAAATCACCTAGTTCTCGATGACAAGTGAGGTTTGAGTTTTTCCGGGCAACAGAAACAACAATTTCATGTGCTTGGGACAGAGATGAATATCCGATGAATGCACATGTTGCAGGTCCTTAAATACTGTGCCAGTGGACCTTGTCAGTAAATGGTTCAAGATCTTTTAAACGGTCGTAGTGTGAAATTTGAGCTGTCAGGATCGACCGAGAGTTGGCGGCAGAAGCAAGATCATTCCCATCTGTTCGAAAAGGTGGCTATGGAGTGTGGTCTCCCGAACTTTTGCATCAACTTGCGTTATGGAGTCGGTGAGGGCGACTTTATTATATTAAATTTATTGTGGCAAAAATATAGAGAGATGTGGTTAACATAACCTTACTACTGCAAATACTATAATTGTTTAAAATGATATTTTAAATATAAGTTTGAATGTTGAAGGAAATCCACTAACAAAACCTTTAGTAAAATGAAAAAAAAGGTAACGTTGGACGGAGTAGAGACTAAACAAATATATAAGTGGACAGAACAAAAAATAATGTCAAGAAAAAATATATAAATAGAAAAATAAATAAATACTAACGCAAGCAATAATTAGATTAATAACTTAATAAATAAATTAATAAATATATAAATATATAAATAAATAAATAAATAAATAAATAAATAAATAAATAAATAAATAAATAAATAAATAAATAAATAAATAAATAAATAAATTAATAAAAAAAGATATAAATAAATATTATAGAAAAACAAAAATATTGCACAATTTAATTTTCCAGTTATGACAATATAACTCGATAGTATTTATAGCAGATTGTATAATAGTTTCATCATTTAAACCAATTACATCAGATGAGTAAATGCAAGTATCGTCAGCGAAAAGGGCGGTGTTACACTAAGTGAGTACAGGAAAATCGGATGTATATGAGTTGTATAAAACTGGACCAAGAACTGAACCCTGAGGAGCTTCGGCATTTGTTTATTGAGTGAGGAGTAACCGTTAATAAAAACATTAAAATCACGATTGGAAAGAAAAGACTGAATTATTTTCACAAGATAGAATGGAAGGTTTGCACTCAAAACTTAATGAATTAAACCATAATGCCACACAGTATCGAATGCTTTTTCAACAGGGCGACTTTGACTTCATTCCAGGAAACTATTTTGGTTGGGCTCTTCCGACTCATGCTGGGAGTTAAATATTTTCCGTTAAGTCCGCTGTAGAGCCTTGACGTTTTATTGAGACTTTAAGCGGAAGACAGCTGTCAGTGTTGCGGTTGGAAGAAGTTTGGTATACCTATCGCTCTTGAGAGACACATCCTAACAACAACGTTTGTTAAGATTGACACTAGTGGCTTGGAGTGATTTGCTCTGAACGAGCGGAAAGACCTCCTTGACCAGCGGCGAGTGAAAAGATCTATTTGACCAGCTTCGACCAAAAAGACCTCCTTGACCTGCGAAAATGGCAGGAAAGATAGGATAGCTGCAAAAATGCTAGAGTGACACACAGTTGCCTTCAAGACGTGTTACTCGTCAAGTCCATAGGTAGTCTCAATCAAAGCGTGGATTTGAGCTACTTGCCTTCCGGACGTAGTTTCTTCTAGTCTCCTCTGTTCAAGCGGTCCCTTAGCGAGTCAGAGGTTTTTCTGTGCGGATATAGTTTAGAGGGTTGGTTGCACGTATTGTTGGAATATCTTTAGAGCTATGAATATTTTGTGGACTGATGGAACTTATTGGGTTCTCCAAACAATTCAGAGCACAGACCTCATCAAGAGTTTTTTTTAGGAAGCGTTCATCAGACAGCGAGAGAAAATGGCTAGTACCCTGTTGGCAGCTTGTAGCTAGTGAGGATACAAGGTAATCGGTCCTGGATGTTAAGAAATCCAACCGAGATTCCAACTTAGTTGTGAAGCTCGACCAGAGGCTATTTTCTGATGCCAGAGGAGGTCAGGAGGCCCTGATGATAAGCCTGACCGTGCCTGTGGTTCATAGCCTAATATCCCAGACAGAGTCGAGGTAAGTGTACTGCGCTGACTGATCTAGTTCATTGCTGACCCAGAACTAGGCTAGGAGAATTGAATGTAGAATTGCATTCGTAGACAGGCGCAGAGCATTTCGAAAGACCTTGCTCCAATCCAAGGTGTGGTACTTAAAACTTAATCATGACTACATATGGTACTTGGGAAATTAATGCTTCTAGTCTTCCGTTATCTGTGTCTCTGGGAGAATCGTGACATAAGCCGTCAAGGCAGCTGACCACGTAAATCGAAATCCTATATCTGTCAATATTGCAGTGCAACCTTAAACATTTCGTTCGTAGCGCTGTGTACGTCAGCTCCTATTGTTCCTCCAATTGCTTTTGCAGATTTGGTACTTCAACTTGATGAACAGTAAATGCGAGAAAAAACTTCATTATTTCAAAACTTAAAGCAGTGTCCTCCTGTAAATCCTTCCATGACAAACATTTTCGATTCATGCATTTGGAAGAGCTCGTCCACAGTGGTATGCAGCATGCAGGAGCTCTTAAATATTCCTTGTGGTCTGTTTTCCATTCAAAATCTAAAATGCTGACAAGGATTTAGTTGAAGTTACCAACAAGATTTCGTTCTAATTTCCCTTATATCTGATCATCAAATAAATTGGCATCATTCCGTTGCACATAGGTTCACGTCGCTAAAACAGACACGGACATACACATCCCTCAGCTTACAATCCGCAGATCATTTTTTTCCCACAATCAAGCAGTGCTCAAGCAAACAACAAGAAAAGACAGAATGAAGGAAACGGAACCATCAGTGCCACCGCCAACAATTATCATCAATTTGAGGACAAAGGATAATATAAATCACTCACAGCAATAGAATCGATTTGTGGGAGATTAAATTCGTTAACTTTTCAGATTAAATTCGCAGAAAACAAATTTAATTACACCCACAAGCCGAACGACCACCCCAGCCAAGGGCACAACGCAGAGAGAATTAAATTGCAGTCTTCTTCATGAAAGGAGACCAGATAAAGCAGCAAAACGAACCAGAGAACACAGAAGGAACTAAAACAGATGAAATTAATTTGAAACAACTCAAGCGAACCGAAAAAATGCGGACTGTATACCCGGTATTCAGCATTGACCCACAAGGGATGACTGTTGATGATCTAAAGCTTCACCCCGTTCCTCCATTCCCTTACCACCGCCAGCATTGCACCCCGTCCTATTATATAATCCATGAAGAAAGCAAACGGGAGAAGAGCCCACCCGCAGGACACCCTTTTCTGTCCGGCATTTTAATCCGCATTATTGTCATTATCATCGCTGGTGAGTTCCTGAGCTTCCTTTTTGTGTTTGGTATCCCTTTTTTTCGCCTGTGTTTCTCGGCCTAAGCAGTGAGCTATGGCTGTGATAACATCTCCAAGTGGGTTCGTGGTGTCATTTCAGATTACGCCGCAAATCCATGTAGGCGGTGGCGGTGGCGTTGGCCAGGGTAACAAAGGGAGGCATGTACCGCCCATGATTCTCGAAAATCCTTTTGATTGCTGTAATTTCATTACTTCAAGGATTGAAAGAAAATTTTATGAAGTGCTCCGCTCTAGTGGACCCGCTACCGGCCATTGATAGGCGGGCACAAGGCCAAAATAAAGCCGAAGTCAGGCAGGGGAGGGGAGGAGAGGTGAAAAAAAAAACAATGAAACCTTTTAGGATAATTACCTGCTGACACGAGAGCTTACAGTTAAATTAAAAAAGTCATCACGAACTCGGCGGTGGGTCGGTCTCGGAAGGACGCACAAGAAAGGGGAGAAACTAGAATTTTATTGGACTTATCAAATAATAAACAACAGGCTTATGGGCCGGTGGTTGACGTGGAGATTTGCGTTTCAAAATAGAGGCCCGACAAAATGGCGATCTGAAATTGAGGTGCTTGAGAGGCGCGTATCCTGCTTGTTTTCGATTTACACGCTATGACGTCGTGAATGCTTAATTAACTGCCCATCGTCTTTAGGGTGTCGTACGTGAAGGAATTTCGAAACATCCTCCTCTACACCATTTTGAGAGCTTATTCGAGACGGTTCAAGTTGACACGCATGAAGCGAATGGCTCTGACGTACAGCCGGGATACCGAACTATGCTTTCAACTGCACTGCATGGCCAGATGGGGTTGCTGAAGGGTAGCCCCTTACTTTCAACGATTGCTCGTCCATTGAAAACTGACACACTGCCTTGCGCTATTTCCACTTGTACTTAAGCAGTCTTGTTGCAGATTATCGAAGCAACGTAGCTGACCGCCAATTTGTAGCTCAAAGGCCCAGAATTGAGGGGCGCTCCATTACCAAATAAAATGTAAGGAAGAATAATGCGAAATGAGATTTTGTGTGGAAACAGCACATATGCAGCTTCCAAGCACAGTTTCGAACTGTCGGCTCAGAGCAGTCTGCTACCTTGAAACTCTCCCTCCCTCTAGACCTTGGTAATTATCCACAAAGCCGTCTGTTGATAAATTACCAATCTTACATGACACCCTTGCAGCTAGCAGCACACCCCAGTCGTCGTGTTTTTTCACCTAACTTTTAAGGCTGCACTGATTTATGGCGGCAGCGGTTATAAATTTTCACACCTAATCTCCACGTGGAAACTTTTAGCTTTTCGAAAAGTAATTCCTTTCTCAATTAACCGACTGAAGATGGCGAGCGATACGAAAATGCAGCACAGAGCTGTGTCACGCACACAACACATCATTAGGGGTCTCCAGGGAGCGCTCTGCATACAGCAACAGAAGAAAAAATTGCGCAAAAGTCAAGATTGTGATGACATCTGGTGGGAGGAGGCACCGCGAGCGGGAACAAAACAGAAGAACATTTCAAGTTTCATTTGATTTATCAACAAGCACTTCTCTCTTTCTCCCTCTCTCTCTCTCTCTCTACTCAGTCACACACCCCTCCGCCCACTTCGACCCAGAAAACTTTGAAACTGTTTGCGTGGAAGGGTAATGTGCGAGTGTTTGTGCGGAAATTTATTTAAATTTACCCGTCCACACCCCAAGGCATGGGCGATGGCTGAAACAACTGGCAACAGGCGAAACAAGGATACACCAGCTACATCACACGGACGGACCTAGACCGGATTTATGGCGGTTGTACCCGTCAGTGGAGAGCGCACTCGTACATACGTTAGTTATAGAGGGAACAGTGGCATTTGTTTTTACATTTTAACTTGTTACGCGGTAAACAAATCCTCCGCGCACCAACGAGAAAACCAACAGATCCTAGTGGGGAGGGAGTTGTGAAGCAACTAATACAACAAAGAGGCAGAAAAGTTGCGGCCTGAGTATCTCAAGGCTTGCAGCGGGCACAGTCCCGCAAACCAGCATCCATGCATGTGTCAGGTTGAAGTGTTTTCGCAATCCCTTACAGTTATTTAAAATTTTGATACATAACCGAATAGGAGCGTGTGTAGCCGCTGCATAGCAGCATAATCATAGCTCCCAGTCAGGCAGGGTGGGTGGTCCAGCCAGGATGCTAGTTTGCCGGGACCAAGTTGCAACGGCAACAAATTCGCTGTCATAGTCCTGGAAATAAGGGAAATAAATAAAAGTCCCACTCAGCAGATGTGTTCCCAAAGAATTCCCATCGCCTTGGGATTCAGTTCGCAAAGTTTTCCTCAAACCCTCGCTCAGCCTGCTGCTGCTGGTTAAGGAGTCGAGCATGTTGAGCAGTAGGTATCCACTTTGTGTCGTTATTGTGCTTGTTCGTACTCGCGTTAGTTTCATTCGTTTCTCAAGTCGACGCAGCACTCCATCTGAGCATTACTTTCCTTCTGTGGAGAGTTGCTGCTGCTTCTCAGGCAACTGAGTATGATGTGGGAAATTTCTCTCATTTTCCTTTCATGATGAAGAGAAATTTTTCGCAACGAGAATAGTTCGCCGAAGTATTTTCTTTGTACAGAAGTGATTTGTGTTGGCATTTGGAACGGAAGTGTCTTTGCGTGGGTGGCGGGTGCGATGCCAGCTGAATATGTGTTTATGTGTTTAGGGCACATTCATGCTTGGTGCATTAGCTATTTAAGATGGAAACTTTGCGTTGCACATCGAGCCGCAAATGTCTTGGGGGGTTGTTCCTTTTAGTCTTTTTTTTTCCTCCTTCTGGTTTCGTTTTCTGTTTCAATCCGTTCTGCTAGCTTGTGTCCATGTACGGGGGTGCGGGGCGTTTCCTTCATGGTACATTAGGCATGCTTTCAACTCCGCACCACAGACACACTCCATTATTCAGGCTTCTGTTCGTGCGAAGGAAATTTCAGAAGCAGGTCTGAGGGCTAAGCGCGTGTCAATGGTTTCGTCTTCGGCTGACTTGGAGCTATTCTGATAAGTCGCATTTTTGTGCCGATGGAATGTGGGAGGGGATAAGTTGAATCTGACTCCTTGGGCGCCAAGCGATAACTATTTTGAAGAAAAAGTTACTGGAGCGCGTTTCAGAAGTTTCTCCCCTTTTGGACTTTGCGGGCCAGTTGGTGCTAGCACAAGACAGTTTGCCTTGGAGATGGTAGTGGCACGTCGGGGGTTTTTGTGCCTCAGGTGGTTGCTGCTGTACGTTCGCTCAGGCTGTGTTATTGTCCAGATTTCGGAGGAACTACTTTTCATGTTTCTTGTGAAAAATGAAAAAAGAAGGGACTGAAATGTCTGAAAAACAATGTTGAACTGTCTGTGCTGGCAGGGGCGGATGTAAAAGGTAAACATCTTTAACAAACAATTTATATCTGGAATTCAGGATTCCCCTCACTGAATTTTTCTGTAAAACACAATTTTTTATCAGGGTTCTTTTAAATGGTCCTGCAGCATTAGAGAGGGAAATAAGTCGTCTTGGTATTGCGATGTTTCTTTTGAGGTCATAAAGCTTATCCTCTGCGCTGTGGGATACTATTGAATGTCCACTTGGGGGTAGGAATTAAGATGACGACGCTTTGACAAGAATTTTGAAATTTTTTAGACTAAATTGCGAACTTTACAGAAAACCGCTTTGAGACTAAATTTGCAAAAGTAGGTGATACTTGTGCTCATGCCCACACAGAGAAGATGGGTGGCTATTGTGGTCGAGAGATCAGAAGGAGAGAGCTAACCTTTGGACCTATCTCCACTAACAGTTGAAGAAAAATGGGAACGTCGTCAAGAAGCCATTTTACAAATTAATTGCATTTGATTTCAATAGATGGCGCCACCTCCAAGTTGTTGTTGATCTTGGAAGCTATTTCCGATTTAAATGGAAAGGCGAGATATTTGTCAGCAATTGCTATTGTGCATCAGCGTCTATTTAAGACAAGAACATTGTTTCTTGTCTCTTCAAAAATATGCGCACTTGTCTTAGTTTTACAGCATATGACGGAAGTTTTGGTTTTCTATTTCAATTGGAAGAAAAGTGCAGATGAAATTCATTGAATGCTTGTTGAAGTTTCAGTAGCTAATCTACTCGCATCGTAGATAGTGGATTGGTTGCTTCAAAAGAGGTGTAGCGTGAAAGACAAGGAGCGTCTTATTCAGCCCAAGTTCAAAGATGAAAAATTTTAGGGTTTACTGGATCAAAATTCGTTCCAAATGCAGAGTGACTCAGCAAACAATTCTTAATCGGTTCAAAAAGTCTCAATTTATTAACCCGGTTTATCTCAGAGATTTTTTTTTTTAATTTTTCATTGAAATTTAGAAGTTATAACACTCGTCCTATTTCTTTTGTAAAAAAAAAATTTAAAAAATACCCCATATACCATGTACCCCATATGGTACAGTGGAATAATGCACTGTCATCATACACTTTTAAAACATTACACAAATTCTAATTTATATTGAACATTTCGAGTTTTTATTGATTTTTTTATATGTATATACATTATTGTGGCATTGAATGATACGCCTTGAAACAGCGCACATGTAGTGCAACGCCACATTTCTCGCAGCTGCTTGAGTGTGGAAAACGCGACATCTGGTTAGCTTGTCTCGCTCGACAATCAAGTGGTGGATTCCATCATACCTTGTGTCCTTGTTGGCTGGCTTCAAATTTTGTGGTTTGGTACTTTTCCCGTATGTTCCCAGCAAGCTCCTAATCAGCCTACGATGGAACTCTAAACTGTCCAGTGTACCTTAATTATACTTATGAAGCTGCCAAGCGTTTGAAATTGCCATATCTACACAATGGGCAGATTATGTTGTTGGGCATATAAATTAGAATACTTCGTTATCATTTCAAATAAAGTATCATCGAAAAAGAATGAGAACAGGTTCAAAGGTGTTAAAGATGAACCTGAACCTGAAACTTTCGCCTTTTTTGAAACAAATGAAGAACGTGGAATTTCATCCTCTTCATCAAAGTTATTCGAAGGTAATACAATTTCTGCTATCAGCTGATTACGAAGCAAATTGTCTACACAAACTATATCTTCCTCTCCTGAATCTTCATCTGTAACATCACCTTCTAGGAATGGCGGTAAAATGGGTATTTGTAAATCGTTTTCATCTTCTTTATCTATGCAAGTAATGATTTCATCGACTGTTAGTCTAAAAACCAAAAATATATGCATTATCTCACTGTACCATATGTGGTACACCAATAAAAACATCCATGAAACAATAACAAAATATATTCTGGTCGTCAAATAAGTTGAATACGATGATTTGCTTTTGTTTTTATTACATAGATCTGATTTTTAGTGTTGATACAATTTATAAGTTAAAAGTTACTTACACCCTTCTCGACATTGTCTCGCTTTTAAAAAATTTACGCTTTTCACACTTCTACTTTTCACAAAGTTAAACACAAATAAATCGGATTTGACATAAGAATATCACAGTCTACTTTGCTAAATCTCGAAAATAAATAATTTAAATTAAATACGTGGCTACTTTTCAGCTAGGATTTTTTAGGCTAGGTGTACCATATACGGTACAGTGGGATAATTCGGGTTAAAAAGCGAAGGAATTGGGTGAAGTACGATGATTTTTTCATTTCGGAACTCCTTCTTGAAAATCATCAAAAGAAAGGATTCTTCACTGGATAATGACTGGATATGAAAGAGAATGTACTACGATAGGCCAAGTAAGAAGAAATTCAATGCAGAACTCGGCTCCTTCATCGTCTACTTCGACTCATTAAGAAACTCATTTACGGTTCAAGGGACATGCTCTGCTTATGATGGAACCGGACGGTTGTGGTGTACAGTTTTTTTGAGTGGCGCTACAGTCCACCGGAGGACTAGGGCCTAACTTGTTCATCAACTACTCGTGTTGTGCGCGCTACTGTTTTCTCACGAGCAGAAGAAACCTACAGTTTTTTGCCGACTCCAAACACTGAAGTTTGAGAATCCTTTTTCTTGGACAGTTACTACTCTTTGCGTGGTGTCAACAGCTCGAAGGAGGTGGTGTCGTGAAAAGTTCGAGGTGCTCAGCTGGGAATCGAACGTGGATCTCCGGCGCGTGAGTGTCGTACTCTACGTACTGTGCCACGGCGGCCACGTACTATGAGCTGTTTAAATCAGGTGACACCATTGGTGAAAAATGTGATCGAATACGAGAAACGCGTACGTTGCGTGAATAGTCAAAACAACCGAATGCCTTCACAAGGTGATTTTGCCACATGATCACGCTCGGCCCTTTGTGGCCTTCTTCTCCGTGCGACTCTACAGTCCGGGGTGTAAGGGCTTCAATCAACATGCCTCCCTAGGTAGCACAATCTCAGCATTCAGTTGCGCACTCGAACTTGTTTGCGGCACTTCTCCACTTTTGTGTGCCACCTCACTCTGGCCCGACCCAATAGCACGGATTAAAAGGCTTTTTGAGCTGGAGCAGTGGTGTCTATACGCATAATATGGCCCAGCTATCTTAAGCGTTGTAGGCGAAGACCTTTGACCAGTCACATGGCACCCTGCAGCCCATAGAGTTCATCATTGAGGACTCTGTAGCGAGCAAAAACCCTGAAATGAGAGGTCTTTTCACTTCCCGCCGTATTCTTCAGACCTTTCTCGTTCTGAATACTGGCCTAGTCGACGGATTTCAAACTACTTGGGGAGTCACCGGTTCGAGTCTTTTGATGGAGTCAAAGATTGGATCATTAATCGGGCGATGCCAGAGAGACTCGTTTATAAGAGATGATATTTGAGAGTTATTCCGAAGGACAATACTTTGAGTGATGCATTAATAAAAATAATTGCTGGTGCGAAAGTCCACAGGGGGACCAGGGTCTAGCTTGCCCATCAACTACTACTACTGTTGTCCGCGCTACTGTTCTCTCATGAGTATAAGAAACCTGCAGGTTTTCGCCGACTCCAAACGGCGAAATTTGAGAAGCTTGCTTAGACAGTTATTACTCTTTGAGTGTTGTCAGCTGCTCGAAAGGGGTGCTGTGAAAAATTCGAGGTGTTCAGCCGCTAATCGAACCTAGAGCCTTGGGCGTGTGAGCGTCGCACTCTACCCACTACGCCACAGCGGTCAGTGATGCATTATTTACAGAAAAACGACCTGAATTCATTCTTGACTGTCAATAACAATCTTTTAAAGTCCAGAAAGCATGTCAGCTGTAAACTTCAAATGCTTCTACAAGTGATAGTTGTATTCCAGTGCTTATAAAGGGTGTCCCAACAAGAGCGCAAGATTAAAATTTTAAATAAAAATCAGATATTGAAAAAAAATTGTGAATTCTTTATTATATCGTAAAGTAGACAGGATGAGGTTATGTGTGGAATAACACATCGGCCAGATGGCCGCCGCGGCTGTGCTGGCACATACGCAATCATTCAATGAAATTTTCTAGGACCGTTTTGCATAAATGCTGCGGTATTTCATTAATGCAGCCTCCAATATCCTCTATTAAGGCTTGAGTCGTCGTCGTGCTGTGCATTGTCTGCTGGCTACAGTTCCTGAGTCAATTGAACTTTGTATGCACGAAGATGCAAATCTTTCATCAAAATTCGCTGCATAGTGGATTTGGAAACACCAATTTGCTGAGCTCGGTGTCGAATTGATGTGGATGGAGTTTGAGCGACATCATCACGTACTGCTGCGATTTTTTCGGTCGATCGGCCTGGTCGAAGGCGCGTTGTTGTCTTTACATCAGTTACAGACCCAGTTTGAGCAAATTTTTCTATTAATCGCTTTACAGTTGACTCTCTTGGAGTATTATTGTAATCCCAAATTGATCGCAATTTTCGAACTGTAGCCGCAAAACTTTCAGCATTTTGGTAAATTAATTTCACAATGAGAATGCGTTCTTCATTCGTGTAGCGCTCCAATTTGATTAACCTTCTTCTAACAAACATTAATAATTGTTCAAATGTTAAACAATGACAATTCGAATGGCGCCAAATTTAAATCTTGCGTTCTTGTTGGGACGCCCTTTACATCGGCTTAAAATAGAACAGTATACGCGGCAGGCACTTCCTTCTCTTGAATGCCTAGCCACCGAAAGTCTGTGACATCCGAGTTGAAGCTTGACCCATCGGCTGTGAAAATAGAAGTAAAACAGAGAGGATTGTGCGTTCACTTGGAAGTAATGACATCCAAATTACGGGAAATCAAAAGAACCACTCCGCCCCTTAATTCCGGCTGCCTTTCATTTGATTTGGGTGGCAAACATGAACAGCCCCTTCCTCGTGATCAGAGCTCAGTTGAATATATTTCACAGAGGTGTGCGCTTCGATCCAATTCCACAGATAGCCGCAGCACAACCTGGTGAAGTGATTACCATCAGCTCTTTGTGTCTCGTCACCTCGGAGTGATGCCTCTGAGTGACCGCACTGTGTACGGTGTATCACGTCTGTACTTAAATCCCTAATTTATTAGATTTCCTTTTCAATTTTTGGGAGGGGGTCATTCCAGCCATGCCAGAGATGGACATTTCAATTAAGGGTAGTGGGCCTGGCACCTTGTGACATCGACCGCTGATGGTGTTGGTTAGGGTGGATTTTAATTAGCCCCAGCCTTTGTGTCAGGATAATCAGATATCGTATCATGCCTTCTGGTTAATTAGTGCTTATTCGGCCGGTTCCGGTGGTAGGTTCTCTCGCCCAACCCCAGCACATGTGCATGCCACCGTGTTTGGTTTGAGCGAACCAAAGAACCACACAATGGGGTGTGACTTCATTAATGTTCGCGCATTTTGAACTAATTAATTGCACTCTGATTAGATGCGCTTGCGAGCGGCGGCTACTTTAAGGTGCTTCGAGTGGTGACATGTTAATGCAATGCTCATGTTCGATGTCCAAGGTTCATTCTATTTCAAGGACAACCACAACAGGCATCCAGCTTAGTATCTGAATTTCATCGCAAATGCATTCCAAACAGAAAGAGAGAAACACCGAGGCGAGCCTTGATTTGCAATTTTTATTCAAAGACTTCACTTCGACGTCAAATCCTTGGGGCGAGAAACATGAAATGCACACACATCTCATCTCGCAGCCAATCACAAACACACACACGCACACACTGATATCCAACTTAATTCATGCAAAAAGTGAACACAACAGATTGTGTGTCCCGTGCGACTTGCACACAGCACGCTGCCAGAGCAGAACCCCAGCAGCAAGAACACAAAACAGAAATAATTGAATCACTATAGAACTTGTCATTGCCACAAATGTATGCGGACGGCCGCATCCGGCTGTGACTCACGTCGTTCTCCGATACGTCTGCCGTATCAGAGCTGGCTTCATAACCTTGTTCCACAATTTCCCCCAGAAGAATTCACAATCAGCCGCAAAACTGATAAAAATCAAATGAGAACGTGTGCATGGACCGGCGTCCTTCGTGCGCGGCTGCGTTCGCAACTGTGTGCGTACGTGCGCTCGTAATAACTCCATTATGCACTTACAGCATGAAAGATTCACACAGAGTCTGGACCGCGCGGCACAGGGGATCAAGGTCGGCATTCTTCCCCGTCCGCAGTGTATACACCGCTCCGGTTGCCTGGTTGGAGCGTTAATAACCGCGCACAGGTAATTTTACCGTCCTAAGCATATCAGGCAATGTTGGTGTTGTGTGAAGCCGCTCTTATTGCAGCGTCATCCAAATCATATGCATCGGGAGTCCTGTGAACCCCTTTTTGTTCTGCAATAGCATTTGCACAATGTGCAGGGATCCCGCAGCAATTTCATCCGATGACTGAAGCCCGCAGATGTTCAAGTTAACCCGATATGCAGAACAGACCCAAAAATCGACTACAAGTAATCCGTCTCCCCTGGTATGTGTATGTGTGTAATTTCAGTGATAGACAATGCAGCCCATGTAACTCTCAGTGCACCCGGCGCTCACTCCATGGCCGCCACTACTGCCGCATGTGAATTTCGGTGCCGCAGGGAAGCCATGTAAATCTGGAAAATGCAATCCTCACTTCTGTGGATGTGGGCCCCAACGCCGCTTACATAATCAAAACGAAGTGATAGAGTGGCGATGAAATACTCAGACTTGTTGTTATACAAGGACTATGAAGGATTTCGGATCGTTTTGGAGCTGTTCGGGTGTTGCGGTGGCTCGGATCTTCTTTGCAACAGAGTCGCGTAGGAATTTCGTTTCGCTATCACTCTACGCTGCAGCGTTACAAATTCCATGGATCTGAGGAACATGGTTCTTGAACGGCGAGCGTTGGAAGGATCTTAACTAGTCATCTACATGCATAAGTGCGGTCTATTCACGGCGGCGCCGATTGCCTGGAATTTTTTACACTGTAAATTCTGAGAGCGCTGCTCCCAGTGGCTCGGCCTTAATTATGAGTTCAGCTTCATCAGGGACTTGCGATGAGAAGAGATGCCTGTGGTTACGCCTGCCACCGGACGGTTTGCTGATTATCCGCGCGAGCAATGAACTCCAGTCTGTGTAGGTATCGCTCATCCGATTTGATGGCAGATTAAGCCATGATTGAAATGGCAACGACTGAGGCTGCCTAAGCATTCTGTAGGAAATCCAAGGTAGCTTCCGAGTGAAGCGACGAGAGTGTTTGTTTTCAAGCTGCCTGCACTCATTGGTCTGGAGTGCAGAGAGCCAGATGTCTATACAAATGTGATGTCAAACGCTGGGGAATCGTTGTCCAAATATATTGAACGAAGAGGAGTGTGCATGGAAGTACTGAATGCTTGTCAACTAGGTTCGTTGCAGTTGGGAGGCCTCGACGAAGGTTTTTGAAATTGGCAAGAGGTCAGATATTTCAGCTTGCGCCTTAGAAGCTCTCTTGCCTCCATTTCGGTTTTCGTTGGTTCCTTCTGTGCTTTTGTCAGAGAGGGGTCAAGTTCAAACCTTGCTGGTCCCAGGCTCTAGCCTCGGACTGAACACTACGCATTTATTCACGTCTCCCCTTCAAGTTGCTGACAAAATTTCTAAAAATATCTTAGAATCACTTTTCAAATCCCGATTTCAGTTTAAAGTCAATGCAATGAACTAATGGTCTCTTTTTGCTTCATTGTCGTATGATTTCGGGATATCGAACATCTCGCTGTCTCCGACATTTGACATTTTGGCCCTTCAGAAATTTGTCACTCAGGGTATTTTTGATGAAGAGAAAAAAAATGACTCCCAGACTTGAATCAGATGATTGAAGTCCTCAGGAGGGCTTTGTTTTGCACTCCGGCGAGCTCCCATGCATTCCGAGTAAACCTTAAAGCTCGTTGAGGACTCTCAAATCGACAAAATGTCAAAGCTGCCAACGATTAAAAGACCCGAACCTTTCCTCCTTAACCAACTTCTGTCCACAATGGCATTTAAAGAGACTTTGTCGTGCCGCGTCCACACATCAATCAGCCAATCTTCAGTGATTTCTTGCAGAAGGCGATACAAGAACACCCAGAAATGATGAAGTAATCGAAACTCATCCACACGGGAACACACATTTCCGCTCCAGGACCCGATTCCTTGAATTCGTTCAAATTTCTCTGCTCCACACAGTTCCAGAAACTGAGCCACGCTGAATAATTGCCATGCGGCATCTGCGGTGGGAGAAACTTGGCGTGATTTTCGTCACTCTCGCGTAAACCTCAACCGCGACTGATGCTCTTGTCAGTTGCGGTTCGTCTTCCGTCGGATTTGAGTGATGTTGCACGAATATCTCGGGGCGGCAGTTATCTTCCCCACCTGCGAGTTTCTATGTACCCCAGACGCCATCATTTCATTCCCGGTCCCAGATTAAGATGCGAATTATTTTAAAATCACTTTCAGTGGGGTCCAGCAACACATTCCCTCCCTAAAGTCCGCACATTAGAGAAAGGTTCCCTACGTGAGGGCTCAACAGCGGTCGGTCTCCCCGGTGATTTCCATCATATCCAGAAGCGTGTCTCGCCGCTTTGTCTTGGTCCTTTTTGCTTCCATTTTTTTTTTCTCTTCTCCGTAGAAGGATAACATGATTTGTATTCATCCTCTGTCGCCTGCTGTACACATCCTTAATTAGGTTTTCATTCGGAAGCTGTGAACACAAAACAATGCGGCCATGGGCGTGAGCGGGCGCACACTTCATCATCTTCCCCATCATATCTATCCAAACTCTCTGCTGGCGTTGGGTGTGGGGGCGGTGGAACTTATTCGAAAATGAGTGAGATTGAAGGTGGAATTCCGTTGAGACATTGTCATCTGTGTTGACAGGAAATTGCCACCACTTAGACTGGGCGGGCAGGAGCTGCTTGTGTATCTTTCTGAATGTGCGACAGGGAGTGGGATGAGGGAAAAAAAATGAACTTACCCTTGACTTGCCGCAGCCTGGCTTCAGCGAGTCCTTGTTGCTGTCAACTTGATATTTATTTATCCTTGCTTGGTTTCAAGTGATTGTATTGCTATTCTAGTCGCGACTTGTACAAGTTTTGCGAAGTGTGCGTGTTTAGCGTGCGATTGGCCACGGGAGTGAGATGCTGCCGCTTCTCCATATAAACACACAAATTGAACACACAAACAGCACTAATCAATGTTTATGTAACGTTGGCTGAGGACAATTTAATCCTCGTCATTAATTGCAGGGCAGAGTGGTGGGCGGCAAGCGGCAAGCGGCAAGCAAATGTACTCCACCACCAGAAGACATTCACTCTCTTGGCGAACGAAGAAATTTACATTTTAAACGTAGTCGCTGTGTGGTTAGCGTTACTCTGAATCGTCCCTGGGATGTGGGTGGACTATTAAACACGTAATGTTATCCTTAATTTAGCGGATACGCTGCCGGTCGTTCGGCGGCATCCCGTTCGGATTGTTGATTAAGAGCGAAACCAGTCTTTTGCACTATTCGGCGGTCATTATTGTGTAGTGCTCCTTTTTTGAGTGTTTTTTTTTTTCAGAGCTTTCGCGAAAGGATCTTCGGAGGGATTGTGGCGCGCATGCAAATGAATTGGTAAATGACTGCGGAATTACAAATTTGTATCCTATTGCCGGGTGACTAAAGGGCTTTAATGACAGTTTGGCAATTTGCCTTTCTTCTATTTTACTGGGGAATAGTCATTCCGCGCGTCGTTAAACTCACTTAGACTCCCCGGCAGAGCCCTAGGTTCGTTACGAAGTGGTTATGTCGAAAGTAGTAAAACGATGGTAAAAAGTGGGCCGAATGTGGATTGCCGTAAATTAAAATACATTTAGCATGTAAATTAAGGTGGGAGAGGTGTATGACGAAGATCTTTAGAAGAAGGACGACTTTCAAAGAAACTGTGTTGCTGTTGAGGGCACAGAGCGGCTAAGCAATCGAAGGCTACAAATCATTCAGGATCTGACGTGTGGGAGATTGAATGCCACGACACTTCAGGCTTTGATTATCGTACGGTAGTTGTACCACAAATTGAGATGATGTGGTATTTGGCGCCTTGGCAATGTACAGGCTTGCCAGAGCATATTTTCTTGTGTTTCCAGTCTTATCGTGAAAAAAACTTATAGCAAGCGACGCAGTACAATATAAGGACCCCACCGATGGTGTATCGCCACAAAAGTGAAAGAAGGAGAATCTTTGAAGATTCTGACTCGGTCTAACGCTGGGGATCTCCAGCAGTCATTCTCTTTGAGCCATAAAGGGACTTCAATGAAAGGACTCTGTTTCTTATAATTGTTAAACCTTTCTGGTATCTGTGCATAGAGCAGGTTGTATATAAGCAAAATGGTTGTGAGTAGTGCGTGTAGTCCCTTGGCGTAGAGGACGATACACCCGCACACTGCTCGATTTAAAAATAATTTCTAATCAAGAAGAAAAGAGACTAGCACGACGATGTTACTCCAAATACCTTGAAGGGGGAAAGAAGACACTGAAATCAGCATGTGGTGTTGGGACTTACTGCACCGGAACGCTCAGATTCAAAAACTGGTCAACTGTATATAGGGTGGCCATCGCTGGAAAAAAAATCTCAAGGAGCAAAGGAGACGCTCGAAGGAGCATACCAGTTGGCCTTCACCTGGTCTACTGAGATGGAGATGAAGGAAACAAAATCGACTGATGATTGAGACGTCGTCTCCATGCGCCATGAAGGATTTTATCCCACTTATCCTATGGGCCTACAGTCCAGGGCAGAAGTGGACCTCAACGATGAATCCTCTCCAACTGTCACGACCTTAAGACAACTTTCCCAAATTTCGCAACAACCAAATCCTTCAGCTTACACTTGTTACTTGTGGTGGTCGTGGAGTAGTCAGAAAATACAACGCTCACACGCTGAAGGTTTAGGTTCGATTCCCAGCTTAGCACGAATTTTTTGAATTTTTCACGGCACCACCTCTTTCGAGCTGTTGACAACACTCAAAGAGTAATAACTGTCCAAGAAAAAGATTATCAAATTTCGCCGCTCGGAGTCGCCAAAAAACTGTAGGTCCCTTCTACTCATGAGAGAGCAGTAGCGCGCACAACACGAGTACTTGATGAGCAAGCTAGTCCTTGGTCCCCCTGTGGATTGTCGCGCCAAACAATTATTTAATTAATACATATTCTCATAGACATTTTGGACAAACTCCAAGAGACAAGGTGCCGTGTCGCGCCGCATTCATTCATTCCACGCTCTTTAAAACATCATCCCAAAGCCATTTAAAAGGGGTCCATTCATAAAGCATGTCCCAGAACTACGTGCGTCTAAGAAAAAGCTTCTCAAAAGTTCGACGTTCGGCGTCGGCAGAAAATTGTAAGTCCTTTTACTCGTGAGAAGAACAGAAGCGCGCACAACACGAGTAGTTGATGAGCAAGCCAGGCTCTGGTCCCCTGTGTACCGTCGCGCCGTACAATTATTATTCTACTTGTCACCGGGCCTGCAATTTTTACTTCTATGCGCCATCGGCCATCCCCGTGCGTTGTCTCACTGATTTAAGACTCTTTGAGTTGATGCAGTGTTGTCCACGGCCAAACCAGACGTAAATGTCCCTTGACAGCTTCTAAAATTCATCAAAGCATTCACGGTCAACTATGGAAAACACAGCTTTTTGTCTTTGTGTGTCGTCCCACTTCGGGGTGGAAATTGGCCTCAACCAATGATCTCTACCTGCCTCCAGATACGCACCCCAAGTTGGTTGAGGTTCTTCCCCACTTGGATGCGCCATCTAAGTCGTCAACTATTGATTTGTTCCAATGGCTTCGAAGAATGTTCGGGCCGCAGCAGTGTTGTCTGCAAGCTCTACAATGCCCAGAGCTGTATCCGAATAGACGCATGCCGTCGTACGGCCCCTAAAGCTTGTCACAATATCTTCTTCTCCAAGTGCCCACAACGCAAACAGGACCAAAAATCTAACGCTGACTGATTCTCTTGAAAAGGCTGAAGGATTTTTCATCCTCTTTTAATATGTTTCAAGTTTCCACATCGTAAAGCGAGATTTGGATGATGAACATGTTGTACACACAGCCTTTCAAAAGAGGGTTCAAGTCTCGATTGCCTCTTGAGTCCAAAAAAAAAACATCGAGTACCAAGAGTGATACTGCGCTTGATTTTGGTTCTGATGGAGTTGTGCCCATTTATGGCAGAGCAGAGGTAGACTAAGTCCTTCACTGTTTCGAGGCAACAGTTGCCGTTCATCCGAACCGTCGACCTTCCGCGTCTTTACTCGATGGCTGTATATACTTCGTTTGGTCCAAAGCACATTTTTACCGATTCTAATTTATTTCTGCCAAACGCTTCATTGACGGCTAGACGTATTCAACACTTCTCTTCAGTGCTCTTTTCGTTTGGTGGCAATTTTACGGAATTTTAAAAACTGCGCCTCTTGTCGACGCGTTAGGAATCACCTTCTCTAAGACATTGTTTTAGGAAAACACATGACAGTCGCCTTGTTTAAGATCTTTCTGACATTTCAGGCCTCTGTGAGTTCGGTGTGAAGCAGCGAGAATAGCTCATCGTCACCCTGCAGAATCTGAAAAGTTACAAAACTAACCATGGCTTATCGTCTTGCGACATGATCTCCTCCAGAGTACTTTCTAAATGCCTTGCACTGCTTTGCGAATCACTTTTTCGAATGCATGTCTAATTTTGCACATCAAAGATGTAGTTTTCTGGTGGTCGTGGCGTAGTGGGTAGAGTGCGACGCTCACACGCCGAAGGTCTGAGTTCGATTCCCATGAATTTTTCGAATTTTTCACGGCACCACCCTTTTCGAGCTGCTGACAACACTCAAAGAGTTAGAACTGTCTAGAAAAAAACTTTTCAAATTTCGCCGTTCGGAGTTGGCAAAAAACTGTAGTTCTCTTCTTCGTCAGCGAACATTAGCGCGAGTAGATAATGAACAAGTTAGGCCCTGGTCCCCCAGTGGACTGAAACGCCATCCAATTACTAATTATTCAAGATGTTGGGTATCAACAGACGAAGAGCGCATCTATAAAGGCATTTAAAAAAAGTCCTGACGCAGCCAGCTTGAAAACTAAAGTTTTGTTTCTTTGAGACTTCGACAAATATAGTGTCGAAAATTATCCTTTTTTAGTGAGGATAAATCGACTTGCGGCATGCCTTGAACTGGGCACTTAGGGTCTTCAAAATTTTAGGAACAGCCTAACACATCATTCTACAAGTCCCGGGACCAACCATTAAAAACACAGTCTCTAGAAAAATTTCGACTTTATCCATTAACATAGTTTTCTTAAAGAGTGATACAATCAGTTCAACCCCGCTCTAATATTTCGGTACAGCTTTCAAAGAACGATTTATCTTTGGCCTAAGAATAGACTTCAGTTTCGGCGATCACCTAGCGCCGTTTTTCTCGGCGAGCTCCTTTTTGAGGTTTGAAAAGAGGTGGAAGCCGCTGGGCACCAGATTTGGAGAATACAGTGCGTGTGAAAGCAATTCAAAGCCCTATTCGTGCAGTAAGTAGCCTACGAATTTTGACACGGTGCATTGTCTTGGTTTTCAAGATTCAGAATTTTTTTCTTCTTCATAAGAGATCCTTTTGCAATTTCCTCCTTCACCAATAATGCCATGTAGTATTCGCTGTTGATCCTTTTGACTTTCTCAAGATAGTCGATGAATAAAGTTCCGTGCGCATCCCAAAATACGCATGCCATAGCCTTGCCAGTTGACCTTTGTCATTTTTCAGATGATGTAATTGGATTTATGAATCACATCAAAATCACATCCGTATCACTGTTTATAGTGTCAATGGAATCACTGATGGAGAAAAGACCATCTGTGGCGGGATGTCGACTAACAGACGCAGGCTTTGAGGGAGCCTGACTGGTAGTGACAGAGGCTATATTCTGGTGCCACCGCAAGTCAGGGGCCCTTGGAACTTCGGTTCCAGCCTAACCGTGCGGTAGGCCCCCTTGTGTTAGTATCGTGGTGGCTGTGGTTAATCACCTTACATCGCGGGTATAGTCGAGGATAGTGTACTGTACTGACTTGTCTAGTTGATTGTTCACTCAAAACTAGGCAAGGCGGTAAGGGGACTATCCCTTCTCAGTGTGAAGTTTCATTCTCAATCCCAGAGAGCGGAAGAGGTTTTGTTAGGGCTTCGCATCAAACCAAGATGGGGTGATTGCCCCCCAAGCGTGATCTCAGTTTTGTACTTGATTAACTAAGGCTTTTAGTCTTGCGTTGTGGACTCCGTGATATAAGCCGCAAAGGCAGGTGATCAAGTTAAAACAAATTCCATATCTGTTCAGAATATATGAATAAATTTAATTTATTGCGTGGTTTCAGTAGAATTGGATCTATAACTTTGTGCGGTTTGCTAAGAGATGGCGTAACTTGTATTATTTTATTGAAACATGCGCTGGAAAGCTACTGTCATGTATGTTATTTAAGTAAACTCAATTATTTTAAGCGTACACAACCGCTGCGCTGCGACCCAGAGAGCGCCTCTCAAGCATGATTTCAGTTTGATACTTGGGATTAGTAGTAGGGCGTTTAGTGCTGCGTTACTTACGACTCTTAGGAAAAAGGTTCCCCGTGCTATAAGCCGTAACGACAGGTGGTCACGTAAAACAAAATCCCACATCTGACCTTTGTCTTCTTGGATGCTTTGGGCGTGGTTCACCGGCTGCTGTCCACTCCGCTGACTGCCGATTTGACTATGGAGTATAGTGGTGGATCCATGTTTCATCCATTGTGACACACCAATGCAAGAAGTCCTGTTTATTCCGACGAAACAGCTCCAAACAGCTCTCAGAATCATCGATACGTTGTTGTTTTTGGTCCATTGTGAACAAACGCGGCACCCATTTCGAAAACAGCTTTCTCATGGACAAATGTTCATGCAAAATAGTGTACCCACTGCCTTCTGATATCTTTAAGGTATCAGCTATCCCACGCAGTTGCAGTTTGCGGTTTTCCAAAACGATTTTGTGTATTTTTTTGACGTTATAAGGTGTAAGCGCTTCAATTGGCGTTCTAGAGCATTTGTCTGTACGACCACGTTTAAGGTCAGTATACGACAAAAAGTTGTCTTTGATGGAGCAGAGTCCCTGTAACACTTTTGAAGCCATTGCTGAGTTTAATAATAATAATTGTTGGCTCTACATTCCAAAGGGGGCCAGGGCCTAGCTTGCTCATCAACTACTCGTGTTGTGCGCGCTACTGTTCTCTTACTGCAAGACCTACAGTTTCTTGCCGTCTCCGAAAGGCAAGATTGAGAAGCTTTCTTAGACAGTTATTACTCTTTGAGTGTTGTCAGTAGCTCGAAAGAGGTGGTTCCGTGAAAAATTCGAAAAATTGGTGTTGAGCTGGGAGTCGAACCTAGACCCTTCGGCGTGTGAGCGTCGCACTCTACCCACTACGCCATGGCGACCACATTGCTGAGTTTGCAAGGCATGAAAAAGCTGTATTTAATCCACACACGAAATTCTTTTTTTTCCATTGCCTTAAAAATCGCAAAGATAGCGCCACGTTAAGCACTGTAACTTAAAACCTAATTATCAGGGACCATTTCATGCGGTATACCGGTATGAAGTGAGCGCCAAGAAACAAATGTCTCGATAGGGAACATTTATTGTGAACCAGCCCTTATTTTCTTTTTGTTTGTTTGCTATGACATCTGTGAAAAATATTTAATATACATAAAGTCATTGAACAGACAACATCATATATTTGCATCGTGTTAAAAATGTCGAATTTTGTATCAGAAAGTGATGATTTGCGGAAATTGTTTGTTTTCATTTGAAGAAAAGTGCTGCAGAGTCGCATCGAATGCTTGTCGAGGCATACGGTGATCATGCTCTATCAGAAGCAACATGCAAAAGATGGTTTCAACGGTTCAGAAATAATGATTTCGCTAGAAGACGCCGAATTGCAAACGACATTGGATGGAGATGACACTTTGAGTCAAAAGCAAATGGCAGCAATGTTAAATGTTGCACAACAAACAATTTCTGACCGTTTAAAAGCTATGGGAAAGATCGAAAAGAGTGGATAATGGGTGCCACATGAACTGAATGAAAGACAGATGGAAAACCGAAAAAACACTTGTGAAATTTAGCTTCAAAGACACGAAAGAAAATCGGTTTTGCATCGGATTGCTACTGGCGATGAAAAATGAATTTATTTTAAGAATCCCAAACGGAAACGTGGTTGCCGTAGCGTAGTGGGTAGAGTGCGACGCTCACACGCCGAAGGGTCTAGGTTCGACTCCCAGCTCAATAACAATTTTTCGAATTTTTCACGGCACCACCTCTTCCGAGCTGCTAACAACACTTCAAAGAGTAATAACTGTCCAAGAAAGCTTCTCAAACTTCGCTGTTCGGAGTCGGCAAAAAACTGTAGGTCACTTCTACTCGTGAGAGAACAGTAGTGGGCCCAACACGAGTAGTTGATGAGCAAGCTAGGCTCTGGTCCCCCTTTGGAATGTAGCGCCAACAATTATTATTATTAAACGGAAAAAATCATGGGTTAATCTGGGACAACCATCAACATCGACTGCAAGACCAGATCGATTCTGCAAGAAGACAATGCTGTGTGTTTGGTGGGACCAAAAAGGTGTGTTGTACCACGAGCTCCTTAAAAATGGTGAAATCGTCAATACTGATCGCTACCGACAACAAACGATCAATTTGAACCATGCATTGATCAAGAAACGACCAGAATGGGCCAGAAGACACGGCAAGGTAATTTTGCTCAATGACAATGCACCTGTAGACAAAACCGGTTCAGGATGGAATCAAAACACTTGGATGGGAGCAGCTACCCCACTCGCCGTATTCACCAGACTTGGCTTCTTCCGACTACCATTTGTTTTCATCGATGGGACACGCATTGGCTGAGCAGCACTTTGATTCCTACGAGGAGGTCGAAAATTGGGCGTCTGATTGGTTTGCTTTAAAAGACGAACAATTTTATTGGCGTGGTATTCACAAATTGCCAGAAAGGTGGTCAAAATGTGTAGAAAACAATGGCCAATACTTTGAATAAAATGTTTTTACTTTCCCATTAATTCTATTATCAAAAAAACAAAAAACACTCATTTCATAACGGTATACCGGGTAAATAAAAATGTTATAAATAAAGTTTTTTATTAAAAGTAAATTAAATTTGAAGTTTCAACCACACTACGTTGAGCAAACAATTTGCAGTAGTTTTGAATATACACAAGATGGCTGACGAATTTGCGAACTGTGGGCAATTTACGATTGTTTGACACTATTGAGGGCAAAAATTGACAAATTAACCGCCATTTTGCCCGTTTTGGAGGGGAAACGTATGACTTTGTGAGTAAAATGAGACAAATTTCCATGACACGTAAATAACTTTCAGAAATTGGGTTTGTATCTACCAGATCACGTAAGTAACAGTCAAACGTTCGATGGACGAAGGGAAATCAGCTGCTTGATCAGCTGTTCAGTTCACCATCTCCTTCCTTATTGGTTTCTGCTAATAATTAGATTGTCGTGAAAGTGTGACAGGTTTAATTGAGTGTTTGTACTCCCTTAAAATAGTAAGTGTGTTCTAGAAATTTCTGTGCTAAACTCTGAAGTCTGCCAGTTGTTAAGGAGTGGGGGTAAATCCCTCTCAGAAAAAGGAAATGCACGGGAACGCGTCTAAACTAAATGTCTAAAGTATGTCATTAAAAAATATCAAATTTCCGTATCGGTACAGAAAAAAAAAACAACAATAAGATTTGAGTGACATACACAGAGAAAATGGGCCAATGCTTACATATCTCTGTACGCACACTTCATTTGACCGAAAACCAACAACCTACACAGAAAAATTTCTTATGTTAAAATGGGAAGGGTGGGAAAATATTTACTCTCTCGAGAGAGCGCTCATTTGACGAAAAACACATTTTCTCGGAATACGGGAACGCACATTTTGTTGTTTTGTGTTAATTTGTGTTGTTTTTTCGGGTACGGGAACACACCTAATATGAATTTTTTGTTAGTGAGCTCCCTATATGTCGGTCCTGGGACATATTGGTGAGTTAAATACAACAGAGAATGTACAGTTGGGCCCTAAATGAAGTTGAGTCACCAGCAGGTCGTTGGCTCTTTATTTTTTCAACTCAACCTCTTATCTCCTTTGCTTAAGAGATATTTCCCTCAACACCCAAAGATCTGTCATATCACTTCTAGTCTAGTTAAGCTCCAACCTACCACCGAGGCTGAACGGCAAGTATCACCCCTTGTCATAAACGAACGCCATCAACACACGGATCTTAAACAAAAAATGTAAGCAATAAACCACGGCTCTATTTGGCTGTTTGTCAGGCATCCTCCCGAACGAGGTGAAAAAGAAAACGTTAAACGGGGTAACAAGCTATATGAGCAAATTATTAGGTTGATCTTGGAGTGACCCTACGCGGGGTCTCTATTTCAAACAAAAGCAACGTAGTCACCAGACTAGACTTACGCATGTTAAGGATTCCTGTGTTTTTCATAAAACGAATCAAAAATGTTCCAGCTCACACTTCAAGTTTGAACGAATGAAGAATACGGATCCATTGGGGATCACAAAGCTTTGACAACTTGTTTTTGACCACTGAATGCCGTGAGCACAGAGTCGGCAACAATGGAAAGTTGTTCCTGGTTAGATGCACTCCTCAGGCAAAGCTTAAAAAATACACAACACATTAAAAATCAAGAGGTTCTTAAATCCTTTTTGACGACACCCGATCTTGATTCCCTACCGCTGTGTGACATACAGTTCGTTTATCTTGCTCTGTAATGATTCAACGCCAAGACACGCCTCTTAGTGTCCCTCTCGGTGTCCTTCATGGAACAACATTAAAACGCAATTTCTTAAGCACATCCTTGGTTCCTGGCAAAGGGATTGTGCGAAGGTGGGATTGCTATATATTACGCGTAAGGTTGACCGAACAGCCTGAATTGGCATACAGGACCCTCGTCACGCTCTTCTCCAATTGAAATAAATATAACCTCAAAAATGTGAACGGCATGCTCCCGTTTTCCTGTGTGTGTGTGTTTCTTTGCTTTCTGTCATTTCTTAAGGTAGGAGAGTGACGGGCATGCCATATGCTTAAGTGTGTATGTTTGTGGGGCTAGCCGCAAGAAGAAGGATCTTCTTCAATGTCCTGTCGTTCTGTTTATGTACAGGAACTGAGTGCGATGCAATAGTTCTAAAGTATCGCAATCCAGTTACAGTGATGTGTATACTATCACTCAAAACGGGTGACACGGAAGTGAGAAGGGAACATGTTTCCGGCGGAAGAAGAAAAACGAAAAACGAACCCTTTGTACGATAAGCATGATATGAGATGAAAACATGCTGAGCTAACGTTACAGGCATCGTACAGAGCTGCGTTTTGTAACGATTCTGAACTCCCACAGGCGGTACAATAAGATTATAAAAGTTTGCCTCGTTCGCTTGCACAAGTGGGATTTTGAAGCAATATGTCGTCGGTTTGCACAGCGAATCGAATGCAACGTGATCTGAGTCTCTTTTGGATTACATTTTCGCAGGGATGGGTTGCAAAGCTAGGAATGTTGTCGTTTCAAGCATGCTTCGGTGAAAGGATTCTTCGCACTTGAACCAATTTACATTTGAAGCTTGAAATCAAAACATTTAATATCTTCCGAGTTTTTGTGGTTGCTTCAGGGAAATCAATATTATTCACATCGGTGATTGTCTGTCCACGGATCAAGTTCAAACGGAGCCACCTTCCTGTCCTTGTTTAGTATTCGTATCGAATTGCGCGATCTTTTATTCCATATCTTGTTCAAGGAGGAGACTTTTTCGGAGAGCATAACGCGGGTTTTGTTCTAAATTCATGAGCCTATCAAATCGAATAGAACGTCCTACGGTGGCCTTGGTTTAAATTGGATATAGACCTCTAGCGATTCGGCGGTAATAAACTGGAAGGTATCATTTTTATGAAGAAATTTTTATTTCTCAGACCCCTTCCACGTCGGCTTTTTGCTTTTTTATTGCGGCATCCTCACAAAAAACGCAATCCGGCCGTTCACTTTTTTCTTTTGTTTATCACTTGTTGTTGGCGCAGCCCTTCCACCCGTCAGGCGCGCTGTGTGAATTGAAATCCCTTTTTTATCGAACTTTACGCTTTCCAACCCAGCCTCTGCGCTCTTGTAGATTATCTTCCGGTTCCGTCCGCAAGGTAATTTCTTTCAGGACACACAAAAAATATACAGAAGAGGACAAAAAAGACACCAAAGGGAAAGGGTACACGTTTGTGATCCTTTCACAACTAAATAACGTATATCCAGGTGCAGATACAGCACACATTTAATTATACCCACAGACATGTGCCACAGAGGACAGACCAGCGTCATTTCGTTAGGAGTAGATCCATCTCACAAGTGACGTGCCGCACATTCATCTACCACACCACATATGTAGGTACACATACCCAAGGCAATGGTATTTTTAGATACTCAGCTGAATGTAATCGGAATAAAAATGCCATCCAGCGGAGCAGTACCCGAATTTTATATATTTTAAGCAAAACATTCGTGTGTCCTCTTGTGGGTTGGTTTGTAAAGTGTTTCCATTTCTAGGGTAAAGACAAAACAGAGCCGGAAGGGTGTCGGAAAATAGGGGGCAGCAGCACAACTTTAGTCCGCAAAAGGGATACAAAATGAAAATAAATTATAATTCGAAGCGATTTGAGGAATGAAAGGATAAATGAATGAATGAATGCCTGGATGGATGCATGGCAAAATGGACGAGAGACGAGGCTGCGGGCCACGGAACTGGGTGTGTGGGTGTGTGTGTGTGGTGGGGATTGGGCCTTTTGCTTCTCGTTATTCGTTTGATGAAGACGATGATGATGAAAATCCTTATTCTCAAAAGAATTTCGGAATTTAATTTTATTTTAAATCAAGTGGAAGTTTTTCTTGGGTTCAAGCAGCAACTTCGTGCCGCCTTCCCTTAACCGGCTTTATCATGTGCCCCAGCGGGTTTCGTTCGCCCACCCACTCGGTCCCAGTATTTGAAAATTCTTCGAAATATTTTATTCCTCTCTCTCTCTCTCTGTCTCTCAGTCTACCGCTCTCATGTTCTTGGCAATGACTTCGTCTTAATCAGTTTAGGAGCTTTGGAATTTCATAAAACCTGTTCCTTGGCAGAGCCCTTGTTCATCTTTGTGTACGGACTTTTTGAAGATGATTTTTTATTTTTTGTGCTTTTGCATGAACCCGGCCTTTGTTTGTTTTTGACAAAAGCTCAGACATGTACTCGTATTCTGTTATTTTTTTGTTCGCTTACTTCTGAAGATGAATCTCATAATTTGAAACGTTACACCGTTATGCACTACTGGGCATTGTTTCATCTTGTACTTAATTATTTCTTCAATTCTTTTGGCGGGCATGGTGTGGGGCAGATGAAAGCCGGTGGCTTGCATCCATCCTCGGCGGGTATTAGATTGAGCCTAATGCGAGCATAATTGAATTTAATTTGCAGATGCCATGCCAAGGCTCCCGCGAAGTTAATAACCTCGTTCAGTGATTCCTCGACTTTTTAGAGTTTCCGCGAATAGGCAATTTAACTTCTTAATTTGGTTCAGTAAATTAGAGTCATGGCAGAGAGAAACGCGTTGATTCCGAGGATATGACGCTGCTTCAGTGGCATGAGGGCAAAAAGTTCGAGTACAACAAACGGAAAGTATCCTGACTTTTAATTGCTCCTTGAATTGAATCATCGGCACAGGCCATTGTTGGCTTTTCTTTTGTGGGAGTTCAGTTTTGGAGTGCTGTATCTTGAAATCGACTCCAGTCTCTCAGTTCCTCTGCATTTAATAAAATTCTTGATTGGGGTAGATTTCTGTTTGAATGTTCGTTTCAAAATTATTCAAAATTAACCGACGAACAGATTTGGTTTTGATGACTGGCAAGTGTACCTGCACATACTAACGAAAGATCTATTTTCAGTTAGATTGACAACAAAACATCGCTTGACACAATGATCTTTCAGTTCTTTGAGTAGAACACTTTACATTGCTTGTCTGGCATGAAGTACAATGAAAGACATGGCGAAAGTGCATAAAAGGGGCGAAAATGAAGGCACACAGAAGTTAGGTCACTGTGCCATAAAAGAAGGTGTTAACAAGACTTAGAACTCCTCACAACGACGCGACGTTTACAGAAGCTTTCCTAGTAGTCAATCAGTCAGTCACTTTTTTTATGGCTTTCATATCCTCTAAATTGCACGCCTAGAGGTGTAATTTTTGTGACGATGTAGACGAAATCAGTTGCACATTTAAGGTGCACATAAGGTGCGGAATTGCAGAGGAAGCGCAAGGAAAACAGAAAACTTGTGAATAGGTCACTCAAGACCAATCTGGAAGAGGACTAGGACCTGCATCGATTAAAACAAAAAGAATATCAAAGTCTAAATCGAGCTTCGAAAAGTGCCTCTTATAAAGACTTTTGTGGGAAAATCGAAACACTCAGTGAAACCAGCAGACTAGTGCAAGTGCTCAAAAGGAACAAAGCAGTGAAGTTGGACACACTAAGAAAACCAGACGGTACCTATACCGAGTCTAAAGCTGAGACCCTCCAACTCATGCTTGAGACTCACTTCCCTGGGAACCAGATCACAGTCGGCTCAAAACCAGTGCCAATTTCCGAAACTGGAGATGAGCAGACAAATACTACTCGCAGAGGCTGGTATATTTCATCGCTCGTGGTAACTGATGAACCCATAAAGTACGCTGTTGCGTCTTTTGATGGTTTCAAGTCACCGGGCGCCGATGGCATATATGCAGCACTGCTGCAAAATGGCATAGACCCTATACTTCTTCTTCTTCCTCTTGTGGCGCTACAGTCCGGGGTGGACCTGGGCCTCAACCAACATGCCTCTCCCGGCAGCACGATCTTTCGCTAGCTGTCTCCAGTTGCGCACTCCAAGTTGGTTGAGGTCCTTCTCCACTTGTGTGCGCCACTTTAGTCTAGGTCGTCCTCTGTTGCGTTGTCCCAATGGCACGGATTCTAAGACTTTTCGGGCCGGAGCAGTGGTTTCCATACGCTCTACATGGCGTAGCCATCTTAAGCATTGTATCCGTAGACGCTTGACCAGGCGCATGTCGCTGTACAGCCCATAGAGTTCGTCATTAAATCTTCTCCTCCAGATGCCATCAACGCAAACAGGGCCAAAAATAGGACCAAACCCTATACTGCCGGCTCTAAAATGAATCTTCACTGCCAGCCTCGCGCTGGCATACATTCCAAGTACCTGGCATACAGTGAGGGTAGCCTTTATACCGAAAACTGGTAAAGGAGACTATTCACTCGCCAAAAACTTCAGGTCCATCAGTCTCAACTCCTTCATGCTGAAAAGCTTGGAGAGGCTGGTCGAGCTCAGATGCAACTGCCTACTAGCGCGGAAAATCTTGCGAGACTGCACTTCAAAATCTCGTCGGCAGAATTGAAAGTGACAGACAAGACTACGCACTTGGCATTTTCATAGACATAGAGGGCGCCTTCGACAATGCGGCTTTCGATTGCATGTGCAACGCGGCCAGGAATCACGGCGTAGAGGAATTGTAGTTGTTGTGGATAAGAGCAATGCTAATGAACAGGACTATAATCGCGGAGGCGGATCGTGGCAAGTTTGTAATGTCGGATGTAAACAGGGGCTGCCCCCAAAGGCGGGGTCCTGTCTCCCCTCCTATGGTGCATGGTGGTCGATTCTTTGCTTTCCGTCTTGAATGGTTCTACGCCCAGGCTCATGCAGACGATGTAGCCGTACTGGTTACCGGACCATGCCTAGTCTTTGGTTCCACTCGCACTGGAGCTTTGATGACCTCGCACACTGCATCTCCTATGATACTACACTCATGGACATGCCGTCTGATGCGAAGTCGCCAATAATACAGTTGCGACGCCTTTACAAAGTCGACTTTCCACGTGTCCTGGACTGGCTGTGGCCAGAAATTGAACCGGGAAAGGAATGTAGTCGGATTTTCACGGACGGCTCCAAGACAACGGAGGGTTCTGGAGCTGGAAAACGACAGCATTAGACTTCACGACTCCTTAGGAAATTTCGCGTCGGTCTTCCAGGCGGAAGCCATCGCGATCCTAATGGCCACCAACTACATTGTGAGGAATAGGTGGAAGGGACGAAGTATCTGTGCCTGTTGCGACAGCCAATCTGTGCCTTACCCATACCCTTAACCACTTCCAAGATAGTTCAAGAATGCAAGTCTTCTCTTAATTCGGTCGGCAGGCTGAATTCGCTAAGACTTGTCTGGGTCCTGGGTCATCACGGGATCCTGGGAAACGAAACTGCCGATGAACTAGCTAGGCTAGATTCAGCAGAGGCATTCGTAGGACCCGAACCCACCTTGGAATTGTCCGCGTCCCCGGTCAGGGCCTCCGTCGATGGTTGGGTCTCCCTACAGCACAACTAGAGATGGCGTGACTCTCCAGGATGCTGGGTGACCAAGAGTATGCTCCCAAACATCTGCAAGAAATCCGCTTCTTTTCTGCTATCTCTAGACAGAAACGAGTGCAGAAGACTTGTTGGCGTATTAACGGGACACTTTACCTTCGCTATGCACCTGAGTCGGCTTGGGCTTAGTGATATCACACTCTGCGACGCCTGTGGAGAAGGTGAAGACACTTCGGAGCACTTTCTCTGTCAGTGTCCTGCTTTCGCTCGTATCAGGTGGCGCCTATTTGGCGCTGATGTGGTGGGAACTGAAAACATAAGTTCTGATCACAAGCTCATCTTGGTTTTTTTCTTCGGAAAACCAAGAAATTACATTAAATGAAGGTTACTGCCTGGTAGTACAATGGACCAGTATTTGAGTCTGAGTGTTCCAGTATAGTTTATCCCAACCTCCAACAAAAAAGTAAAAGTAACGTGCATTTTCATATTACTCAAAAAAATATTTATTTATTCGTCAACTTTGTCATCCTAAGAGTAGTCCCCTTCAGATTTTTACACTTGTGCCTGCGTTTTTAGCAGTCCTCGAAGCAGTTCTGCACTGTTTGGTACGCCTTTAAGCTCTCTGCGATTTGGTTTGTATGCCCGCACTGCAACGGTATCCATGCAACAGTATCAAAAGGCCGCCTTTTTATGGGCCTCCTCAATCTTGGAAACAGAAATATGCAGCTTGGGGTGGTTGAGCCATGATTACGTTATTTTTTCTGAACAAAAAAGTATGAATGACGAGTGAGTAGTCGCATTATCGTAATGCAAGGGCCGTGAATTGTTTTGCTTGCAATTCAGGACGTATTCTTTGTATTACTTCTCACAAACGGCGCATCTCTTCAAAATAATACTCCCTATTCACAGTATGACCATGTGGGCTGAACTTCTGATGCATTACGCCACGGTAATCGAAAGAAACAGTCAGCCAGACCTTCACATTTGATCGAAATTGTCGTGCTTTTTTCGGCCTTGGGCTCTTCTATTGGGACGATTAGACTTTTGTTTGGATATCATAACCACATACCCATAATTCGTCACCTGTTATGGACCCGTTAAGCAAATCTGAAACGCCGTTGACGCCATTTAACGTTTCCTATGGGGTGCTCAGTAGCATATTTTTGTGAAAATTCAGCAATTTTGGAACGAACATCACTGCCGCACCCCTTATTTCCAAAATTTGTGAAAAAATTGCAGGGCATCTACCAACCTATATGCCGACATCTTCATTAACTTCTCTAACAATGATTCGGTGGTTCTCAGTGACAATTTTCTTCACTTCGTCAACATTTTCATCGGTTGTTGTATCCTGGGGCATCCAAGGCGAGTGTCGTTATTCACATCTTTTCATTAGTTTTTGCAAAACTTACCACTTACCACTTTTTTGATTCAGAGTACTGAAATGCCACAGTCAACATTTCATTTTTCTTTCCATTTTTGACACAAAATTGAGTGCACTCTATGATTCAATTTTTCCGAAGCAAAATACGTCTATGGTAACCGGTAATGCTCTCACAAGCACAGTATTTATGCTACATATCTGCAGCTGTGGCCGCCGTGACGTAGTGAGTTGAGTGCGACGCTCACACGCCGAAGGTCCAGGTTCGATTCCCGGCTGAACACCTCGAATTTTTCGCGGCACCACCTCTTTCGAGCTCCTGACAACACTCAAAAAGTAATAACTGTCTAAGAAAAAGCATCACAAGCTTCTACGTTCGGATTCGGCAAAAACCTGTAGGTCCCTTATACTCGTGAGAAGACAGTAGTGTGCACAACACGAGTAGTTGATGAGCAATCTAGGCCCTGGTCCCCCTGTGGACTGTCGCGTCTTCTTCTTCTTCTTGTGGTACTACAGTCCGGAATGAACCTGGGCCTCAACCAACACGCCTCTGCAGCCATTATGATCTTTCGGCAGCTGCCTCCAGTTGCGCACTCCAAGTTGGTTGCCTTAGCCTAGGTCGTCCTCTTTTGCGTTGTCCCATTGGCTCAGATTCGATAGCTTTCGGGTCGGAGCCGTGGTGTACATTCACTCCACATGGCCTAGCCATCTTAAGCGTTGAATGTTTGTATGTATGTGTGGACTGTAGCGCCATTCAATTGTTTTTATTATATCTGAAGCTGTAGATATATGTTCAAGACAAGTGTAAACAGAATCGAAATTCCAATGTACGTAATCAGCGAAATTTAAAAAAATTCATTTGAACAGACCTCGTGCTTATGAAAGGTCTGTGTTCGTTTAGATTGGCACCAAAGCATCGATTTCCAGTTCCAGCCCTCCAAGTATTAAACCTTGTATTGCTTGTCTGGAATGTTGCAAAATGATACCCATGGGAAAAGTTCGTACAAAAAAAAAAAGTGAACGGAGAAGAAGACTAAGTCACTGGGCCATAAAATTACATCCCTCTACGGTTGTCAGTCAGCCATTTCATCTGTGGCTTTTAAATCCAGTCGGTAACGCCTTTAGAAGTATTTTCTGGTTGATTTAGAGGAAATCAGTTTATATCTGTGCCATGTGTAGTATGGGCCGGCCGCCGCTTGAACCTTTCTCAAAATTGGCATTACCAGAAACAGACGTTTTTGCTGTAACAGCACAGAGACGTTTTCAACGGCAATAATCTCTCATTGCGAAGGGCAATAAAAAAGTCTGATTTGTGCTCTCTTTTATAAACAATCTTAGCGGTGTTTAGTGAGAACAGAACTGCCTAAGTCTACTTGTTTGAATGTCCGGTGGTTAACGAGGCTTCAGTAGAACAAAACAAAGAATTGCATTGCAAGATATGATCACTAATAGCGCCATTTCACATAAAAATTCTCTTACGGGGTATGTTTTACCACATTTGAATGCTTAAAAAGCAAATAAGTTGTTTCTGGCCAAAATCTGTTAAAGCCAAAATTACTTAAAAATTTTAATTGATTTTTCGTTCGTCCTTGACATATTTATCCTCCTAAACGGTTGTCCTAGTCATAGCGAATTTAAATTTCATTTCAAATGGTCATGCACAATGCTTGAGTTAAACAAATTTCTCAATCAATGTTAATCTCCCATCTTCACGACGGTCTCCATGTCGAATGCCTTTTTATCCGTTGTTTTACTACTACTTTGACTCACTGAAGTTTTACAACCCAACATAAGGCTTCCCCTTGCACTTCTAACTTCTCACTTGGTGGATGCAATTAATTTTTTTAAAACATCATAAAACTGAAATTTTTCATAAACATATTGTCTTCAGCGTCAACTCAAATTTCAATAAAATTTTAACTACGACCATTCTCATTTATGGTCAACTTGTGAAATGAAGTCCCAACCATTCACTTCAATTTTTGTGCACAGTTCAGCTATACAACCAGTTTTGGTGGCACCAAACTTTTCGCAACATGAGTTATATGTATATAATGAAAAGTAGACGAAAACTCACTTGTCTGAATTCAGCAGAAATACGCGAAAATCCAATCGTTTGTTAAATACATGTTTCCATGATTTACATATTGTGTGCAATTTGTGAGCTTTTTCATATCATTTCGCTGATTCATACGAATTCATAAAGTGTAAACTCCATACGGGTGTCGCTTTATTGTTTGCAACAGTCAAATATCATTCACAGTTCCGGCGTGTTTCGTTTGAACTTTTGGTTAAATAATTTCCCGTTTTCCCGGGAAAAAAGAAACCGAGCCCTTAAATTCCTTAAGGTCTTTAGATATATCAATAGCTTTTGAATTTAAAAATGCCATTTCATGTATTTTCGACTCAACCTGGGACTGGGACTGGGACTGGGACTGGGACTGGGACTGGGACTGGGACTGGGACTGGGACTGAGACTGGGACTGGGATTGGGACTGGGACTGGGACTGGGACTGGGACTGGGACTGGGACTGGGACTGGGACTGGGACTGGGACTGGGACTGGGACTGGGACTGGGACTGGGACTGGGACTGGGACTGGGACTGGGACTGGGACTGGGACTGGGACTGGGACTGGGACTGGGACTGGGACTGGGACTGGGACTGGGACTGGGACTGGGACTGGGACTGGGACTGGGACTGGGACTGGGACTGGGACTGGGACTGGGACTGGGACTGGGACTGGGACTGGGACTGGGACTGGGACTGGGACTGGGACTGGGACTGGGACTGGGACTGTGACTGGGACTGGGACTGGGACTGGGACTGGGACTGGGACTGGGACTGGGACTGGGACTGGGACTGGGACTGGGACTGGGACTGGGACTGGGACTGGGACTGGGACTGGGACTGGGACTGGGACTGGGACTGGGACTGGGACTGGGACTGGGACTGGGACTGGGACTGGGACTGGGACTGGGACTGGGACTGGGACTGGGACTGGGACTGGGACTGGGACTGGGACTGGGACTGGGACTGGGACTGGGACTGGGACTGGGACTGGGACTGGGACTGGGACTGGGACTGGGACTGGGACTGGGACTGGGACTGGGACTGGGACTGGGACTGGGACTGGGACTGGGACTGGGACTGGGACTGGGACTGGGACTGGGACTGGGGCTGGGACTGGGACTGGGGCTGGGACTGGGACTGGGACTGGGACTGTGACTGGGACTGGGACTAGGACTATTTCATTTTGCATGGCCATTTCCAACTCCAAGCATTTTTCAATGTGTTGCGTATCTTTAAGGCTACATGTGCTACAAAAAACAAGCGCTCATAAAACAAATAACATTTAAGCGCGAATTATCATTGCCAGGCTTCATTTGCATGTATAAACATATGCACACCGTAACTCCGGGCAAGAGAAGCGACCCCAACTGCGATATGCGAGAAGGTCCTTGCTGTGTTTACGAACACAACTTAAGCATAAATAATACTCTTGTTCCGTGCATTTGATAACAAAAAACCAAGCTCCCCTCACAACCCCGCCTGCATGAGGTGTCCTTCGATGGCACTGTGCTGGCGAACTGATACAATGGAATGATGGTGCGGGCTTTGCAAAAAATATGCACCCACTTGCGCTTGCAAATCCCACTCAGTCCCATATCTATCGGTTTCCATTTGAACTCCCCCGGAGCCGTGCAATAACCGTGCAATTCTGCAATTCCACGGCGCACATGACTGCGAAAAAGTACAAAACTGTGCAAAAATTTAACACAAACGCATGGGATCCTTGAAATGCATGAGCCGTTTTGTATGCATGGAAAAGTGACCTACCACTGGTGATCCTCGGGGGAATGGGTACCTAATTTTTATTTCTATTTGGACAGGGTTTTGAATTTTGTAAACAATGCAGTGGGTGCCGGTTGGCTGGGGTCAGACAAAGTGAATTACACGCCAGGATATACAAACATGGATGTCGTCGTGAATGGTGGTGACTCTTGGTTCGTTTTTTTTTTGTTTTTGCATTTTTTCGGCGCTAGGGATTCACATCTGTGGTGCCACAGTGGTTTGGATAACAAATTCTAAATAACCGCGGCCAGCGCAACCGCGCTTTTGCACCCTGAATGGGGTTTTGTTTCAGTCGTCGTCGTCAGAGATGGAAATTTCAGGCGAACAAATTGCTGCTGTCTGGCTGGCTAATAAATCATGAGATAGAAAGCCCTTAATGGATTTCGAAATTGACATTGGAAATCTATGCTATTGTAGGCTTTACACGATTTGTATCCCGTGGAACTACAGTTTATACGTTTCAAGGGGGTGTAAGCTCGTTGAGTTTCAAATTCATCTACGGGCATGCAAATGAAATGCGGTAGAGAACTATGAATCAAGTCCTCGGTGACCCTCTGTTTCAACGAGTGTAGCTTATGAACGACACGTGTTTGAACTTTTGTCCTGAAACCTGAGCATTTAAAGTTATTTTCACTTTGGATTTGAATTCAGCACACCCAAATCCTTTAGAAAAATATATTTTGGTTAACTCAACTAAAGGGCTTATAATTATCGCCGTCAAACAGCCACTGTGCGACGTAACGTCTGCAAAAGTTGTCCAGTAGAGAACTATGAATCAAGTCCTCGGTGACCCTCTGTTTCAACGAGTGTAGCTTATGAACGACACGTGTTTGGACTTTTGTCCACTTCAGAAGCTTCAGTACAATGTCTTCGGTTAAAGCATAAATCCTGAAGGTTGGAGAATCTTTACTGCCTTTTGTGCCTTACTCCTTATCACTCCTTGTGTTGTGTGTTAATATTGCAAGAATCATCATCGACCAAGGGGAATCCTGTGTTTGGAAGCTGATAAAGACGCTCCGCATTTAATAGCCACTTATAGGCGCATCAAGTGATAAGTGTTCACGCGACAAGGACGAAATCAGAGGCCAACTGAAATTATTCACACCGAAGCTGGCGTGAATTTGGAATTTAATGAGCTGCCATGGACTATGCAGATCGCAAATGGTTTACGACTGGTCACTCTAAGCTCACTGAAGCGTCATTTCGATTTTATGACATCAAATATCGAACAAACGAACGACGATACGAATTAACGACTCTCACTGGGTGCACTAAGTGCCCACTACCAGAACATACAGCTGCAAGAATGTGCCCCAAGCTATCACACCACATAGCCGCCGAGTTATTTATTGCACAGAACGTGTTAATTATATGAGAACATGAATGAGTGAATTTTTTTATTGCAAGCCGACATTTTATTTCTTACCCCCTTTAATCAAGGACTAGGCCAAAAGCGGAGGGTGTACGGCATAATGACGCATTAAACAGCGGTATAATAGCAGCGCGTCGTAAATGTCCCTGCGGTTGGTTTTATGATTTTCAGTGCGGCCGAAATACCACGAATTATTTCGTTTCCTTCTTTCCAACGTTTTCGGTTTCGGAGAGCATCACTCGTCGGCTCATGCTTTGGCTCATTCGTTGGTTCATTCGTTGGCTCATTCGTTGGTTCATTCGTCCTTTCATCGCATGCATATCTCATTATGTGGCTTTTATTATCGAGCTTAAGATGGCATTAAGTTGGGTGGAGAAGTGGTCGACTGTGAATGAGTTGGCGGTGCTTTTGTGAGTGAGAGGTTTGGTCAGAGGTTATTGCGACGACACTAAAAGACTTGAAGTCAAGGTTCAAAGCGCTGAACGCGGGAAAACTGAGAACTTCTTTTAATTTCATTTGTCTTGCAATTGTCAGTTTTAAGTAGTCAATAAGTAGCATATTGGAACGCAGTCCCATATCTAACACTAGCGCTTTGGATAGAGGTGTAATTGTAGATCTACTAGTGGCCTTCTTCGTCCTTTCTAGAAGGACGAAATATAAACAATTGAACCGAGTTCTTAAATTGTTTTAAACTTTTCATCAAAGTGGGTGCTTTTTTATGAGGTATATAATTTTGGGTGGTCGCCGTGGCGTAGTGGATAGAGTGCGACGCTCACACGCCGAAGGGTATAGGTTCGACTTCCAGCTCAAGACCAATTTTTCGAATTTTTCACGGCATCACCTCTTTCGAGCTGCTGGCAACACTCAAAGAGTAATAACTGTCTAAGAAAGCTTCTCAAATCTCGCCGTTCAGAGTTGGCAAAAAACTGTAGGTCCCTTCTACTCGTGAGAGAACAGTAGCGCGCACAACACGAGTAGTTGATGAGCAAACTAGGCCCCTTTGGACTGTAGCGCCAACAATTATTATTATATAATTTTGGGTTGGCAACACTTTTTTGAAATGATTTATTTTGAGTTTGATTCGGCATCTAACACTGAAGGTACCGACAATTTCTACCGCGCGCGGTCAAATCAACCGGAAATTAAAAAAAATTATCGATTTTATTATTCTATGCAGTTGTATCTAAATGTATATAAAATAAAGAATTTTCATGAATGTTGGTCCAAATCTATTTTTATATGGTTCTTAAATTCTTGATGAAAAAGCAAATACAACGTAATTTGTATGCAAAATTTTATGCATATATGTGGGATTCGGGATATAAAACTCACTTTTAATACTTTGATTTACAGAATTTATTTAATTATAAAATATCGTTTCGCGTTTAGTGACGACTGACGAGTTCGATGGCTCAACTACTACTCTCTGTTCTATTTTTACTATTCTTCCTTTTATCTTGCCATGCGTTCGTATGATTTTGTCTTATCCCAGCTGTTGTTTCGTCGCGAGATTTGTGTGTCATTGTAGGGTAAGATCAGTTTGTTTGGCTCCTGATCCCACATATATAATATACTTTATTTCTCACAAAGTTTACAAATTATTTTAGCCTGAAATGTGCATTTGCCGCGAACATATTTTTCGCACTTTGAACTGATTTTTGTTGTTTTACAACCTTTACAAAATACTATTTGACTATTTGACCCGTTGTTTCTTTTTTCAAAATCCAGGCTTTTATTCAGCCAGGTCCAAGATGTTGAAAAATACCTGTAGCGGCCACCTAGAACTTTTCTACTTCACACTGTATTTCCTTACCATCTGACGTGTCACTTCTACACCAAATTTTGTAAAATATTAGTTTCCGGTATAGTCTTGTTGCTCTCTTATGTTTTTTTCTATTGAGTTATGGTTAGAACTTAGGACAAGCATTTTTTTCGGCTTACATTTATACACTGTTAAAGGAATGTAATTTCATTTATACAACAAAAAAAAAAATCTAACTGTTTTATCTGTTCTTTCTTTAGGTTTGATTATTTTTTCAATCAATGGAGAGCTGCGAAAACAATCCCAATCTTACAGCCCGATAAAGATTCAAATCTGGCTTCAAGGTACAGACCAATTAGTTTGCTCAGTTCTCTTAGTATATGCTTCAAAAAGTCAATAAGGAAAAGATTGATCTCCTTTGTGGAGACAAATTCTATCATACGTCCACAGCAATTCGGATTTAGAGCTCTTCCTAGCACTACCCACCAAGTGCAAAATATTACACAAGATGTAAAAATTAATTTGTCAAATGGCAAAAGGACTGGGATGGTTTTACTTGATATAGAAAAAGCAATTGATACCGTTTGACATGACGGTTTGATTCACAAACTATTAAGTGTTAACAACACTATATACCTTGTCAAAGGCATTCAGTCCTTCTTATCTCACCGAAGTTTCAAAGTTACCATAAATGCTTGCTCTTTTGATAACAAATTTATCAAAGCTGAAATCCTTCAAGGTTCCGTTTTTGGTCCAATCATATGCAGCTTGTACACCTTCGACTTTCCCACTTTAACTAACTAAAGTATTGCTCTAGTTGCTGATGATACTTGCATCTATTCATCAGATGTACTTATTCTTTTTCTTCTTGTGGCGCTACAGTCCAGGGTGAACCTGGGCCTCAACCAACATGCGTCTCCAGCCAGCACGAACTTTCGCCAGCTGTCTCCATTTGCGCATTCCAAGTTGGTTGAGATCCCTCTCCAGTTGTGTGCGCCACTTTTGTCTAGGTCGTCCTCTGTTGCGTTGTCTCAATGGTTCAGATTCGAAGACTTTTCGGGTCGGAGCAGTAGTGTCCATACGCTCCACATGGCCTAGCCATCCTTAGCGTTCGGATGCATGCGGATGCATGTAGCTGTACAGTCCATAGAATTCGTCGTAAAATCTTTTCCTCCAGAAGCCATCCACGCAATCAAAACCAAAAATCGTACGCAAAACTTTTCTCTCGAAAAAACTTCCTCATCCGCTTTTAGTAACGTCCAGGTTTCCGCGCCATAAAGTAGGACCGCGATGAGCAAGCTGTTATATAAAGCGAGCTTAGTCCTTCGAGAAAGGGCTTTATTACTCAATTGCCTCTTGAGACCAAAGAAACAGTGACTGCCAAGATTGATTCTGCCTTTTATGTTGTCCCTAATTACCGCGGAGCCGAGGTAGACGAAATCCTTGACTACTTTGAAGTTTCTGCTGCCTACTGCGACGCTCTATCCGAATCGTCGATGTTGTGTGTTCTTCTTTGACGACAGCTTTGCCCTCATTATTTTTTATTTTTTCATCGATTCCGCTTTAATGCCAGCAAACGCTTCGTTGACAGCTCGCTGTGTTCAACCAATCACACCTCAGTCATCGGGGTAAGCTTACAGTTGAGCTGACTTTTGGAAAGTCAGTCAGAAAGTCTGATGTTGACTTGTGAGTTACGCACGATCTTCGCAAGAATGATATTAAAGCAGTTGACATGACAGTTGTCTGAAACTTTTTTGACGTTGAAGATCTCGGTGAGTTTGTTGCCGACCTCGACGGAGCAGCGAGAGTTCTCCATCGTTATCCTAAACAATCTGACGAACTTCAAGAGTTAGTACTTGATGCGGTTGATATTGCTAGGAGTGCTGAAGTCGCTATATAATCACTTGGAAGGCACTAAAATATTTATTTTTTGCGTTCAAAATTTTGCCTCCTGAGTTTTAAGCCCCATTCGGCTTTATTTAAGAAAAATTAAACGTATTTCCTGTTCCACGAAACCTTTCGGTCTCAAAGGAGCGCAGGTTGGGTCGAAGAATGCGAATTTCGGGATTTGCAGTATATTTTGATCACAAGCTGCAACGCCCGCTGCAAAGTCTACTGCTTTACTGCAATGGTTAGCATGGAGTTACTTGTATACTCACCTGTCTCCTGTTAGTTCAAACTCTGTTTCGCACAGATATCCTTGGATTTAAAGCAGCGTTAAAGATAACAAAGAGTTCAAAACCCTTGATGTTGAGAGTAGCTTTTGAACTGAATCGATATCCGTTACCACGGGGGATGTGGTAGGCGGAACATTGACTGATCCTTCATTTTCCATTTATCACTACTTTGAAGTATATTTTCAACTCTTTAACAATTTTCTATTCTCCTTTCAGGTAAGCGCCAAAGTTCAGGACAAGGTCCCCTCTCTCTACAGATGTCTTCAAATTGAATCAGGTAATCGCTTCTCTTGTTTGCTGTTTGAAATCATGCACCGAACGCAGTCCTGCTGCGTGCTGCAGTGCATAAGACATGCTTATCTGTAAAGTGACCAGATATTGTAGGCATCCCTTGGTAATCCTGCCATGCCCAGGCAGAGTTCATTAATTAATCCGCATTCTGTGATGTCCCATATTATCGGCTGATGCATTTCAGTAATTAAGAGTAGTACTCCGTAAAATCATAATGCGTCCTACGATCTTCCGAAATAGACTACGTTGAGCGGAACTCCAGTTAACGAGCAATGCTCCCCAGCCGCATGTGCACCACTTCCGTAATCATAAGCTTATGCCTGGCCAGGAGAACTGCAAATCACGTGTACATGACTGCGATGGCTTTCTACCTGGAACACAGTGTCCTCCACCACTTATTACTGCAAAGCAGAAGAAAGAAAAAAAAAAGTACAACTGTCCCATTAAAAGGAAGACAATAAAGGGAGTCCAGCAGAAAAGCAAAAAAAGAAACGAACGAATAACAATAGAGACGGGGATTGTAATTTATTCGTGCTATGATGGAGCCTACGTTCGATGAAATTTTATTCAATTCGAGCATGTATACGTGTGGCCTCCGCCCCGCACTCATCATCATCACCCCCAGAGACCACCTACTCAATTTATCATCCTGTCACATTATATGCATCGTTGCACAATATTTGCTTTCCTGTGAAATTGTTTCTTTTTTCCTTATTTCGCACCCGCTCTACCTGTCAATCTGGATGCGGAGAGCCCTTAAAATGCATTCCCCGCCCACTTGTCTGGATGCGGCCGTAGCTGCAGAGAGATAAAGGATTTTCCATACTGCACTGCAGTCCTGTGAACAAAACAAAAAGTACAATTTCTGTTGTCTGTTGTGATTTAAATGAAATATGCCGGCCAGTGATTGACAGGTTCATATTAGATTGGGCAGATGAAGGGACGCTGTGTTACCTGCATTGCGTGTCTCCACGCGAGCCGGACAGCTGTGAACGCACGCTCTGCATGGCATCCGGTTTGGTTCGATGAGAACATCTGTCATCCGCGGATTTATTATCGCATGCCCTGAAACAAAAGCATATTTATGCTTATTAATGAGTTTAAAACAAAAACCATTTGCCACTGCACTTTGCTTTCAATTCGAAAGGAAACAAAAAAATCGGAAATGCAAAATAAATTTCAGTATATTTACATTCTGTCCTGCACTGGTAATCCAACGGCCTGTAGATATGGTCATTGTTGTCCATGTCTAGGACTTGGAAATGATTGCAAATTCATTTCAGGTGCTTACCGACTTGGGCGTTGAACCCCTGCGGAGTAGAATGTGAAACATCGCATGCTTAATTGAACGAAACCTTCAATGCGCGAGTGCATTTACATGTGGTATGGGTTTTCTTATATTGAAGTGTTGGGACACATTTGAGAATCAGCCAAGTACTGGAATAGGTTCCACATTGTGCATGGAGAAATGAACTATGTATACTTGCAACCAAATGCAACATTTGAAACCAGATTTGATTTCAAAAGGCCTATCCCTTAAGACAGTCGATGATTCTCGAATGTCACTTGGGAAAAATCAAAAAGAATTTCCTTTTTGCTTGACAAATCGACCTCTCGCTTTCTGCCGAAAGATATTTCACTCCAAGTACGTCCCTAAGTATGCATAAATAAATTTCTTTTAGTAATTTGTGCGGTGAAAGGAAGATGTCCGTTAAAAATAGAGTACGGGACGAACTCTCATTCAAAGTGAAGAGGTGTAAGATCAGAAGGTTTTCATGATTTGACTGCCTATTGAGATTAAGCCTTCGAAACTAGAATAATAATTGTATGGCGCGACAGTCCAAAGGGGGATCAGGGCCTAGTTTGCTCATCAACTACTCGTGTGGTGCGGGCTACTATTCTTTCACGAGTTGAAGGGATCACAGTTTACATGCCGACTCCGACCGGCGAAGTTTGAAAAGCTTTTCTAGACAGTTTGAGTGTTGTCAGTAAATCGAAAGAGGTATTGCCGTGAAAAATGCGAGGTGTTCAGCCGGGAATCTAGTAAACATGCGAGCGTCGCACTCTACAAACTACGTCACGGCGGCCACGAAACAAGACCAACCACCACATTTGACGATTTTCACAAAATATTTTGCGCAAGTTCAAACGTTTGTTCCAGTTCTGTTCCAAATAAGTTGAATATGTAGGGATGGGTTCAACGTCTACCTAATGGGTGTTGAGGGGATTCTTGCACTCTTCCAATAGTTCTCTTTTCATGGGAAGCTTGCTTATTTTCCCGTGTCGTGTGAACGGTCCGAAGTCCTTTGCAAACAATAAGCGGGCAGGAGAATAAAAGTTATGCTCGGGCAGACTGTTTTTTTTTTTGTCGAAACTGTGGCACTCCTCTGAGTCGTAAGAGCGGTCCGAAGTTCGATGCAAACGTTGTTCAGGCAAGTGACCAAAGAGTTATCTAAATCAACTTTCGAACGGTGCTAGGACCTTGTTCACTTTTCCGTGTCGGTGCGAACGGTGCTAGGACCTTGTTCACTTTTCGGTATCGGTGCGAACGGTGCTAGGACCTTGTTCACTTTTCCGTGTCGTCAGAGAGAGAGAGAGAGTTTTGTTATGCCATCTATGTCCCGGTAAATCGTAAAAATATTTGATCAGAGTGATCTAACTAACACGTACAATATAAGAACACAAACAAGAAAAGAACAATGAACAAGAAGGAAAATAAGAATAAGAATTAAAACAAAAACAATATTTATAAGAAAACATTACTAAATAGGACTCAAACAAACGGAACACGTTCAGCCAAGCATCTTAATACAAAGTTATCATAGGCGCATTGCTTATTTGGATCTCATGTGCTATTTTTCAAAGTGCCGTGGAGAAACGTCAAAAACACAAACGAGGTGGCTGTGTTCAGGATCGATACCCGCCTTTAAGGCGAGAAGCTTTTACAACAGGGAAAAGCTCTCGCCTCCTAGTTGGCTGTTACAAATTATATTTAAATTATATTTTAACAAGGCTGCGACAAATTATACACGAAAATAATTTGAAATAAAGTAAAAATAATGTTGCCTTACAAATTAAAATTGTTCTGAATTTATTCATTAATTTCTATTTTGTCACACTTGTGATAGCGTTTTTTTCCGGATGATCATGCAACGTTTTTGTTAGTCAGAGTTCTACAATTTTGGAACGAACTTCGCTGCTTCACGCTTCATGTTCAAATTTTTCGAAAAAATTGCATAGCTTGAGTAACTTCTCGAAAAATATTCGATGATTTTCCACAACCAACTGCACCAACTTGGAGTGCGTAACTGGAAACAGATGGCGAAAGATCGTGCTGGCTGGAGAGGCACTTTGGTTGAGGCTCAGGTCCAGCCCGGACTGTAGCGCCACAAGAAGAAGATGAAGACAACTCTCCTCAACAATTTTCTTAAATTACTCAAATTGTTCATTGGTTGTTGATGTTCTGGTGCATCCAGGTCATTCACAACTTATCGACCTTCTTTGAAAAATTTGAACCACATGTAAGCATTTGTTTGACTCAGAGTACACTCCGCGTAAGCCACTCTCAACACTTCAAGTGCTTTGAATAGATCTAGTGTCCTGCTTATTTTTAATGGACTGATTTTTTTCCCTTTAAAGGATATACCTTACAGAATATATGATTGTCGTCATAGTCCACAAGGTGGCAGGGCATGTTTGCAGCAACTTCTCTCACGAATGGAGTGGGCTTACAGTTTATTGTCTAGTCTGAGCAGCGAAATTAGAGAAGCTCTTCATAAACCGCACAAAAATTATTCAAACGGGTCACAGCAGACGCCTGATGTGGTCAGTCGACATAGTCAAGACGGTTGAAAGCACAAGAAGGGAATCTATTCCACAGAAGATCAAGTGTGACGTGCGCTGAAATGTTGTCTAAATTCATTTTTTTAATTTCAGCCAATAGAAAAGTTGGCTCTGTAGCGATCAGTGCTGGTCATATTTTTGTTCCCAGCCCTGATTTGAATGGTCATTCATTGGACTTTTGATCCCATCACTTCGTCTTTCGCATTACTGTCACTGTCACTTCGTGGATGCATTGGATTTTCAACAATGATGTGAGGGTTTTGGGGCTTGAAAGCCCCAGCCACGGTCATTTCGAGTATTTATAACTAAGATGAATTTCTCTCATTGTTCCTCTTCATTGTTCCATCCAAGCTTGTCTAAGCGCCGACCTACGGAGCAATTGCAAAGGGGTTGTGCGCAGGTCTTTAACTAAGAACTGAGTCAATTAGACATTAATAATAATAATTGTTGGTGCTACAGTCCACAGGGGGACCAGGGCCTAGCTTGCTCATCAACTACTCGTGTTGTGCGCGCTAGTGTTCTCTCACGAGTAGAAGGGACCTACAGTTTTTTGCCCGAACGGCGAAATTTGAGAAGCTTTCTTAGACAGTTATTACTCTTTGAGTGTTGTCAGCAGCTCGAAAGAGGTGGTGTCGTGAAATATTCGAAAAATTGGTGTTGAACTGGGAATCGAACCTAGACCCTTCGGCGTGTGACCGTCGCACTCTACCCACTACGCCACGGCGACCAAGTCAATTACACATTGTCAGTCAATAATTCAGGACTTTCGGAAGACTAATATATGAAACTTTGAGCTGAGATCGATGCTGCTGTGGCCGAGCCACCACAGCCTAGTCTGTGTGTACAGTGGGACAACTAGTGCTTTTACTGGTACGAATCTTATCGTTCCATTGCAGTGTTGCCTATAAACAAATACCAATCTCGAGACTTGAACACGCAAGTTGGTTTGCACCACTGCTTTGTAAAGGGTTATTTTTTTTAAAGCTATAGGAAAGTTTAAAAAAAACACAAAAAATTCAGAAAAATGCATGAAATCTTTATTTGAATCGATAGCACGTTCCATATAATTTAACGTTTGAAGATTATTTCATGCATATGTTGACCTTGACTGCGCCTCAAATGGTCCATCCGCTTAGTCCAATTTTGGCATACTCTTTGCAACATTTCAGCCGGTATCTCACGAATAAATGCTTCAGTGTGTGTTCCAGTCCGTCAATTGAAGCGGGCTTGCCTGTATAGACATGAGCTTTAACATAGCCCAACAAAAAATAGCCGAAAGGCGTTAAATCGCACGATACAGGCGGCCAATTGACCGGTCCCAAACGTTAGATAAAATGTTCATGAACTCGCCTCTCAATAAGTCCATTGTCGCGCGTGCTGTGTGGCATAGGGCACCGTCTTCTTGAAACCACATGTCATGTAAGTCAAACTCTTGCATTTTGGGCAAAAAAAGTTGGATATCATCTCACGGTAGCGCTCACTATTCACAGTTACGTTACGATTCGTATCATCTTTGAAGAAGCACGGTCCAATAATGCCACCAGATCATAAACCGCACCAAACTGTGACTTTTTCTGGATGCATTGGTAGCTCTTGCAATGCTTCTGGCTGATATTCACTCCAAAGTCGCCAAATTCTGCTTATTCACGTACCCATTGAACCAAAAATTAAACTGACCATAAAATAGAGGAAGCGCGCGATGAACTTTCTTAACAGAGCACGCATTTTGATAATAATATTCGATTACTTGCAAGCGTTGTTCGTTTGTAAGACGATTCATTGGTGAATTATAGACCAAATTGAAGATGTTTGACAGTGAAACAAAACACGAAACGTGCGTCAGCTGTTTAAACCAGTGTTGACAAAAAGATGATAGCTAAAAAATCACTTTTTATCGGCCTCATCTTTGCCTCAATAAGCACACTCAGGTCTTCACAGTACTCTGTGGAAATATGTTTTGTGTTCTTGTCGTCGCTGTTTAAGCGGTAAGAGACACTCTGCTAATCTGTTGAACCTGCGATTAGAAAAAACTTTCCAGCTGTCTTTGCCTAAAAAAACATAAACCCTACCGTTTATATTTTAATCTACGTCTTGGAAATCATTGTTGCAGCATTCGTGGTGCATGTAGAGCAGGACGTCACTGCTCCGGTTCGAAAAGACTTCGCGACCGACCTTTTGGAAGAATGTAACACAGGACGTTATAGGTTAGACGGCGCGAGTTACGAACTCTAAGAGTAACACGGCAGGAAAGAGTACGGTAGTACAAATGAGTACATCTTTCATGCATTTTGATCACGTGAACATGTACTGAGTGAGTATGAATGCTTTCTTTCAAGGTCTCACTTATGGTACCAATAGTAATGCGGTGCAATGTAAAGATCAGCACGTGTTCTGTCTAATACCATCGTCGCATGAAAGAAGAGGACTAAAATAGTGTCACAGTTGCTCTCCTCCATACAGCCTCTCTTGTAATAAACCGGTTTAAAGCGTGGGTGAGGTGCAATGGTTGAAAACGACAAAAATGTACAGTTAGTGCAAGGGGAACCTCGAAAGAAAGGAAGGATTTGTATTTTTTGAAATAATAAAATAAAATAAAAAAATAGTTGAACTAAATTCCACCCGTGTTCATAATTCGCGCAAAAGTGGATAAGTATCTCAACCAACTTGGAGTGGGCAAGTGTAGGCAGGTTGGTTGAGGCCCAGGTCCACGCCGGACTGTAGCGCCACACAAACAAGAAGAAGAAACGACGAACATGCACCTTTGTGTATATATTCGGCCAACGTTCACTTAATATGCTTCGTTCAAGGTTGCGCAAGTGGTTGCGTTTTTGGTTTTCCAAAAAGGACTTTACAATTTTCGTTTGAAATTATATTTTTTCAGCCCTCAAGAGTTTCGTTACCTTGCACAAGAATAAAATCGTTGAGCTTACTGAATGAGTCGACAGTAACATTTTGATGAGCAATGAAAGAGTGCGTTCACAACTTAAATTCAAAATTGTCAAGTTTGAATTGAAAAACCCTTATCTGTAACAAAGTTTCCACTGTATTTTTGTTCCACCTTTTTAGGAGTTTCACTCTTTGAATGTACATCGTACTTTAATTTCTTCTTCTCGCTAAATGGGAGGCAGGCGACAAGAGAACCAATCTGAAGCGCAGCGTTTTTGAATTTGAACTTCTCGTTAAAATCATGGCTGACATTTGAAATTGTGCTTAAGCCGAAATCTGCAATGGCTCGATGAACTCCTCGCCAAGATCTTGGCTGACAGTTCAATTTGTGTATAATCCGCGATATGCACTCGGCGACGTTCAAAGCAGACATGAAATTTGTTTGCGAACATGGTTTCCACTGGGAACACCAAAATAGAACAGAATCGCCAGGGGCCCGCGTGTCAGCCCACAGCATATGAAAATGCAGCGATCACGGGCAAGTTCGGCGAGCATTTTCGTCGTTCAGAGCTTTCACCAACCAAACTCCGACAGTTTGAAATTCATACATCGCAGGAAAACTGAGGGGACTCTCAGGTACCCACGTGCGGCAGGCGACAAGAGAACCAATCTGAAGCGCACTGTTTTTGAATTTGAATTGTAAAATAAATCAGCAATCATACACCTACGAGTGAAAGCAGGACGAATCGAAACACTCGCCGTTTCCGTTGAGCCTAACCACATTTTCCCAAACTGCCACTCAAGATTTCGAAATCGATTCCCAACTGCAAAAGAAAAAACCTTCCGCCCGTTCACACGCATGGCACGGACTCGTTGCTGAAAATTTCAAACGGTCACGCTACGGCATTCTTATGCACGGCGAGATAACTTTATCTCTCTCATTCGCAATACGATTACAGGCTATAAACCTCCTCCACTCGAAAGCGTACTTAAAGTGAATTAATAAGAATAATTCAGACCCAACTGTGATGCCCGGTATGCGCATTGCACACAAATTGACTATTTACTGTTATAAAATACTTGCGATAAATTCAATTTTTTCTCGTTAGCCCTGATCCAGTCCGCCTGCGCTCCGCCCACAGCATTGGTGAGTCACAATGAGTCGAAGGGGAGTGGGGGGGAAATAGATTGCAAGGAATTAAATAAATTGCCTTAGCAGAGCAATGAAAACGCAAAGAGAAAGAGACGAGCGCACACAGAGGCGAAGGGCAGTCGTCAAAGCTGAAAGTTGGAAGCATCCCTGCCTTCCGCATCCGGGAAGATTTACTGCGAGCGGAGATATTAGGAGTGTGTCAGCGATTGAAAAATGTGTTCGCATTTTACGAGATGATTTTCGATCAATTGATAATCAATCATCAATTACCGCGTCGGCCGAGTCAGCACGTCACCTTGCACCATATGCGATGACTGTCCGTAGTCGCTACGGCGGCTAGAATTTACATTTTCGGACTTGAAGAGGGCGATGTTTAATAAACCTGAGTTTTTGCAAATGAGTGCACATTAACAAGAACTGTCAATTAGCGGAGGCGTCATTTGTCTTCATAAGAAGTCAAGAGGGCACACCCCACTAACGTATGAGAGTGCTCGTCCAATCGGCGCACAGACCGACGCACAGCTCCGTTGGGTAGGTCACTGTGAAAGGTATTAATCGGCTGTTTGGCTGGCGGTGTATTGATCCTTCGGAGAAAAATTAGAGCTAAACATCAGGATAATGTAATTTGCTTTAGGTTAATCCGGAGAGTTCTACTGGCGGACGAGAGACACGAGGAGGAGCGCGCCACATCCTGCATCCCGGTATTGAACGTGGAGTATATTTCATTTGTCCCTGAGCGGGTTTTTAAATGAAAATTAATTGGGTATGACTAATGAAGCTTGTCCGGGTTTCTTTCCCTTGGGTTTGGGTTTACGTGGACGAGCATGATGTATCGGTGGGTATCGATGTGTGCGAGGATGGAAGCTGCTTTTTAATTAGAAGCAATGAGGGACGCTTGTTTCGGTTGTAATTACGCGACGGACAGCAACTGAATATTCAAGAAGGTTGCTTATGATGACTTCTCTAGGAAAGAGAGGGTGGAATGAGTTTGGGGCGGTGCTGTGGATGGCCTTGCAGTGGACACACTGCATCTCAAGTGGGATTGGTAATGACAAGGATTCATGCCTCGGCGGGACACATGGAGAGTTATGATAGCACATCACTATGGAAGGACATGGTTGGTTTTTGTGGATGATGTGGAGAGCTATGGAGACTCTTTGAATCACAAGAGCAAGAAAAGAAAAGTATAGGCAATTTAAAAACATGCGTTTCTTGCGTTACGTCTGCTCTTAATTTATGACCTTTTTGAAACTTTATAGGAAATAAGCCGCTGTTAATTCAGTTCTTCGTGGCTGCCGTGGCGTAGTGGGTAGAGTGCGACGCTCACACGCCAAAGGGTCTAGGTTCGATTCCCGGCTGAACACCTCGAATTTTTCACGGCACCACCTCTTTCGAGCTGCTGACAACACTCAAAGAGCAATAACTGCCTAAGAAAGCTTCTCAAATTTCGCCACTAGGAAGCGGCAAAAGCCTGTAGGGCCCTTCTACTCGCGAGAGAACAGAAGCTCGCTCATCTAGAGTAGTTGATGCGCAAGCTTGGCCCTGGCTCTCTTTGGATTGTCGCGCCAACAATTATAATTATTATCGTAATTCAGTTTTAAGGTTTTTAAACTCACCTTAAGCTTACCCCACAGTATATAAGATCATTTAACGCATACTGTGGGCCTCAATAAAATGTAAATAATGCAAAGAGTGAAGTCTTCGCTTTTTTTTATGCCAACCAACAAAAGGATCACCTGCCGTCGCTTAGAAGGAACTCCCCCACACTGAGCCCTTACTTAGAGAAGCGCTGCATCAACTTGATAAAGAAAAATTTAAACTTTTGCCTCGTCGTGCTTGGTTATTAATTTTCTGTCGATTTGTTTTATGCCCGCCCTGTACAGATTTTGTCCGAACCCTACCTGTGGCTCAATTAAAATGCACATAATTTTCGTATCGACGGGTTTGATCTTGATGTTTTAAGGATTCCACACTCCAGAAGCACCTTTTATTCAGTCAGGAATTTAATGATTTTTGGCTCGTGCATCCTACAAATCAACACTCACAATCAATTCATCGGTTTGAACGTCACATATGACAGAGGACATAGATACGAGCTATATGTCTAGTTTCGGCAATTCTACCAAACTCGTTAGATTGTGAAGGGTGGCGTTGGAGAATTTTGGCCGCTCCGTCAGGGCCGGTAATGAACTCACTGAGACCTCGTCATTATCATTATCTTTTTTAATCTGCATGTTTCACTAAAGGGATTGCGGGGAAATACACCCCCGAGAACCAGGGGCAGGGCACTTAATCCTCCACTCTAACTCATCAGGAGCTATTCAAAAGCGAAACCAGATGGGTTCATGGATTTGATCCAACCATCTCCTCCTAGGTCTGCCAAAAGGTCGACTACCTGTTGGGTATGCATCTAAGGCTCCTCCTGAAGTTGTGATAAAGCGGATATCCGTACAACGAAGAAACGTCCTTTCCGTCAAAAGCAGTATTGGGGAGGCAACTAGGTAGATAGGTTAAGGTGGCTGATGAATGCACTTAGTCCCATACAGGACCATTGTGCTACCACACCATGTGGGAAGAACCTGAAACCAGATGGAACCGATAACGAAGTTTAAAATGTCGGCGGGAGGGGTTTTATTAAGGTCATGTAGGCCGTTGAGGAAATAGCTTCCAAAGTTCTTGTGTCTGAGGCGCGAGAGCAAGGGTGGCAACTAAGTAATTGCAAATTTCACTCATACATGACTTAAGTTCAATTTTTAGGTTTGCTGACGTCATCGAAATGTCAGACACATTTTGTTATTTCATAGTTGGTACTTCAACTGTCAATCAGTACAAAATTTATTTGTTCTGTTGTGTGGTTTTTGTTTGGCGTTTGTTGAACAATACAAAATCAAAAAATGAACATTTCCGTCATTTTTTGCTTTTTTTTATTCTCGGAAAGGAAAAAAACGCATCGCAGGTTCACTAAAAGTTAAGTCCTGCTTGTGGTGACGAAGCTTTAAGAGAACGCCAGTGTCAAAATTGGTTACCCAAATTTATTTCTGGTGAGTGGAATGAGTGGAATGTGGCAGCCGTGGCATAGTGGGTAGAGTGCGACGCTCACACGCCGAAGGGTCTAGGTTGGATTCCCGGCTGAACACCTCGAATTTTTCACGGCACCACCTCTTTCAAGCTGCTAACAACACTCAAAGAGTAATAACTGTCAACGGAAAAGCTTCTCAAACTTCGCCGGAATGGGCAAAAAAATGAGGGTCCCTTCTTCTCGTGAGAGTAGTGCGCACTACACGAGTAAGTAGTGCGCACAACACGAGTAAGTTGATGAGCAAGCTAGGCCCTCTGGAAAGTCGCGCCAACAATTATTATTAATGAGTGGTATACTCAAAGATGAAAAACGCGCTGGTCGTCCAGTTGAAGTTGACGATGACCAAATCAAAGCAATAATCGATTGGTATAGTCATAGCATAACACATGGTTGCCTCAAGTACCACATACGTGCATTGAAAATCGCTTAAAACAACTTTGCAAAAACTCGATATATGGGTTCCTCATGAACTGCAAAAAATTTATTTATCAGAACGCAACATCTGTTTGTTACGAAAACGGCCCATTTTTGCAAGGATTGATAACTGGCGATGCAAAGCGGTCTGTTTAGAACAATGTCAATCGAAAAAGATCGTGAAACAAGCCAGATGGACTAGCTCAAGCAACATCAAAAGCTGATATTCATCAAAAGAAGGTTCTGTTATCATTTTTGTGGGATTACAAAGGAATTGTCTACTTTGAATTTTAACCACCCATCCGAACGAACAATTCAGATGTTTGCATTGAACAACTTACAGAATTGTGGAATGCAGTTGAAGAAAAGCGGCCCGAATTGACAAATCACAAAAGAGTTATATACCATCACGACAATGTGCGTGGCCACACACATCTTTGGTAACTTTGGAGCTTGGTTGGGATGTCTTGCCACATCCGCCATATAATCCTGACCTTGCACCATATGATTACTTTTTATTTCGATCTGTGCAAGACTCCATGAATGGTAAACATTTCAGTGATGGTTGTGGTGTCAAATCGTACTTGCATAATCATAATCAAAGGGTAATCATAGGTTTTTTTTTTTTTTTTTTTTGTTGGAGGTTGGGATCAACGACACTGAAACACTCAGACTCAAATACTGGTCCATTGTACTACCAGCCAGTAACCTTCATTTAATGTAATTTCTTGGTTTTCCGAAGAAAAAAAAAAAAAAAACTTCTATGATATAGAACTTAGGCGCCACCTGATACGAGCGAAAGCAGGACACTGACAGAGAAAATGCTCTGAAGGGTCTTCACCTTCTCCACAGGCGTCGCAGAGTGTGACATCAGTAAGCCCAAGCCGACTCAGGTGCATAGCGAAGGTAAAGTGTCCCGTTAATACGCCAACAAGTCTTCTGCACTCGTTTCTGTCTAGAGATAGCAGAAAAGACACGAATTTCTTGCAGACGTTTGGGAGCATACTCTTGGTCACTCTGCATCCTGGAGAGTCACCCAACCACCGACGGAGGCCCTGATCAGGGACGCGGGTAATCCCAAGGTGGGTTCGGGTCCTACGAATGCCTCTGCTGAACCTAGCCTAGCTAGTTCATCGGCAGTTTCGTTTCCCAGGATCCCGTGATGACCCGGGACCCAGAAAAATCTTAGCAATCAGCCTGCCGACCGAATTAAGGGAAATCTTGCATTCTTGAACTATCTTGGAAGTGGTTAAAGGGTTGAGTAAGGCCTTGAGCACAGCTTGACTGTCGCTGCAGACGCAGATACTTCTTTCCTTCCATGTAGTTGGTGACTACTTCACAATGTAGTTGGTGGCCATTAGGATCGCGATGGCTTCTACCTGGAAGACCGACGCGAAATTTCCTAAGGAGTCGTGAAGTCTAATGTTGTCGTTTTCCACGAAGGCCTCAGCTCCAGAACCCTCCGTTGTCTTGGAGCCGTCCGTGAAAATCTGACTACATTCCTTTCCCGGTTCAATTTCTGGCCACAGCCAGTCCAGGACACGTGGAAAGTCGCTCCAGTGCGAGTGGAACCAAATACCATTCCTTTTTAGTCGAGAGATGGCCTTGAGTGTACATCCCATGATGTGTAGATCAGGGGGGGGGGGGGGATATTAATCAGAGCATCAAGAGCAGAATCAGGCGTGCTGGGGAAAGCTCCTGTGCAGCCGATACAAACTGTTCTTTGAAGCTTGGTGAAAGCGGCAGTCACGTATTTGCGCGAAAGCTTGTTCCACAAAACGACTGATGCATACGAGAGAAGTGGTCTTATCATTGCCGTGTAGATCCAAACGGATCTTTTGGGTGATAGACCCCAGGTTTTGCCGAAAATTCCCTTGCATTGTCAGAAGACTGACAGCGCCTTAGAGGTTTTTGTCTCAATGTGTCTTTCCAGAGGAGTTTACTGTCCAGGATAACACCTAGCTATTTGGCTTCATTGGAAAGGCGGATATTGACGCCTTTAAGTAGCAGTTAAGTCAAACCAGTCATATTCCTCCTTCTCGTAAAGAGAACAAACTCAGAGAGGGTTTACTGAAAGCCCATTCCTGGTACACCAGCTATCGATTATATCAAGAGCCGCCTGCCAGCGTGCGCTGACGGCCGCAAGGAATGGTCCGGTAATCATAGGTGAGAGATGGAATAAATTCTAGGTGAGAAATCGAAGACTTGGCTTTGACTACAAGATCGGTCTTCCTTGTTACTGATCTACCAAGCTGCTTTCAAATTGCTCCAGCCTAGCCAATCCTACAAGAAAGCTCAATTTTGCTCCTCCCAGCACTCGCAAAAAGGCCACAATATACATACTTCAATTAGGCTCCACTAACATGCAGAGTGCATGGGACAGGCGTTTTGGAAGTTCCTATTATCATCGGACTTGTCCACGTTCCACTTCATACCAGCTTCACAGAGGCGTTTATTGTCAAAAAAGATTTGTCATGCGACTGCTTTAACATCATCCTTTGGAAGACCGTCCGTAATTCACAAGTCAACACCAGAGGCACGAAAAGTCAACTCAACTGCAAGGCTACGCGGATGACACTCACGTGACTGAACGAGCACAGCGAGCCGTCAAACAGGCGTTTGCTGCCATCAATTAGGAAGCGGTATTGGGTCTGACGGTAAGTAAGGGCAAAACGAAGTTCATGCTGTTGTCAAGGAAGGACACACAACATCGGCGCTTCCAATATAGTTTTACACTGGGCAGTAGAAAGATGAAGGTAATCAAGGACTTATACATTTTCATACTTCGGCTTTGTGGAAAACAGGGACAACAACATTATTTCAACATTATTTTTGGAATCAAATGCAGAGTCACTCTTGTCTTTTCAGTTCGAGAGGTAATTGAGTAACTCTTAAATAAGTTGGCTTTGAATAACTGCCCAATAGCCCCCCTCCTCCTCTACGGCACAGAAAATTGGGCGCTACTGAAAGTGGATGAGGAAGGCCTTAGACTCTTCGAGAAAAAAATTAACGGGCGATTACCTGCACTGAATGCGTTAATGGCATCTGGAGAAGAAATTTCACGAATTCTATATGTTGTACTGCGGCATGCGCCTGCTCAAACGTTTTCGAATACAACACTTACGAGGGGCGTTCAATATATTCTCCGTATCGATAGGAAGAAGGAAGAAAAAGGCGAATTCAATTTAAATTGTTTTTATTTTTCAATTTAATCTCCTCTAGCAAAAATGCATTTGTTTCATCTTGATATAAGCATTTTTAAAACCTCAAAAAATAAATTTCCTCTTTCTCTGCAAAATACCCATTCATTGCCGACTTGAGTTCCTCATCATCCAAAAATCTTTTTCCACGAAGACATTTTTTCAAATCCGAAAACAGGAATAAATCGTTAGGGGCAAGGTCTGGACTATAAAGTGGGTATTAGATTTCTTTGAAAACACAATCTCGCGCAGCACCCTTGGAAACTCGCGCCGTGTGAACAGGAGCGTTGTCATAAAGAAGCAACACACTCCGTCTTTTCTTGCAAATTATGCAAAGTAGAAGCGTAGGATGTGGCGTTGATGGTTTCACCATTTTTTTTGTACTCATTGAGCAAAATTCCCTTTGAGTCCCAAAGAACTGTGGCCATGAGCTTCCCGGCAGACGGAGTGAGTTTGAACTTCCTCGCGGAGTCTGTTCCTTTTTTCTGCCACTGCATGGACTCTTGCTTGCTTTCAGGGTCATAGTGGTGAACTCGTATTTCGTCCCCAGTAACAATTCGATCCACAACACCGTCGGCGTTCTCATTACACATTTCCAAAAGCTCTCTACAGCATGCGATTCTCACTTTTTTCTGAGGCGCTGTGAGCATTCATGGCACCCACCTTGCACTGACCTTTGAAAGGTTAAGATGGTCATGAAGAATGGTGTGAACGGTACCAGTTGAAAGCTTGGTGATCTATGCCATCATTTTCAGCTTTATTCGGCGGGCATCCTGTAGAAGAACTTTTTTGACTTCTTTGGTGCTTTCTCCCGTACAAGCAGTAGCCCGGGCGCCGGAGCGGGGTCGTATTCAATACCCTCTCTGCCTCTCTTGAACTCACTTGACCACTTTTCCACAGTTGATAATGAAGGTGCGGAGCCCTGGTAAACAGCCACCATCTCTTCATGAATAGTTTTTTGGACTTTTTCCTTACCTAGTGAGACATTTAATTACAGCGCGATGCTCAATTTTTTCCATCATAGTCTCAGTTGCCATTATGATTCTGTTTAACTAGAGACAAAACGCGAGTTGAAAATCACATTTCTATGAAATTTTACATGAATGCACGAAAATAATAGTATTAGTTGATAAATACGTCAATTTATATATCTAACCACAGCTTCACCCCGATACCGAGAATATATCGTAAGAGCGCTAGAACATGTACAGCGTATGGGCACCACGGCTCCGGCTCGAAAAGTCTTCGAATCTGAGCCATTGGAACAACGCAACAGAGGACGGCCTAAGCTAAGGTAGATCACACAAGTGGAGAAGGACATCAACCATCTTGGAGTGCACAACTGGAGGCAGCTGGCGAGAGTTCATGCTGCTGATGAAGCATGATGATTATCTGTGCCTCAATCATCATGCTTCATCAGCAACCATCCCGGACTGTGGCACCGCAATAAGTTTAAAAAGATCAAGACTGTTATGGCCAGATCAAAAAGTTTGAGGGTGATGAGTCGAAGCCTTACTGAATCTAGATCCGCAAATAAAACGCAAAGTGAACTCGCAGACTCGTTGAACGTTGCTCAGAACATAATTTCCAATGAGTGAATTCGGTGCCGCACAAGTTGAAACCGAGAGATGTCGATTTTTCACATCGAAGCTGTTTTTTGAAAGAAAGGATTTTTGTACCGGATCGTGAGTGGAGACGTAAGCCACAAGAAGAAAATGGATTAAGCAAAGCAAAGTCTACATCGAAAGAAAGACATCCGCTGTTCAAGAGTCATGCTCTGTATACATAAAGCCGTAACAGACGGAAGTGGTTGACTTTGAGCTGCTATAACCGGGCGAAACCATTGATGGGAAACGTTGCCAACTGCAATTAGTGGGTTGAGCCGTGCATAGCGAGAAAAATTGCCAGAAACGACCGAAAGGCATGACAAGGGGATTTTACAACATGACAACGCTTGACCACAAGTAGCTTTAGTGATCAAAATGTACCTTCCAGTGCTGCAATTGGAGGTCTTACCCCACTAACCGTATTCTCCACACCTTGCTCTTCCAAAAAGGGCATAACTTTTTGACGGCTGCATACGATTTGGATGGTCAATTGTTCGGGTTACAATTTTGAAATGCATGTGCTTATTGGTGTCCGCATGGGATGAGCGGAGAAAAACCTTTATAAACGCTTGGGATGGCTAACACATGGGCAACACAGCTATATTCCAAACAGTCTTCATTCAGAAGAAAAACACAAGTCGAGAAAGTGCTCTACTGATTTGACGTTCGCACTTGACGGCAACTGCTGAGAGGTCGAGCCAACGGCGGCCCCAAATAAGCTGAAACCGAGCTATGCCACAGACTGTAGGGATAGTCAAGAAAGGAGCACTAGAAAAGGGCTAGCAGGGTGACGAGGCATGTTGGTTAAGGTGTAGGTCCACATCAAAGCGGAGAGTATTGAATGGCGCTACAGTCCTCAAGGGCACCAGGGCCTAGCTTCCTCATTAACTTCTCGTGTTGTGCACGCTTTTGTTCTCTCACGAATAGAGGGCACCTACAGTGTTTGGCAGTCTTGTTCTATCGCTCACAGAAAGTTAACAGGCTAAATGGGAGCTTGGACCTAATCTGTCTAAAAAGCTATGTTGAACCCCGGGGACTGAAACGACACCCGAGGAGTTTATACGATTCTTAAGTTTCCTGATGTTATTCGAACTTAATTTGCTATTTGCGCATTTATCCGTTCTAGCATCTCTTCAGTCCGTCATCAATCCGTATCTTTAACGACCAATTTTCACCCAATTTCATTCCTCTCCCAAGCAGGACCACATTTTTATCTCTCCTCCCCCTCCTCCACACCGCGAATGAACAACGAACAGCTTTCGAATTGACAAACGAATTTTCACGACTTTCCCTCAAAGTGAAAATAACCGAAGCAGAAAGCCTCCGTAACGGCGTTCAATAAATATTTGCCCATTTAGTGCACATATGCGACTGCCGTCTCCCGGCCCAGCCCGTGCAACAGTGGTCCGTGCGAGTGTTGTGCGAGCAAACACAACTTATTCACGTATCTGTCAATGACTAAATAACGCTGAACAGCACCCGTGCACGGGCGCCTGAAATCGGTGAACAAACAATAAGTGCACGGATCCCGAACACACCGGTTTCGATGAAAAACGTGGCAACAACGAGAGAAAATAAGGCGAACACGAGCATAAAATATTGCTCACATCAAATCCCGCGGAGAGCAATTCGCTGGAGTTATCTAAAAGTTTATTGTCCTTCCAGGATATGTTCAGGCACCTCACACCTCCCGCCGTCAGCAGTTCCTGATGTCTATGGCAGCACCGGAAAGCGAATCACGAAATATTATATATATTCACAGATCAATTGAGCGCATCTGTTGCATGGTTTCGTCCCTTTCGAGGATGCGGAGCAACTGATAACCACTGCCTTCGATTGGAGAGTGAAACACTCGAGGGACTTTCTTGACTTTAAGCATGGCCACGCAAGCTTATCCGTCACAGATATCTCCCCGCCATTACGGCTTATCAGCGATGACCTATTTACCTCGAGGAGATGGAAAAATCGAAACCTCGCTTCGAGAAAATTCGTAAAAATCGACAAAATCTAAAGAAGGACGAAACAAATTGCAAACACAGCTGAAATTGCGAAAACGTATGTTCTTGAAGGAATTAAATTTAATGAGCACATTTATGCATCATTTAACTCAACAAACATCCGAGACCGGGGGTATCCTTGAAGGAAGGAAAAGAAAACCTCCACAACCATCATCCTCTCTTTCGTTGGTGCTCTCCGTGGCCAGAAGCGAAGTGAAAATGAATGCTACCGACACCAAGATAGGAATCGACAGGATGAGAGTGCGGAATGAAAATTAGGACGTGCCGTATATAGTGCGATGGCATATATTGATTTCGGAGCTCATCGTTAACCCGTGTGTGTGTGTTGGTATACTTGGGAATGCAATTTCGGAATTCTTCAGATATGTGCTAGTTTTCCTTATCCTTTCGCTTTTCTTCTTTGCGATGAAGGGTGGGGCTGAAAATTTTGCGGCAACTCGATTCTAACTTTGACACATTTCTTGAGGGGCCGGGCGAGAGAAAAAAACCGACGTTCAATTTTCCAGATGGTTTTGTAGATTTTATCGGAGGAACCTTAATTTTCTGAAGGGGGTAATGATTTCTTTGCCACGGGCATACACCACCACTGACATGAGCTCGTGCGAGGTGTAAGGAAAATGAAGATGACCTCTCGGGCTTATGTGAGATTCTGCACAGTTTCGCAGAGATTCACAGGAAGAAGGGTGATGTTCTTGCTTTGGTTGAGCACAATGTGCTCAGCACATAGATGTTTTTGAAAGTAAGTGGAATGAATTTTTTGTTCTTCGAAGGAGGAGATGCAGAATTCTTCTTCTTTGCGTTGGAATACAGTTTGGGGTGGAATTGAACATTAACCAACATACTTCTCGTTATTATTCTTCAAATGAAGTTGCAGTCCAGCTTGGATCTGGGCCTCAACAAACATGTGTCTTCAGTAGCACGATCTTTCGCCAGCTGCCTCCAGTTGCTCACTCTAAGTTGGTTGGGGTTCTTCTCCACCTAAGCCTAGACCGTCCCCTGTTGCGTTGTCCCACTGGCCTCAACTCGAAAACTGTTCGGTTCGACGCAGTGGTGGTCAAATGAAGGTTCCCTTTTATATTTCGGGATTGGGCAACTCTAGTGTTACAATCTGGCAACTATAATAATAATAATTGTTGGCGCTAAAGTCCAAAGGGGGACCAGGGCCTAGCTTGCTCATCAACTGCTTGTGTTGTGCGCGCTACTGTTCTCTCACGAGTAGAAGGGACCTACAGTTTTTTGCAGACTCCGAACGGCGAAGTTTGAGAAGCTTTCTTAGACAGTTATTGCTCTTTGAGTGTTTTCAGCAGCTCTAACGAGGTAATGCCGTGAAAAATTCGAAAAATTGGTGTTGAGCTGGGAATCAAACCTACATTCTTTTGCATGTAAGCGTCGCACTCTACCCACTACTCCACAGCGGCCACAATCTGGCAACTGCGAGCTCTAAAAGTTTGACATTTTTGAGGTTATACGTACTCACAACATTTTGACATAGGAACGCTATTTGTGTTGTTTACAGTAACTTAAAAGATTCATCTCGTCCAAAAAATTGAACTAAATTGTGAAAATAATCCTGCGATTATTTTTTACAACTGTCGACTTGGATTAACTCAACAACACTGCATAGATGAACTTTATTCAATTTTCGGCGACGTCAAGGGTCAGTGTTTATCGATGGTATAGTGAATTCAACCGAGTTCGTAGTTCACTCCAAGACGAATTTCGTGAAGGTCGTCCAAAATCAGTTGTTGTTCCGGAAGCCATTGATGCTGTGCGCGAACTGATATTGCAAGATCGTCATGTGACCTATCGTGAGATTAAGAAAACCTTAGGCATAAGTGGGACCAGCATACATTCAATATTGCATGAACATTTCACCGTCAAACAAATCTGCTCGAGTTGGATCCCACACAATTTGTCAATCGCTCAAAAAAAGGCTCGTGTCGATTGGTCGAAAGAAATGCTCCAAAAATACGATAGCGGGGCTTCAGAACACGTCTATGACATCGTGACAGGTAATGAATCGTAGATTTACGCGTATGAGCCCGAAACTAAACAGCAGTCGACTGTAGGGGTGTTTCAAATTAAGCCAAATTCAACAAAAGTTGCTCGCGCACCAAGCACATCCACGCAAATGGTCGCCTGTTTTTCCGGAAAAACTGGACATGTCGCAACCGTACCATTAGATCAAAGCAGACCAGTCAATTTTGAGTGGTATACAACCATATGTTTGCCAGTTGTCTTTCAGGAAATCAGGAAAACAAACCGCCGAAGACGGGTCACTCTTAACCACGACAATGCGAGCTCTCACACACCGACTCGAACAACTGCATTTTTGAGCTCTTAAAACATCGATTTGATGAGTCATCCGCCGTATAGTCCTGATTTGTCACCGAATGACTTCGTTTAAGTCCCGTACGCAAAAAATAAAATAAGAGGTCAACGTTTTTCGTCACCTGAAGAAACGGTTGATGCGTTCAGAATGCATGTTTTGGAGGTACCTCAATCGGAGTGGCAAAAGTGCTGCGACAATTGGTTCAAAAGCATGTAAAAGTGTATAAATCTCAATGTGAAATATTTTGAAAAACAATAAAGCTATTTTCGATGATTAATTTTTGTTTTTGTTCTCTAATCCCGAAATATCAAAGGCAATCCTCGTACGCTCTGCATTACCCTGCCATCTTAAGTATTGTATCCGAAGACGCTGGACCAGGCACATGTCGCTGTAGCCCATAGCGTCTGTCATCGCTCTTGATCTAATAATTTTAATAATTGTATAGCGCGATAGTCCACACGGGACCAGGGCCTAGCTTTCTCATAAACTACTCTTGATATGCGCGCTACTGTTCTCTCACGAGTAGAAGGGACCTACAGTTTACTGCCGACTCCAAACGGCGAAATTTGAGAAGCTTTTTCTTTGACAGTTGGTACTCTTTGAGTGTTGTCCGCAGCTCGAAAGAGGTGGTGCCGTTAAAAATTCTAGGTGCTTAGTCTGGAATCGAACCTAGACCCTTCGGCGTGTGAGCGTCGCACTCTACCCACTACGCCGCGGCGGCCACTGAAAATAAAATCTGATTCCTGCTTGTTCAAGACAGATCCGGACATTTTGGAAGAGTTCGAAAACAATGTTGTTGTCTAAAAAGGAACGCTGAGTTTTGCTTACAAATGTCGCACCTTTCTAATGAAGAAAGTAATCGCTTCCAAGATCAGGAACATTTTGATAGTGGCGCCATCTTTTGAACGCAGATATAATCTGTGCGTCCAGTTATTCTGATGCCTTTACTTCAGGTAAGAGACAAATCCTAAGTGCCTGAAACCCGGTTTAAACTCTTGGTTTTTTGCCTGCGAACAAATGTCCTGGTCCCAGGAGTTCCAAATAAAACAATTTTAGACTCATCTCTCCATAATATATTACGGCATTTGGTTAATTTCCAGTTCAAATGTTCTTGCGCAAATTTTTTTCTTTTATGAAGATGGACCTTTGTCAGCAAGGGTACTTTTCTGGGACTTCTGGCAAGTAGTTATTTCTCTATCAACTTCCTTCTTATGGTTGATGTTGATACGGGCAGATTTAGTTCCTCTTTTATTTTGTTTGATGTGATGAATGGGTTTTGTTTCACTAATCTTATCATTCTTCTCTCGTCGGTAGAGGTTAATTTCGATTTTCTACCTCTTGTTTCTTCTTTTTCGACGTGTTTTTTGCATTAGTAATCATTTTATTCGAACAACCAACAATTTCCCGAATAAATTTGTACTTTTTTCCTTCAGAAATTAATTTTTTTTAAGTTCGCGTTTCTTAGGTGTACAATGCACACCGCGACCCATTTTAATTGTTTATAACGTTGTATTTTAAAAATACTAGTTTCATAATACCTAAATATTTTTACTTAAATCTTTAAAAAAAACTAATGACCACCAAACCCTTCGAAAACACTTTTTAGAATGACATGGTGCTATTATTTTGCACACCAAAATTTCGGTTTCATTTCGTATAACGGGAATTTTCTTGTCTTGAAATCCATCTTTGCTTATCTTGTTTTTTGCATTTTATTACTGATACTCAAAAGATGTCCTACAGTAAATATCGTGTCTTTACATGAACATGGAGAAAAGTAATTAGCATCCAAAGTACAGACCTCAACGTTGTGCTATTTTTTTGCACAGAGCTGTATGTCCCATTTCTGATGAGTTGTGCATGCCTGACCTGCATTATTCGTCAAATTCCATTAGTGTCGGGCGTACAGCGCACACCACCAACACCACGCATACCTTCCATTGTTTCTGTGAGTAAAACCGTGAAATGTCACAAGTAATGCCAAAGGCCCACTGCTCTGGGATTAAAAATGTCAAGAATGAAAAACTCTTCAGCACCGTTAATACAGTGAATACTCTGTCCACCGCAGCGCCACAAGAGTCAAGGACATTACCATGCGACACCGATCAAAGGGGAAACTCAATGCTTGTGCGTGTGCTGAAAGTGCACAGCAAGGCATTTAATGAAACTGTTTCATATCGGGGTGTTGCCGTCTTTTACTTTGAAAAAAACAACTGCAAACCTTCTCATCTCAAAGTCAAATGAGAAATGTTCTCAACCTCAACCTGTGACCGAATTCTGATGCCAATAAAGTCGTTTGTTTGTGGCCGCCGTTGCATAGTGGGTAGAGTGCGACGCTTACACGCCGAAGGGTCTTGGTTCGATTCCAGACTGAACGCCTTGAATTTTTCACGGCACCACCTCTTTCGAGCTGCTGACAACACTCAAAGAGTAGTAACTGTCTACGAAGGCTTCTCAAACTTTGCCATTCGGAGTCGGCAAAAAAACTGTAGGTCATTTCTACTCGTGAGAGAACAGTAGCACGCACAACACGAGTAGTTGATGAGCAAGCTAGGCCCCGGTCCTCCTGTGGACTATCGCGCCAACAATTATTATTATAAATGTCATTTGTTTGAAGACCCTGGCTGAATGTTCGGGATACGGACAATTTGTGTCTACGTCTGGACAATGCTTGCAGTCCTCATAAGAGCGTCCAAGGCGGGCGTTGTTTAGAAAAAGAGAAAGTTTTACAGTCGAATAGGCTCTGCATTGGGACTCCCTAAATTATACCTTTCTGGGAGTACAGCTCAAAATCACTCTTAGAATGGATACCCCGGCTGTCGATCGAATTAGCTGAAGAGACAACGCCTAACTTGAACGACTTAAATGATTCTTAAGCGACACGACACACTCATTTTTCAAGTTTGGCGTTATGGACCTTCGATTGTCTACAATAAGCATACGAATAGTGTACGTTCTTGGTGCTTCTGCAGCTGTACGACAGTTGTATGGCTCTCTCTTCAAAGAAATTGCATGGAGCAAAAGAGGTAACCCTGAGGTACACTAAATGGATGTAGTAAGAAAGCCTACTCAAAATCCGCCGCATCCTGTGAATGCGGTACTCAGGAGACTCTGCCCATACCAGGCAGCAGATAAAAAAATTTGAAGAAATCTTGTTTATGATCATGTCAGGTTTAGTTCGAGCTGGAACCCCTTGAACGATTTCCTTATTCACCTCAAACTGCATCGTTGCCTTCAATTTCACGAACAGTATTCCAGACGCTGGTATGGAGTGCCAGAAATATTTTCTTCTGTCTCAAAACCATAAACGAACATTCTTACTTTCAATGTCTAAGCCGAGGCATTCAGCTTCAGAGGGATGTTCAGACAAGAAGGACTGGTTGAGTAGATTGAATGGCTCTGTTCAGTTTTTTCTTTGATTGGAGCCACAAATACCCCAGCTCGTCCTCGTAAAAACCTTCAAGTGGCAATATTTGAATTGGATAGGACTGGATGGCGATATCCAGTCTTATCCAATTCAAATTAGTTCTTCCACTAATTGCATTCACTCCTCTAGACTCTGACATCAAACTTTTTCAAGAAAAGAAATGATTTGGAGATAATTCAGAATTATGAACTAAACCAGTGTTGGGCGGAAATTCACACAAAGGTCAGCTGAGCGATTGATGTGAAGCAAACTCCTTTTTGAATTGAAGAAGCGAGACTTCAAGAAGCTGCTCTTTTCTCAGAATTTCTCAATCCTTTCAGCTGTCGTTTGAAGTGACTACCATTGATGTCCTGCTTTGATAGCTCTCGGTTGACCTCTCCTTTCTCGAGGCTGACATGTCAACTGCGGTCAATATAACTAAGACCACTCGACCGTGCTATCCGACCAGATTGAAGGAGACGACTCCTTGTCCCCCACACTGATTCAGGTCTAAATTTGCATTAATGATAGCATCTCTTTCATGTCGTCCATGTCTTCTCGAATTAAATTTCAATTTCCTTCCACCGCTGCACATTCAATTTCAATATTTTGTAAATTTTTATTACGCAACTCAATTTCGAATGCAATACTCCTCCGGGCGGTTTATGTGTGTGTGTGTGTGTGTGGGCATGTCTGTGACCACCCTTCTGGCGGATAGTGCTTGCCCAGGCTCGCTCCTCCTCCGCACTCTGTGTATCTTTCTTCAATTACACGGCGAAATTGAATTTTGTCTGAGTGCGGCCCTGCTGGCTGGTTTGGTTTGGTGGTATTTTCTTTTTTTATTATTATCATTTATATTTATTCTTCGTCCTTTCCCGTTGGTACATATTTTTCCTTTTTTTTTCTCTTTTGGATTAAATACCTCCTGCCCTGAGGAGTAGGAAATTGAAAATTTAAAATTGTCCTGGCAATATAGGCGAGTCTTTGTGTATTCTGGTGGAGAGTCCGACGTCTTCGGTGTATTGGCCCAACGATATTATGGATACGGTGCAAGGATGGTAGGAGCCGACGCGAAGATGGGGTAAGACAGAAACGTTAACAGTCAATGGGAGCGTTATCTCTGTCGGTGGATGTGTTTTAGTTAGGTGCCCAACACGTTGTTGTTTGTATATTTTCACCTAATAATGCAGAGCAAATGGCTGCCTTGGAGGATTGGGAGGATTTTGAGGCTGCCGACAACAGGGTGCACCAGTGGAACTATTGAAACTGGCTCTTTTCACAGTCGGTGTTGATTATTGTTATCACCAATAAGGCGGAACATTGTTGTTGGAGTTGAATATTGGCTGAGTTGTCAAGTTGTTCCGGGCTATAGGGTGGCAATGAGGGGATCTCGCAAGTGTAACAAGCATAATTCTACAGTTTGCACTCTATCAGAAAAATTAAAAAACAAATACAAAGGAATTTCAAAGTCTACTTAAAGCTGATTGAGTAGACGCCTAAAGCGTCTCCATTAACTGATTGATTGATTGCGTCTCCTAACTTAACCAGAAACCTCAAAAGTGTCTTCCAAATGACAAAAGAACAAATACACCACAAGGACTAGAAGCCAAGGTCAGTGGAATCACTCATTACCCAATCAGCAGAATGGCGCCTGATGTAGAACGTGGCCAACTATTGACACAAAAATTGTCAGGGAATGATTTAATAGAAACCTTTCTAAGATCATGATTTGTTCACTTGTTTGGTTGGCAAGCCAATATTTGGTCAATAAATCAACTTTAACTTTTTTTTAGTAATTACTTTTGTCTCTGAGTTACTACTACCGGATTCCTTCCCTCTGCCATTACTAGCGTGGTACGATGTGTACTTGCCCTGACCGATCGATTATGGTGGCGCGTTCCCGCAGGCAACTTGTGTCGAAATTCCAGAAGCTTTAAATATTTATTTCTAACACAGAGAGCATCTCACAATTTTATGGTCGTTCTTGTTTTTGCAAATGACACTGTCCCTCTTCTCCATCGAGGGCGGCCATCAAACACTGTTTTGTTACGTTCACGTACTTTGGTTTCAGAGCCCATGAAGGATAACATTACAAAAGAGGTGCGTCAGATCCCTTCCATTATCTGCTTAGATACATACCGAACGCTTTAATTAGTAAGCAAAACTCCTCTTTCTTTCATTGTTTTCATCATCATCTTAAAAACCACAAAGTGCTCTCAAAGCCTTCTTGCTCTTCTTCTTCTTCTTGTGACGACACACTCCGGGGTGGACCTCAGCTTCAACCAACATACCTCTCCAGCCAGCACGGTCTTTCGGTAGCTATCTCCAAGTGCGCACTCCATGTTGGTTGAGATCCTTCTCCACTTGTGTGCACAATCTTAGCCTAGGCCGTCCTCTGTTGCGTTGTCCCAATGCCTCAAAACCGAAGATCCTTCGGGCCGGAGCAGTGGTGCCATACACTCTACGTGGCCTAGCCATTTTAAGCGTTGTATCTGAAGAGGCTTATCAATGCGCATGTCACTGTATAATGTTCGTCGTTCCAGATGCCAACAAGGCAAACAGGACCAAAAATTGTAGGCAAAACTTTTCTTGAAGCGACTAAAGGCTTCCTCATCTGCCTTAAGTAACGTCTAGGTTTCCGCTTCATAGAGTAGGACTGGGATGATCAAGCTATTATATTATAAAGCGAGCTTAGTCCGTCAAAAGAAGGCTTTATTACTCAATTGCCTCCTGACGCCAAAGAAACAGCGATTGGCAAGAGTGATTATGCGTTTGATTCTGTTACTGGTGTTGCTGTCCCTCTTTACCGCGGAGCCAAGATAGATGAAGTCCGTGACTAGCTCGAATTTTCTGCTGCCTACTGTGACGTTCTGTCCGAGACGTCGATGTTGGGTTTCCTTTCTTGATGACAGCGTTTACTTCGTTTTGCCTTCATTTACCGCCAGACCCATTTGAACCGCTTCCGCTTCAATGCCAGCAAACGCCTCATTGACGGCTCGCTTTGTTCGACCAATCTCGCCAATGTCATCAGCTTTAGCTAGCAATTGAACTGACTTCTGGAAGGTCGTGCCTCTGGTGTTGACTTGTGAGTTACGCACGAACTTCTCCAGGATGATGTTGAAGAAGTCACATGACAGTACGTCTCCTTGTCTAGAACCATTTTTAACATTGAAGGTCTCGGTGAGTTCATTACTGACCTTGAAGGAACAGCGAGAGCTCTCCGTCATTGTTTTGCACACATTTGTTGTTCGTTACCGATTTTAATGAATTTCTCTACTGGCATCTTACACAATCTGACGAGTTTGGTAGGAATGCTGAGACTAGACATGGCACTGTATAGCTCGTCTCTATGCACACTGTCATATGCGGCCTTAAAATCGACGAATAGGTGGTGAGTTTTGACTTGCACTTCTTGGGACTTTTCCAAGATTTGCCGAAAAGTGAAGATTTGGTCTATCGTGGACTTCCTTTTCATGAAACCACATTGATAGGGACCTATCAGGTTATGGACAAACGGTTTTAGACGCTCACATAATACAGCAGAGAGTATCCTTTATGCGACGTTATTCGTAAGAAGACTGATCCCTCGATAATCATAGGGGTTTCCTTTCTTGTGGAGCGGACAAACGACGCTGAGATTCCACTCGTCGGGCATGCTTTCCTCCGACAATATCTTACAAATTAGTACTATGATATTGTCGGTGGCGCTAGTGCATGCACAGCCACTGCGATATTCTCACAAGGTCCGATCCGTGGCTCCTGACAGCAGAATATAGCGTCTGGTCAAGCTGTCACTACCAGCCAAGTTTCCTCCAACACCTCGGTCTGGTAGCTGCCATCCTCCCTTAATGGCCTCTGGTTCCATCGGTGTTTCCGTTGAGACTAATAATAGTGTTGTGGTTTGTCAATCCAGTCACATCACCTGGAGATATCGTTTCTTGTCTACGACGAAAAGACAAAGACTGTTCCATTGGTCAGTGACGCCTCGTGCAAATTACAACGTCTTGTCTAAATTGGCTACCAGGGAGAAGGTAAAATAGTCACACGGCTCTCTTTTGCTTAACTATGACTTGGGTTTGGAAGCCACTTAACTTTTCCTCTTTCAGCTCCTCAGCAGTTTTTCTGTTAATAATAATAATAATTGTTGGCGCGACAGTCCACAGGGGGACCAGGGCCTAGCTTACTCATCAACTACTCATGTTGTGGGCGCTACTGTTCTTTCACGACTAGAAGGGACCAACACTTTTTTGCCGACTCCGAACGGTGAAGTTTAAGAAGCTTTTTCTTTGACAGATATTACTCTTTAAGTGTTGTCAGCAGATCGAAAGAGGTGGTGCAGTGAAAATTTGTGTTGAGCTGGGAAACGAACCTAGACCCTTCGGCGTGTGAGCGTCGCACTCTACCTACTACGCCACGGTCTGCAGCTTTAAAATTACAGGTTCTCCTGTCCATGGCCCATCCAATTTTTGAACAATAGAACAAGTATTAAAAAATTTGTGTTGTCAACTGTATGTTTATAGCATTCATTTGTGCTAATAAACCATTCCGGGAGCCGGAGATTTGTAATCTCCATGCATTTTTGTAAAATTGTTTCTCTTATTTTTGGCATAATTGGTTCCTCAGCGAAAAATTCAGTAAACGCTTCTACATGCAAACGGCTTGTATCAAAATATTTTTCTAATGACCATAGAAGCAATGACTTTTCTTTTGATAAGTCATATTCTATCAGCTTTACCAGGTATACGTGCATGAAATGAGCGTTATTTTTTTAAATAAAACACTAATTATTAACGGGAAAGTGAAAATATTTTATTCAAAGTATAAGCCATGTTTTCTAAACATTTTGATCACCTTTCTGGTAATTTGTGAATACCACGCCAGTAAAATTGTTCGTCTTTTAAAGCAACCCAATCAGACACCCAATATTCGACCTCCTCGTAGGAATCAAAGTGCTGCTCAGCCAATGCGTGTCCCATCGATGAAAACAAATGGTAGTCGGAAGGAGCCAAGTCTGGTGAATACGGCGGGTGGGGTAGCTGCTCCCAATCAGTAAAGTGATCACTCTTCGATGTTCTTTTTGAATTTTTTTCTCCGCAATATTATTTATTGTCGGGTGGCTGCTTCTCTTTCTATTCTTGAAACCGTTTGTCGGCTGGTTTTTGTCCGCTGGTTTTTCAAAACGACAGACAGTATTTTGTTCTCCGTAAGACATCTAAGTGGTCGCCGTGGCGTAGTGGGTAGAGTGCGACGCTCACACGCCGAAGGGGGTAGGTTCGACTCCCAGTTCAACACCAATTTTTCTAATATTTCACGGCACCACCTCTTTCGTGCTGCTGACAACACTCAAAGAGTAATAACTGTCTAAGAAAGCTTCTCAAATTTCGCCGTTCGGAGTCGGCAAAAAACTGTAGGTCCCTTCTACTCGTGAGAGAACAGTAGCGCGCACAACACGAGTAGTTGATGAGCAAGCTAGGCCCTGGTCCCCCTTTGGACTGTAGCGCCAACAATTATTATTAGACCCAAGACTCGTTGAGCTGCAAATATCATGCTGGTGGATCAAATATATCATCTAAAACATTAGTTGTTGCGTATTTCGTTCTTTCTTCATTCAGGCCATAACCTTGGTCCTCCAAGTATGCCACGGAGAACAATAATTTCACCTATAGGGTGAGTAGTGTCAAATAGCGTCAGATAGGTCACACTGTTTGGAGTTGTTTCGGTTCAGTCTTATCCGGTCAACTAAGACAGCAGCCAAAAATTGTATTCGATATGCATCGAGTTTCTTTAAAATGTCCACCACACGAGGTCCATTTGGACCTAAGCGTTACAGATTTAAATGCCACTAGCAGACTACTGTGATATTCCGAACCACCCTGCCTTCTGCTCGATAAGCTCTAATCTGTGCATAGAAGTGAACGAATCAGTTAACAAGCCATCCAACCGTGAGCTTGTACATTCAGATAAGTGCATCAGCCGGAACCAAAAAAAAAAAAAAAACACATCCACGTTCACACAAAGAAGCGGAAAACACATGCACAAGGATCAACTCGGGAGTGCGCCGTGTGAAGTTTCGTTTTATTCGTCTGGAAAAATCAAACTTCCTTTTGGCTGCACTGTTCCACAGGGAACATGGCAATCAGTCGACCCTTCTTGTGTCCTTCTTGTGTTGATGTACCGCCTCCTGCTAGCTAGCTAGATACCTTGGATGTTGTCGGATGTTGTCGCACTGGGTAGACTGCGCTTGCAAACGCGCCAAAAATAGCATATCCCTATTGACGACACCCATATAGAGTTGTTGTTTAGGCACTGCATACCATTATTAAAGATGTTATTCATACATGTATGAAATGAACTACACGAAACAGAAGAAAAAAAAGCATAACTCAGAGTAACTCGAGCGAAAGTAAACATACACAACGGCACACAAACACATGCATATGGGAATAGAAGGCAACGTGTCGGATGGAACACAGGAAAGGATATAATTCTGCAGAAACATCACGTGTGAGTGGAGAGAAGCTTTTCAATTTTGTATTGAACGAGAGAAATATAATAAAATAATGAAAAACAAGAAACGTGTAGACGAGCAAGGGCAGAACGTGCAGCAGGGTGCTGCTTGAAATGTTTCATCTCGCTACTAAGTAGCACCCCGTGTCTAAGAGTCCTGATGGTCTGTCCCTTGGCAAACAGGAAGAAGATGGATTGTTATTATTTATGAAGCGGACACGCTCACAGACGAGCAAGTGTGCCAACTGGTGAGCGGACGGAATGACTGATGGGACAGTGGAATGAGTGTCCTTGGCTGTCCCAATAAATTAATTGAAAATGATAAACAGGATGCCAGTTGTAACACTTTAACTATCAAACAATGGAAATTTATATTGCTTTTGCACTCCCATGGCGGCGAGTGGACACTTGCTGGTGAATGATGCTCAATATGAGACATCTTTGAAGGGAGCCCTGGCTGAGCATTTATCTTGCTGCTCCGCCTCGGAAGTGAAGCATGTTGATGGACGCGAAATGCGAACTACTCGCCAAAGTTGAAGTGTTTTCAATAAGCATTGAAAAATTGAATTTCATACATTGATACTGTTGGGATCAAAATCTGTTCTAACGACAAAGAACGAAATTTAACAATTCAAGCACTTTGTCAAATTTCAAAAAATATAATTTCTTAAGGAATTATTTCCTTTTTGAAAAAAGTGCTTGTTCTACTGCATGAGTATGCAATTGTGGTCCGAAAATCAAGGCATTGAAACACAAAAACAAATGTTTGAGTATTTTTTTGAAACTAGTGCTGCACTTAACTGCTGCCGCTTCCTGCTACTACTTGCTGCCGCTTCTTGTTGCTGCTACTTGCTCCTGCTGCTTGCTACTGCTTACTGGTTCTACTTGCTGCTGCTGCTTGCATCTGTTGCTTATAGCTGCTGCTTGCTGCCGCTGCTTCCTGATTTAGCTTGCTGTTGCTGTATGCTGCTGCTTGCTGGATCTGCTTGCTGCTGCTTCCTGGATCTGCTTGCTGCTGCTGCTGCTTCCCGGTTCTGCTTGCTGCCGCTGCTTCCTGGTTCTGCTTGCTGCTGCTGTATGCTGCTCCAGATGATGTGACTGGATTTATGAATCACATGATTCAAAATCACATCCGTATCACTGTTTATAGTGACAACGGAAACACTGATGGAGGAAAGACCATCTGTGGCGGGATGGCGGCTAACAGACCCAGGCTTTGAGGGAACCTGACTGGTAGTGACAGCTTGACCAGAGGCCATATTCTGGTGCCACGGAGGTCAGGGGCCCCTGGAACTTCGGTTCCAGCCTGACCGTTGCGGTAGGCCCCCTTGTGGGAGTTTCGTGATGGCTATGGTTTACCACCTAACATCGCGGGTAGAGTGAAGGATAGTGTACTGTGCTGACTTGTCTAGCCCATTGTTTAAGCAAAACTACGCAAGTCGGTTAGGGGACTATCCCTTCTCAGTGTGGAGTTGCATTCTCAACCGGGCGCTGCGACCCAAAGAGCGGAAGAGGTTTTGGAAAGGCTTCGCATCCAACCAAGGTGGGGTGATTGCCCCTCAACCATGATCTCAGTTTGATATTTGGGTAACTAAGGCGTTTAGTCTTGCGTTACTTACGACTCTTGGGAAAAAGGTTCCCCGTGATATAAGCCGTTAAGGCAGGTGATCACGTAGAACCAAATCCCACATGCTGTATGCTGCTGCTGCTTCCTAGTTCTGCTTGCTGCTGCTACTTGCTGCTGTTGCTTCCTGGTTTTGCTTGCTGTTGCTGTTTGCTTGCTCTGTTGCTGCTGGATTCTGCTTAATAAACGCGAAATGCGAAAATCTTGGCAAATTTGATGAGATTTCAGTGAAAAGTTTTTTTAGAAGGAGAAAATGCAAGTCAGAAGCTGTAGAATTCGACACCTATACTGACGACTGGGGGGGTTTCCGAATTAAACAACTGACAGCTCCTCTTCGAGGTAAATTTGGTTGATGTAAACAACTTGGTTTTATAGAAATTCTTATGTAAAACGTTAGTGGATAGTTTTCGGCACCACCAACTCATCGATATGGAGCGATATTTTAACAGCGTCAACCACTAGCCCACATAATAGTTGTTGCACAGTATGTTGTGCAGGTACAGTAGTGCATAAAATTTATGGACAGTGAATTCAAAATTTATTTGGCCTACACGACGAAATACGAATTATGAAACACATGTAGGTGAGAATATCTGTTTGGATATAGCACGCTGTCTTGTTTCTCCTACAACGCGATCTTGCTCTCTATCTGTGAAGTGATGTTGCTTTCTGACATCAAGCTAATTTGTTGAAGATCTGTACTTTCGGTTTCAATGAAACTCTTCTTCCAATTCACTTTCGGATCGATCGATTCCATTTATATTGGATGGGTTAAGGTCTGGTATTCATCATATTAGGGATGATGTTCTTCAGAACTCGGTTCTGTGTCCGATACTCTTCCTCAATTTCATTAATGGCCTCTTGAGTGTCCCTTCTTATCCAATATTTTACGGATCGCAGTCCTTTACTCCTTCTTGTACATCACTAACTATTCTTATGGAAATTCGTATAATATATACATCGTGCAATGGATATAATGGACAAGTGATGTATGCAATGGCTAGTTTATTGAATTTTTTTTTTTACTCTGTGGAATCGCAGGCATTCATATTTTGTCTCCACTTTTTCCTATTCGTTCCATGGCTCTTCCCATTGGAACGGCGGTGTATTTAAAGCTCAATCAACACCGAACTTGACAGTGAAATTTATTGGAGTGAAACGAATAGAAACCAAGTAAATATTTCTGAACCAAATGCTGCCTACTGTCACTCAAGTGATTCCAAAATAGCCAGCCATTATCAATGAATGGCTCTTGCGTTGTTGAAACCCCAACAACTTTTCAACCTCGATATGTGTATTAACTCAACACTAAGCTAAAAGTGGTAGGGTTCGACGCTCACACGCCGAAGGGGTAGGTTCGATTTCCAGTTCAACACCAATTTTTCGTATTTTTCACGGCACCACCTCTTTCGAGCTGCTGACAACACTCAAAGAGTAATAACTGTCTAAGAAAGCATCTCAAATTTCGCCGTTCGCAGTCGGTAGGTCCCTTCTATTCGTTAGAGAACACCCCTTGCTAGAACTGCCACCCATTCCTTCATAAGCCCACCTTCGGGTGTACAATTTTGTTTAGAGACCCGTTCTTTAGACGCACCAAACAAATATAGAATTCTCTTTCTTTCTCATCTTATTCCTCTCATTGCAATTCACCAACGTAGACCGGTAGCTCCCCTCCCTTTCTTCCTCTATACCTCATTTAATCCCGGTCAATTAAGTGAATCACATTAGCCATTTAGCGCGTCCCAATTATAAAATAAAAACTTTAAAGCGCCCTGCAACGTGATTATAGAGGAAATGGTGTTGTGTCTGCTAAGAGCAACTGTCTGCCCTTCAACAATCTCGTTGGCAGGACTTAATGTGGACTTGACAAGAAGGAATATGCTCTGAGTATATAATTCGATATTGATGACATAGGTAACGCAGCCAGACAACAGTTCGTAGAGGTATCATTAGTGTTGTGAATAAAAGCAAAGCTAACGAACAGAAGTATAATCGCGGAAGCGGATTGCGACCGGTATGTAATATCGGAGCTGAACAGGAGCTGCCGGGAAAGTGACGTTATACTTTCCCTTTTTTGGTGCATGTTGGCCGACTACCTGCTTGTCGCTCTTAACAGACTCAACGTCTCCGTTAAGGCTTACGTGGATGATGGAGCTACCTTTGTTACCGGATCATGCCTGTCAGCTGTATGCTCCAGAAGACAGGAGTGCCCGAAATTGGTTTTCTGTCAATCCTCCTAAAGCCGATAAAGTTCTCTTCACGACTAAGAAGAATCTGAATTGTCTGACCTAACTTCTACTAAAAGGTGTCACCATTGCCTTCACCGCTGGAACTAAATATCTGGGTATTATTCCACATAAAAAGCTTCTTCGGAAAAAACACAAGCCATTGTCACTTTTCCTGCAGTATTAGGGAGCTTATGTGGCCGCCGTTGGTGGTAGAGTGCGACGCTCACACTCCGAAGGGTCTAGGTTATATTCCCGGCTTACCACCTCGACTTTTTCACGGCACCACCTCTTTCGAGCTGTTGACAACACTCAAAGAGTAATAACTGCCTAAGAAGTTTTGAGTCGGAAATAAACTCTAGGTCCCTTCTACTCGTGAGAGAACAGTAGTCCGCACAACTCAAGTAGTTGATGAGCACACTAGGCCCTGGTTCTCCTGTGGATTGTCGCTCCGAACAATTATTTTTATTAATTATAATTGTGGGGCCTACAACCAAGACCACTTTTTTGAATCTTTATGGTAATGGTAAGGCAACTTCTTTTCTATCCGTCCATTGTTTCGTGGATCAAGTACATGAGCAAGTATTTTTACACGCCTGGCTTTGCTCCTCATGCACTGCTCAGTTTCCCTACCCTCTCCCTTAATCTGGAGTACATAGAAATGATCTTTGATTCAAGCCGCACTGTCAACCTCTGCGACGACTGCAGAGTTGGTGAATACATTACAGAGTTCTTCCTCTGTCAATTTGCCGCCTCCTCTCGGATTAGGTGGCGGCAGTTTGTTGCCGATCTGATTTAAGCTGAAAACTCGGGATCCTTATCACAGAAGTCTTCCTTCAGAGGGCCAAGAAAATGCACAAATTGTTGGTTACTGCCTGCATAAAGTTTCAAGTCAGAGTGCTTTAGTGTGGGGTTTCCCATCATAAAAAAAAACCCGCTTTCACCCTCCCTCACACAGCTCGAACTGATGAAGTAATTAAGAGAGCACAAAACTATGAACCCTGTTAGAGGATGCTTTTGAGAACAGAATATTGACAATACAGTGGAGTCGACTTAAGGGAGAGTAAATTTCAATAAGCTACAAAAAGTGAGGAAATATTCGTTTTTCCACTCCACTGAAGTGAAGGCCGTGAGGGCGTGTTCAAACATTTTAACGTATCGTATAGCTATTTTTTTAAGTCTTTCAAGCGGATAAAAGTTTCTTTGCTTACTTTAACACTTCTCCTCAAAATCATAACGAAACCCTCAACGAGTGAGCAAGACTCAGACCATATTAACTTCACACATTTTACTAAATATCTTATTTCACAAATACAAACCTTCCAAAAAAGCAAACCGCTCAATTACAGATCCTTCCGAGTCACGATTGTATTCGAAATAATTCCCTAATGAGATTCTCCTGTCTCGTGTCAACCGTTAGGACTTCAATTTAATGATAAATGTCCAAAGCGGTATCGTGTCCTTTTAGTACTTGCACAGTCGAACGGAATACCATCGATTACCTTGAACGATGTCAACGAGACATGGATTACCGGAAGAGGAAACGGCTACGTGACACAAAGTATGCTCTTAGTCCTGGTCACCACCGTCAGATTCCAAGAAATCGGAAACATCTCAATAATTCCCAGCTCTTAACGGCCGGAGGCAAATGTATAGCCTGGATGAAAATTAAAAATAAATGTGAATATGCGACTCGTGGCCGAGAACGCTGGAACCTCCTAATTTTCCGCTCAATTATAGGGTGCTTTATTTCGGGATTAGCTTAATACTACCTTCACATGCACTTCATCCGCCCAAATTTCAATTGTAATTGATGCCCTTTCGGTCTTAATGGAAGCCAATGCCAGCCCTCGTGGAGTACGAAAATTCGTGTCAAAGTCCACACTCGCCCTAAAATAGATCTAATTACGGCCGACACAAGATGATTACCGTCTTGACCAAGCACGAAGGCTTACGGAAGGCTGCAGGCGTGTGGGCTGACTTCTCATTAACAAAACTCAATTAAGGTGCACTGTTGGTTGGTGAATTTCAAATTGCCTGATTACTGAGATTGATTGGCTAATCTGCTGTAGTTGCTTTGTGAGTACGTGAAGCGGCTGTGGGCATGTGAGGAATGCAACCTCAAAATTTGTCACTATGACCGACTGAATGTCGTAGCCGTAGATGTGTGTGGTATGAAAGAGCACCGCCGTTTAAGATGTGAGGCCGGTTTCATACTTTAAGCTATGTTTTCGTTTTAAATTGTGTTGAGGATGTTTTCCTTATACCAGACATGTTGTTATCAAAAACAGGCAAAGCTGCATGGAACCACGAGGGCTGTTCGCGATCTTTACGAACAGAAAAGAAGGAAGGGAACCGGCTTCTTAGAAGAAAATAGAAAGAGCGTGAAAAGCTCGTGGTCAAACAGAAAGGTTTCGTGGAAGGAAAGAAGTTCGAAAGGTTTATGGACAGGTGGATACAGAGTTGGGACCGAAACCTACTGGATCCAAATTGGACAACTTATAGTGGAGTCGAAATCAGTGAACGATTTCTTCTGCAAACTTCTAAATGGAGATATCGATCCAGATCCCGCTAGAAGCATAATATTCTACTCAATGTTGATGGACAAGAATTCCCTCCCAACAACTTAAACGAGATGAAAATAGCAATATCGAAACTGAAGTCAAGGAAAGCTGCTGAAGTGGACGGACTTTCTGTAGAGCTATTTAAAGCAGCTGATGAAGACCTGGTTGGATGCATGAAACAGTTCCTCAGCCCGATGAGTGAAATCTCAGTGCCGTTTGCCCGGTCACCAAAATTGAGGCTTGTATGGCTGCGAATGCTATCAACGTCCTTAACATCGCCTATATGGTAAGATCCTCTCTGCCATATTGTATGAGCGTCTGAAAGCATTTGTCCACAAGCTACTTAGTTGTTATCAGTGATGTTGAAGGCCAGGGAAGTCCACAATATATTAGATCTTCACTTTACCGCAGATCCCGGAAAAGATCCCAGATGTAGAGATCGACACCCACCACGTATGCGTTGACTTTAAGATTGCATATAACAGCGTGTGGCCGCCATGGTGTAGTGGGCAGAGTGCGACGCTCACACGCCGAAGGGTCTTGGTTCGATTCTTACCTCAACACCAATTTTTTCGAATATTTCACGGCACCACCTCTTTCGAGCTGCTGACAACATTGAAAGAGTAAAAACTGCCTAAGAAAGCTTCTCAAACTTCGCCGTTCGGAGTCGGCAAAAAACTGTAGGTCCCTTCTACTCGTGAGAGAACAGTAGCGCGCACAACACAAGCAGTTGATGAGCAAACTAGGCCGTGTCCCCCTTTAGACTGTAGCGCAAACAATTATTATATATCAGCCTGCATTCAGACGAGATATACGGGGCAATGTCTAGTTTTGGCATTACCACCAAACTTGACAGTTTGTGTTAAATGACGATGGAGAACTTCGCCAAGGTCGGCAACGAACAACAACTGTGTGCAGAACAATGATGGAGACCTCTCCGTCAAGGTCGGTAGCGTTCTGCTGTTCCTTCAATGTCAAAAAAGGTTTTAGACAAGGCGACGTACTGTCATATGACTTCTTTTACATCATTCTTAAGAAGATCGTGCGTAACTCACAAGTCAACACCAGAGGCACGATCTTCCAAAAGTCAGTTCAATTGCTAGCTTACGTAGATGACTTTGACGTGATTGGACGACAAGCGAGCCGTCAATGATGCGTTTGCTGCCTTTGCAGCGGAAGCGTCTAAAACGGATCTGACGGTAAATAAGGGCAAACCGAAGTACAGGCTATTTTCAAAATTAGACACAACATCACCACCTTGGACAGGGCCTCACGCTAGGCAGCAAAAATAAGAAGGTACTAAAGGACTTCCTTATCTAAATAGGAACAACAACATCAGTACTGAAATCAAACGAAAAATCGCTCTTGCCAATCGCTGTTTCTTTGGGTTTAATAGACAATTGAGTAATGAAGCTCTCTCTCGAAACACTAAGGAGGCTTTTTATCACAGCTTGATCGTCCCAGCCTTACTTTAAGACGCGGAAATTTGAACTTTACAAAAAGCGGATAAGGAGCGAGTCGTATGACCTCAGATTGGGCGTTTGGAATTTCGTACAGCAATCTGGTTAACGTCTGTTGTCAGAGAGTATCTAGATATAAGAAATCAGAAAAAACGACAACAATAAAAAAATACATTTAAAAATTAAAAATTAAGAGTCATGGCATTGCAGGAGATTGATGTTGGACTCAAACCCTCTCCGCACTTAAGCGTATGTGCCGTGTAAGCTGTCATCCGACACCGGACTTTTGAAATCTCTCTGCATACCTATTAATCTCTCCTGGTCATGCCCGCTAAGCAGCTGCTGGAAGTGCTTAAACACATCCACTATTTCCTGTGGGTCCGTTACTAGATTACCCTCGCAGTTTCGAAGAGCCTGGATGAATTTCCTAAAGCCTGTGGCCAGGCTTTGAAATTTTTTGTAAAAGGCCCATATTATTTATTTGACCCGAGACTGTTCGATATCCTTCAGCTGGGAGGTTGCCAGGGACCTTTTCCTCAGGCGTAAAAGCTTTTTCTACTCCCGTCTTCTAGCCCGGTACTCCTCTTGCACTGCTCTTGTTTTTCGTTGCATTGCTTTTTGGTATGCCTCGTCGGTTGCACGTTGTTTTTGCTTACACTTGCCATCATACCACGGGTTTCTTGTCGGGGGTGTTAGGTAGCCTAATGTAGTTTCCGCTACCTCTTTGATGACCGAGCGCCAATGCAACCACATCTCATTGGCATTTGACGTAGGCATACCGGAGAGTCTCTCACTTAATTGCTCTTCGTAGGCTCTGGCAAACAGGGGGGTGCTTAGGCGCCCTTTAAAAGTTGTCTTTGTCGGCTGGTGCAGCTTTCTGATAGGCTAACTCTGAATCTTGCTGCAACGTGAAAATGGTCAAAGTCGACGTTTTCCCAATGAATATTCGCATATCCAGGATATTTGACACCTGTCTTCCGTTAATAAGCACATGGTCGATTTGGTTGGTTGGCGGTTCGACCATCCGGGGATCGCCAGGTTGCGGTGTGGATTCTTTTGCGAGGGAACTTTGTGCTTCATATGACCATATTACGTGCAGTCGCAGAGTCTGTGTGTCGGAAGCCGTTATCTGTTGTCGTGTCGTGAAGGCTGTGCTTTCCGATCACTCCGCCAAAGATGTTTTCCTTACTCACTTTAGAATTGAAGTTCCCAAGTACGATTTTGATATCGTTCTCCGGGTAGACATCGTGCAAGAGGTTATAATAATCCTCATTGACAGAGTCCTTCGCTTCGCCGGTAGAGACATGTGCAACTATTAGCCTGATGTTGTAGAATCGGCCATGGATGCGGATCACAGCCAAGCGATCGGTTATCAGTTTAAAGCCGATGACCTTCAACTTTCGTCGCATCATCCAATTAATACTATTATTAAGCATCAATTGATTTCGTTGACAGCCCCCTTTTTAGAGGGTAATGCTCGTTCCTCCATCTCCCCTCCTGAAATTTTCGAGTGGTCCTGTCCAGAGCCACTTTGTCCCCATCCTCCGAGACTACACGTACCCATCTACATACATTATCAATCTTTGTGAGACCTTGCATCGAGCCTATGACGACAGTATTGACCTAGTTTTTATGTCTGCGGCATACATTTTTTAAAAGATCAAGTGGAAGGGGATGTGCTCTCCTCTTTCGAACCAGCCAAGATTATATTTTACCTGTAACTACATCGCTGGCAAACAAAAGACACTCTACTGAGACAAAAGAACATCATCCCCTCTGTAAGGCTTGCCTCTGGGATCGGAATTTTCATTTAGATATGCCACCCATCTCCGAGTGAAGGAGCACTCCAGCTACTAGTTATCGTGCAAAAGTATCACAAAGTCTCAGACTTCAGGCAACAAACTTTCGAAAAGGACGCATGTTTAAATGTCTGTGTGTATCCTTAAGTTCAATGTCATTCCGGCAGTGATTTCGGGAAAAATTTCCCAAGTTTCCAACGAAAGCAGAAGAAATCCCCTGAGAAGCTACCGGCGAAATCTACATCAAAGGATATTCCGTCTCCACACACAACCAAACTATCTGTGTTATTCAAATGATGATATGTGCACAAAAAAGGGATCCGCATTTAAATTACAGGCGTCCTATCTGAGAAATCTCGTCCGCAATGAATTCATCTGGCACCATATTGTGTACCGCAGATGTCACTCTATAAACACAAGTCTGCCAAGCACGGTCATACATATGCATAGACACAAGCCACTATTAGGATTGAAATTTATTCCTCAAAATGATATGTATCTAATGTCGGTTACAAGAGCACGGAACGTATCCATTATTAAATGCAACCTCATTCTCGCATGCCTGGTCACTATTTTGATACCACCCGGAGATCCTGATTCGAGAAAGATATCCCTTTCGCGGCGAAGGATACAAAAATACTGTGTTCCCTAGCCGAGCCGGCTGCGTGGATGTTTCTATCGCAGTGCTTGAGAGGTAAAGTGAATTAAAGCGGCAGCCACGGACGAACAATGCTGATCATCCTTGCGGTTGTCGAAGGCGGCGCTGACATTGGCGGCATACCCATATGTCGCCGAACAACCCGGCCCTCAATAAATTACAATTCAAAGTCGCTAACTGCACACGAGACGCTTGGGGGGAAACACTTGAAATTGATATTAGACAACGACTACGACAACGAAGTGGATGTGAGGGTGTCGTGTCCTGGTTGCAATAACTTTTGGTTAGGTCCCAGTCCTTTAATTTCCTACTTGCCTTTTTGAGCAGGGGTGTCTGTCTGACTGCAGCCGGCAGTGCCAATATCGTTCTCCTTGAATTAATGGGACAATAATGGTTTCCAGTTCTACACGGTGAAGGTTTTTTTTTTGATCCGCGACGCGTGTGTATGTCTCATCCCTCGACACTCCCTGGTGGTGAGTGCCATTAAGTCGGTCCGGCGCTATGAATGAGGGTCGGGGAGAATTTGTCATATTATGACTCAACGTTTTCATTATGTACACACGAGCAGGAGCATTCAAAAAGGATTTGCAAAAAAAAAGGAAATCTGCTTATTGACAATTATTCATTTGTTCCATCGCTTAGGGTTCACTGTGCTGGGTGCGGTAATATTGATGGATTCCTCTGCGCAGATAAACGCGGTCCGCATTGAATTTTGTTTTGTGTACTGCGACTGGAGGGGGACGACGATGATGAATAAAAATAACGTTGATCGAGAAGGTATCGATTACCGGAGTACTTTCTGCACACAGGTTGGCACGATTCGCAAGTCATTTGTGGAATTTTGCTGCGTTAGAGGGGGAATGGGACGCGTGATGGCAGAATGAATGAATGGAACGAATTTTTAATGCGAATTTCTATTTGATGTGGAATTCGTGCTCTTAAGGGCGATGGATGGAAGGGAAATGGAGAGTCGGAAAAGTGCAACTCATTCCACCGCTGAGGATGTGGAACAATCAGCAGTGCGAGCAAATATTGTTACTGGAGACAGGAATTCTACACACGTGATGTTGGTTGGGGTAAATGTGAGTTGATGTGTTGTCAGTTATTTTTGTGCATCAGCTTAATCTTCGACAACATTGAATGGACTGTGCGCATAGAAGGGGGTACGGACTTGAAAGGACTTACATGTGAAGTAAGGTGGGCGTGAGTGAGAGGCTTTTAGAGGTGCTCGCAAATGCTTTTTTTAACATTCTCTGCTGTTGATAGGGACAACGAGTTTTGTTTTTCTGGGAAAAGGCGGAAATGAAAGAATTTCATGGCAAGCGCTTGTAGTCTCCGTTAACACCACACAGTGGGCAACATAGAACAAGCTCGAAACTGTGCAAGAAGGTAACACTTCATCTACAACAGAAACAAAAGACTGAGACTACTTCTACTTTACTACTCTACCGATTAGCTGGCTTATTCGAGAGCAGGAAACATCGAACTATTCCGTATACGAACATTCTTGCAAATTCTGTAGAAGAATAATACCCGAGCTATACGAACATTCTTGCAAATTCTGTAGAAGTTTTAAACAACAAACAAGGTTTCTTACATTTAAGCACCAAGCCTGTGAGACAACAAACACCCGGTCAAGTGACATCACACCAGTCTCATAGCAGACAGTTAAGCTTAATAATCCATTTTGAGGAATGAAGTCCTTGATTTCGTCATCGGTTTTGATGATGGTTGTAACCGCTTACTAAATTCCCTTTAATTTTCTTCCTTCAACTCTGTATAAATGAGGCCGACGTGGCGTAGTGGGTAGCGTGCGACGTTCACACGCCGAAGGGTCTAGGTTCGATTCCCGGCTGAACACCTCGAGTTTTTCACAGTACCACCTCTTTCGAGCTGCAGACTACACTCAAAGAGTAATAACTGTCTAAGAAAACTTCCCAAATTTCGCCGTTCGGAGTCGGCTAAAAACTGTAGGTCGCTTCTACTCGTGAGAGAACAGTAGCGTGCACAACACGAGTAGTTGATGAGCAAGCTAGGCCCTGGTCCCCCTTTGGACTGTCGCGCCAACAATTATTGTATTATTATTTACTCTGTATACGTGAATAATTAATTTGATCTACCCTATTAAATAGTTTCTGACATAAAGACCGAATCAAACTCTCATCTATTACAAGGGGATGCTATTGTTGCGCTCTAATGAATATTTTGACGTGAAATTTTTCGAAGTTGGCAGGTGCCAGTGACAAATGACAGTCTTGTACTTACGACGACTGAAAAAGGAAATTAGCACAAAAGAGATGAAACCGCTTTTATTTGACAAAAAAACAACAGAGGAGACCACGCCGACGCATATCGAACGTCTTGAAAGGGAGAAGTCAACCACGAAAAAAATATAATATTCACCGAGCTTACTGAACATGTACAAGTGCGTTCAAAATAATTGAATTGCAATATCTAACATCGAAATATGACAAAAATCGAATGAAGAAATTTCGCTTAAGATTACCCGAGCTACTGTGCAGCATGGAGGTGGATGTATAATGGTATGGGAGTGTATGCCAAGTTCTGGTATTGGCTTCATTTCTTGGACCAAATGTCATTCGTAGCCATTTTGAGAGAACATTAAATGCCAAGTGTCAGTAAACTTGGAATTCAAGACGATTTTATGTTTTACCAGGGTCTAAACTAGGTCATAAACATAGGAACTACTCTACTAAATCGTGCTTGTGTGTTGTCCTTAGATTTAGATGCTTTCGATTGTATTTGGTATTAACTGGGAGGTCGAGTAGTACAAAAGAGCTTTAAAAACATTCAGGCTCTCAAATCCGAACTTGAAGAAGAATGGCAAATAATCACATCAAACCTGTGTTCCAATCTAGTGTTTTCAACTTCTCGACGCTTCAATGCAGTTTTCAAGGCAATTGGATTGAGACAACAAAGTATTGAACACTAAGCTTCCGATTATTCGTCAGACTCAAAACTTCTTACCCTTTATTGTCTTATTCTCCCTTTACACATATAGTTGAACTTGTTATTTTTCAGTTGTTAAATAAATCTTTTTTAAATATTTTTATATTTTTATTTATTTTATAATAAATGATGGTTTACTTTAATAAACTAGACATATTGTTCTCAAGATATTTAATTTGAAGCATTTTTCTTTTTTGTGTCCGATTTGACTTGTGAGTCACCGTATGTAGTCAAAAAAATCTCCGTACACCAGACTAATTTTTATGTTTTCTCTAAAAAAGATAAACACTTTCCTGGCAACACAGAACATACATATGTTATATCCTTCTTCATTGCTGCTAATACTAAAATTTTCGGTAAATTTTAAATACCGTTATGAGAACGATCCCTGTCTGAGCCAAGCGACAAAAAAAGGTTTCATACTGAGGATATTTCCAGTTAAGTTTTATTATTTGTATTGACTATAATTGTAAGAAAATCGAGCAAAATGCAATTGTTCGGAGGATTTTTAGGTTAGTTTATTTTAACTCGAACACTGTGAATTACCTTAAATTGTATTTTCTTGCAATAAAATGTTATTTTTATTTTTACAAAAGTGAACGCTGAATATAGTTCTCTTATTTGCTGGTAGATTTCTGTAAAATATTTCTTCGAAATTTAGGAAAACATCCCTTCACTTCTGAAAAGGAGTATTATATGGTGTACGGAAACTTTTTTGACTACTTGTAGAAATTATTATTGTAATCTACCCAGTGTCCGTCTGCCTATAGAGCCTTTCTTTTTGGGTAGAGCCGTGGTTTTACAAATGTCATCTAATAACAGTGGGCATAAAGGCTTGCATTCATTCATTTTACGTCGTTCAAAATATGAACAGTTGAAGTTTTCGTCCATATTTGCTTGCTTTTTCGGGATTAGTCGCTCCTTGTTTTAATTATTGTTAATATTTTCGGTAAGCATAGAATTTTTCTACATATTCGATCCTGTAGAAGCATTTTTGCTACAAAAGACAAGCGATCTGTTATTCCAAAGCTTCCTGACGATGGCGAAACTTTTATAGAAATTGAGAAAAACCGTAAGTATTCCGTAAATATTTGTAATGCCAAACAATATGAGGAAAAACACGAAACTAGAGGTCATTAATTATTGATCGATACTACATGAATAATCTCAGTGTTCCAGCTACAGACAGAAATTGATTTAATAATAACAATTTTTGGCGCCACAGTCCACAGGGGGAACAGGGCCAAACTTGCTCATCAACTACTCGTGTTGTGCGCTCTGTTGTTCTGTCACGAGTAGAAGAGACCTACAGTTTTTTTTTTTTTTTGAGTCGGAACGGCGAACTTTGAGAAGCTTTTTCTTAGACAGATATTACTTTTTGAGAGTTGTCAGTAGCTCGAAAGAGGTGGTGCCATGAAAAATTCGAAAAATTAGTGCTGAGTTACTAATACAACCTACACCTTCGGCGTGTGAGCGTCGCACTCTACCCAGTACACTGCGGCGGACACAAAAATTGATTTAGCAGTTAGTATTTATACGGTTTTAGGGGTATTCTTAGAAAAGAGCCCATTTTTGAAAAAACAACACCCCTTAAAATGACTTGAGTTTGATGAATACTCAAAAATTATTTTTAGACAGACATTAGCTAAATTATTGTAGATGCGTGTCCTAGGCCCTTGAATATGTACGACGCCCAATATAGAGCAAACACCTAGATACACAAAAATCAACACAGCTGATTAATTATGGCACATTTTTAAGCTGATTCGAAGGCATGTTGCATAAGTAAAGACATCGAAAAACGAGATGTCATTCAGAGTCTACTACTCTAACGATGCAGTCCATAAGAGCTCACGCCAAAGTGGATTCATTTCGAAGGAAGCGTTCATATATCTTGACCAGATTTTGTTGATTAAAAAGGCAGAGGGACGTTCACTTGGGAAGGACAGGGGACAAGCGGCTGGTCTGCATGCCCGCATAGGGCTTCTAAGAATTATTTAAAAAATATATAACTAGTTTAATTACTTTTCACAACTAGGTTTAGAAAAATTTTAAAAAAATAAAAAAACACTTAAAAAGCAAGAACGAAACGGCTGAAGAATGGATCGCACACCTATTCCCGATTATTAAGGGTGGCCCAAGCTTTGGTGGGACTGGTGGTAAACGAGGGCAAAACGAAGTATATGCTGTCATCAAAGAAGGTCGCAGAATATCGACGTCTCGGATAGAGCATCACTATGGGCAGCAGACACTTCGAGGTAGTGAAGGACTTCGTCTATCTCGGCTCCGCAGTGAATAGGGACAACAACATCAGTATCGAAATCAAGCGCAGAATCACTCTTGCCAATCGCTGTTTCTTTGGGCTTAGGAGGCAATTGAGTAATAAAACCCTCTCCCGAACGACCAAAGTGACTTTGTACAACACCTTGATCATCCCAGTCCTGCTTTACGGCGCAGAAACCTGGACGCTACTAAAAGCGGATGAGGAAGCCTTTGGTCTCTTCGAGAGAAAAGTTCTGCGTGCGATTTTTGGTCCTGTTTGCGTTGATGGCATCTGGAGAAGAAGATTTAATGACGAACTCTATGGAATGTACAGCGACATGCGCCTAGTCAAGCGGACGATCTAGACTAAAGTGGCGCACACAAGTGGAGAAGGACCTCAAGCAACTTGGAGTGCGCAACTGGAGACAACTGGCGAAAGATCGTGCTGTCTGGAGATGCATGTTGGTTGAGGCCCAGGTCCACTCCGGACTGTATCGCCACAACAACAAGAAGAAGAAGACGAAGAAGAAGACTTTCCACGTGGAAGTGAACTTACTGGAACTTCCTTGTGGCTTCCACATACTTTTTCCATTTTGTTGAAAAACTGAAAAAAACTTATATTTAAGTTCCACTAGACTCATGCTGTGATTTTTGGTCCTTTTTGCGTTGATGGCATCTGGAGGAGAAGATTCAACCACGAACTGTATGAGCTGTATGGCGGCATGAGCCTAGTCAAGCGTCTACGGATTCAACGCTTAAGGTGGCTAGGCCATGTAGAGCGTATGGACAGCACTGCTCCGGCCCAAAGAGTTTTCGAATCCGAACCACAGGGACAACGCAACAGAGGATGTCCTAAACTGAGATGGCGCACACAAGTGGAAAAGGACCTCAAGCAGCTTGGAGTGCGAAACTAGAAGCAGCTGGCAAGAGATAGTGCTAGCTGGAGAGGCATGTTGGTTGAGGCCCAGGTCCCCGGGCTGAAGCGCCATCGGAAGAAGAAGAAGAAGAAGCTTTGGTTTTTTGGGTCCTTTTCGTCTTGCCCGAGATATAGATAAACTCAACTAATTGGTGTCCGGGAAATGTATAATTCAATCCGTGGACGATATGAAGTGTGGAACATTGTTTTTTAACCAATCTTGGTTGACGCGTTCTTTGTGAAACTGTGTCGAGTTGCACAAGAATGCCCACGGTTTCGACCATAATGTCTGATTGTTGTCTTCAATCCTTGCCTTTAAGACAGTATCATGGTATATGATCACATTTATTTTGGTGCCACTGCCAAAATATACGAGTGGAGAGCGACGATCAGTGGTTTTGGTGGCCCATATCATCGCAATCGGTGGTGCTTGCTTTTTAGTGGACATCCGAAGCTGTGTACTTTCGAAGTATTCCTCTGGTAAGCAAGTTTGTTATACCACAACAAATGGTTGACAAATGGTGACTCATAGCAAAAACGAAATTCGGCAACTTATGATTTTCTCGCAAGCTTCTTCTCTCATTCGATTTTAATTTTTTCTTTGTGGAACTGTGGAACTATGTGGAACTTCAATGGTTTGAGACCCAGCTAATTTTTAGTGTGTATTTTGTTTCGACGATATGTTGAGCGCACGATACGTCTTTCGACGTGGATTTCGCTCAACTCGAGACTTCATTTTCCCAATCATCTCTGCTGCTGGAGTCGCTTTTTCTCTCTGACAATTATAAAGCACTTTCACATTACAATACATGTGTCAACATTTTGTTTTGTTTTTTCAAAAACCGAACATCAACATATTATATTTAGTTCCATTATCCCGAAAAAAAATCAACTTTCCGAAAGAAATCATTGCAAGGGCTTTACCGTCTGAGCCTGAAATGTATTTCGTCCTTGCCTGAAGCTATTAAAGACGACGTTCCCGATATTCAAAACAGAATAGAGATTCAAACTTCGCTCCTCTAATGTTGCTGATTTAAGACAACCACCAAAATAGAATGGAAAGGGTCATGACTGTCAACAACAGCAGACACTCGCAAATTTTGGCCAACGTCCTTGTTCTCTGCGGCACACTGAAGAGGCAAAGTACATCAAATCAACACGTCCGCAATTAACACAATTTTCGTATTGCCGATGACACTCAAAATAAAATGGTTTTTGAAAGCTTTAGAAATATCGCCGTTTGAAATCGACTGAACTGAACTGTAGGTCCCTTCCACTTCTGAGGGAACAATTACACGTCCAGGATGTAGTAGATCTTGACCGAGTTAGGCGCCAAGTGGATTGCTGTCTACAGCGCCAGCAATTTGAAATTACAAAGCAACGTAACTGACGTCCATTTTCTACTCAAATGATTCATACTTCCATCTAATTCAAGCTGCCATTGTTTAAATGAAATTTAATTGCGAATGCAATTCAAAACGGGTAGACCACGAGAACAGAAAAAACAGCGTGCACCTAATTTGCTGACCCTTCATCTCATATGTACCAACACAGTTTCAAATCAAATACAAACTTCATCAATCAATCAGCTCGTCCGCGGATGATTTTCATTAAACCGTTAACAGATTTCATTTGTTTCGCACAAACACGCGCAAGCTGCCGCCCAAGCAATTAAAGTGAATTAATAAAGCGCTTTAACCGATCCAATTATTTATGAATTGCTTCCTAAATAATACATTTGCACGTCGACCTGTGATTTATTTCCATGCCTGCAACAATGATGTGAGAGAACATAGCGCACACAGAATCCCCTCAGGCTCCACGCCCATTAAAATTGATTCAATTCATTCGCAAATGAATTGTTTATGCTGGGTCGCGTTCTAAATCTAAGAGATTCTCTCAAATCCAGTCCTGTTTAATCGATCCAACACAATTTGCCATCGGCCATGGCAAGCAATTGGTTGAAAATATAATTTGGGACAGTTTTCCATTTTAATTGTTCTCGTGAAATGTCCCCTCAAGGCTTGCGCTTCCGCGTCCCGGGCGTCATCATCAGAAACTGGGAATGGAATTCGCTCTTTGAGCGCGGCAAATTCCCATCCCGATCCCGTTTGACTTTTTAATTTATTACATTGTCACCTTTTAATGCACCTTTCCCAGTAGACGAAAGCGGGCGCCTTTGAAAGGACCTTTCTTGGGGAAGGACTTTTTTCTTTTTTTTTTTTCATTCTTCTTCTTTATTTTGGTGTTTTCCTTTTTCTCAAATGGATGGCATCTTAATTGTTCGCACAAAGTTCAGAAGTGTCATTTGCCCCTTGCTCTGGTGGATGGGGTAGTTGTTTACAGTTTTCTCCTAGGGGTGGGTTTTTCGCTTCACAAAAACACGACTGCTATGCAGGAGTTGTTTGCGCACCTGGACGTTTGTATAGCACACAGACTACGGCGGCGGCGACGTTGACGACGACTCGCTATGCAAATTCATTCGGAGTTGTTGTCGAATGAATGGTGCAAGATTTAAAATAACCTGAGGTGCAGTTCATATTATTCACTTAATCCTGATCACGGTTGCACTTCACTCATGCCACAAGTGCAATTCAGTGTAGCCTCATTAAAAAAAGAGGAGAAAGTCGAATGCATTCCGATTGAATGGGCTCTTAATTAAAGTGAACTCAAGTGAGGAACATGTGTTCGCTGGCTATCCGCCGCAGTGCAGACAGAAGTACATCTCCGGTCGTAGTACTTGGGCGCTCATTTAAAAGTCGCGGAAATATGAATGGTTTTCACTTAATTAGTCTGCCGTAGAATTTAATATGCGAACGAAAGCATATGAACTTCTCGGTTGTCCGGTCTTCCGTTTTACATAATTTTCCTACAGATATGTACGAAATTTATTTGTTTAATGAAGCGTCGCTCTGAATGGTTTAACGACGTAATTTGATTTAAATTCTCATGAGATGCTCGAAAAAAAGGAGAATATAGAAAATTATGCAGAACCCCAACTGGACCAGAAATTTTTTCAACAAATGTCTCTTGACTCATGGGGAGACAGCTGCTGGTTGGTTGATTGTGTCACAGTTCCTCCCCGAACTGTAGCGCCACACAAAGAAGAGGAAGAAGTGGTTACTTAATGAAATTGACACACAAAGTGGTCACATTTCCGAAGGGCACAAAAAAAAAAAATAAACGATGATCACGGTAATTGGCCGTTCAAAATTTGATTTCATATTTTCGGAACTTCTTTTTCCCTAAATGCATTCTGCAAGCTGCTTTTCTACAACTCAAGACTACAACTCTAATCAAAGTGCACACCTTCGGCGTATCTTTAATCTCCTCCAAGACCGTTTCGGTTACATTCTAAAAGACACTATGTCTTCCTTCTCCACTAGCGGATGTCATTCCTGATCCCGACGAGTTAAATTAAGATCTTTATATCAGCTGGAACGTGGCCTAAAAAAGACGCATTACAACACACAGAACCAATCAGAGAGAACTCCTGACCCATTCATACATTGACCCGCCTATCCCACAACAACTCAAACTTTCCCTCGACCTCGAAGCACTCGATTGTGTCTGCCTGAGGATTCAATAACCGAGCAGGTTGTGCCTTGTGTGTTTGACGCGATATTAGAATCAATCTTTTAGACGACCAATGGAATGAAATTTTCTCACGAAAAACACTTTAAACAGAAATGATAGGCATTTCTAGCAATAACTGGGTCCTGGATTTGACGTACGATATCCTCTTGTCGGGTTGTTGCCATTATTTATTTTTCAGATATCTTCTGGCACCCAGTTACACGTGTGTGATTCTGCTTTATTGTGAATGATTCTTACTGAAATTAATTTCCTGTGAATTCGAACCTGCGACACAGAAGCACGTGGATTTTATACAGCACTTTTACCTTCCAATGATTTCTTTTTGCGAGTTTTAAGAAGTTTCTCGAAATCGTGGCTTTTTGTTGCTTTGGGCAAGAAAAGGTTTCAATGTCAGTCGTATGTCTGTTGGATTCAAGTTGGATCAAAGGTTATTGGTCCAATTCTTTTTTCCAAACTGTACCTCTTTTGAAAATGATCATCTCATGCGATTGCTTTTCTTAAAGCTTGTTTTTTTAAATCGTTTTCCAACACTTAACCGCAGCAAAGGATTTAATACAAAGTAGTAGTGGTAGTTAGCATAGTTCAAAATGAATCAAGGCTTTATTTCTTGAAAAATTGCTTGTATTGTGTGTCCTGTTGTCTCTAGAATATTTTAAAGGAGTTCACAGAATGTTAGCTAGGTGGCCAGAGTCACGTAAGTGGTAGAGTGTGACACTGTCACGCCTAAGGCCCTAGGTTCAAATCCAGGCCTGATCACCTCAAATTTTTCACGGAACTTCTTTTGGGTTTCCAACCACACTCATACTCGGATCCAAGTGAAAAACTTGTGGTAGAGTCGCAGTCTGTGCTGAGAATCTGGAAGGATCATTTCTGCAGACTCCTTAACGGCGATGAGGGCCCCAATTCCGCTGTTAAGCAGAATGTTCCACTCAACTTGGACGATGATAGACAAGAATTCCGTCCCCCCGACTTAGCTGAGGTGAAGATAACAATATCCAAACTGAAGTCGAACAAAG